>VXBZ01006677.1:113070-126779 GCA_013399135.1 Heliornis fulica
ATAAAATAAAATAAAATAAAATAAAATAAAATAAAATAAAATAAAATAAAATAAAATAAAATAAAATAAAATAAAATAAAATAAGTTTAGTTTTATTTTCTGGGAAAAAAAAGTGCTTTAGGGTCTATCTTATAGCATCAGTATAATGCAGTGTCTCCCAAGTTTGAGTACCCCCTGTCCTGTAATCTTAGATTTGGATCCAGAACCCATAGACAGCACTACACCGCACACTAGAAACTGTTTTTCTGTCTTCAGCCGGGTGTGGGACTGCAGCAGTCAGCAACATCATGTCAGACCAGTCACCAGGGCTGCAGTACCTTTTGACACAACTACATGATGTTCACCCAACTATGGTTGGTCCTTCAAAGTTCAGCTGGGTTTGACAAAACTCAGTCTGGTGTGGTTTTCTAGGAACTTCACCCACATAATTTCTGAAAGTACCTACATGAAACGCTTAAACTAATGGCACGTGTTTTCAGAAGTATTAATATGTCCTGATTCCTCCTCATTAAAAACCTTCACAGTATTTTTCCCAGTTGTGTCACTCTTTCTGGGTTTCTAAAATGTTTGGGCTCTTGTTACTGCCATGCTGCTTCTTAAACTCTGGCTTCTTAAACTACATGCTTTTGAAGTGCCTTTTTTTTTTTTCTAGTAAATCAACACAAAATTTAAATAATGATTAAATAATAATTCACTAGACAAGATAGTTTTGGCATGTTGACTCAAATATGAGTTTATTTTCCATAATAAAATATGTCAATATTTATCCTTATTTAAAGCACAATTTTCTCCGATAATAGAGTCCGTATTAAAGGAACTATCTATCTTAGAAATATATAAGATGCAATTTTTCATTGTCTGGAGATTTCAAAGCTGAGAAATATTTTAACTGCTACTATATGAGCATACCTCTTGAGCCAGCTTCAATAGGGAGACATAAGATTTTTCCATTAATCATTCTTTTACTGCTACTCAGTTTCAGCCATTAACTTGTAATGCCCAGAAGGCTTATAGCACAGGGAATTTGACTGCTGACAATATAAAATCACCAATAAGAGGCTGGGATTTTTAAAAGATCTGTAGCAATTTGCAGAGGTTTTTAACAGCAGAATCCAGAAAGTAAATAACTCTTAAAGGTTTTGAAACTTGTGAAACTGGTTATAAATTCTCAGTATGAATATTGATAACACTGTTACAATATCTTTTAATAAGATGCTTACACTTGAAGTCTGACTGCTTTTCAATGGCAATGAGACCAGAAGTGGCCTTGAATCAAAACTCTACCACTAAGCAGCTTGAAATAATGAGATATTAAAAGGGCAGCTCTCAGTGTCAATCTTTTCTCTGTTCTAAACTTCAGGTTAATTTTGCCCCATATTAGCCTTATATTTGCAGCTTGGCTATCCAGGGAAGGTTAAGGACACAGTCCTGCAGATGTCATTGCTTCATACTTCTCAGGACACCAGGGCAAACACACAATTTTAAACAATTCTGCCTCTGGTCATTTTTCAAAAGGAAATCCTTGAATTCAAGAACTGTATTTTTCCTCATATATTAAATCACATTAAATTGTTCATGCATAAGTATTTATGAGTTAGTACCAATCTAAACACTGAGGCAACTGTTATCACCTGCATCACATTTTTGTTTATTGACTGGCTAGCAATGGTGCAGCTAATAATGGCAGCATCCTGATTTGCAGAGAAATCAGCTCTACATAGTACTGATACAAAATGAGGATTAAATCCATTGATAACAGCATTCTGTTAGAGGAGTTTTCCTGGAAAGGATAGTGGCTGCATTAATTCCATCCATGGGATTGGTCCTCATTCTCCATATGTGGGGCAAAGAAGTTTACATTGACCATATCTGTAAGCCTGAATTTTAACAACCAGGAATTCTGAAACATAGCCTAAATAAAAGGACAAATAACTCCAGATGTCTTAAAATAAATTGAGATTCTTCTGTTCCTGACTCCTGTTTCAAAACAACCAGCTTGATGGCAGGACCAAAGTGTATGGTGAATCTGATTTTAAGGTGAATGTTCTCCTTCTTTAACCTAGTTAATCTGTGTGGAGACCTTCCTGCTGATGGCTATCTAGGGTAGAGATTACATTTCGGTCTGGGTTTAAGTGGAGACCTCAGATGGCTCTCCCACAGAATATGGAGCAAGAAACATTGCACAGAGAGATGACAAGAGACAGCTTAGCGTTTACTACATCAAACACCTGTCTGTTTTGCCAGTGTCCATTGTGGGTTTAGGGATATTAGCGACTTCATTTGTTGCAATTATATGTGATCACTTTTGAATTCTAAAGTTGTTTCCAAGCAGGACCAGTGTGAGCCTGTGGAAGTGGCTTCAACTCCCTTAATGCATGGGAGACACCAGTTTTGATCTGGATTTCTTTGAACAGGTATGTTATGGTCTATCACATGCTGTAATTCTCATCATCAGTTTTTGAGGAAAACTTCCCTCATTACCATCCAGTTCTAAGAGGATGTAACTGTTAGGGCTCATTGCTCACCTTCCTAGGAATCTGGACTCAGTGCCCAGCAAAAATCCTGCTTCCAAAACTGCACAAAAGAGTTATTTTTATCAGTGGATGAATTCATATTGGTCCCATAGGAGCTCGCCCAGATGAAAGAAATGGTCTCTGCCACATTGCTGCAAATGTAGCAGGTAGGTTTGCTTCACCTTCCTTCACTGTGGCAGAAAACTTCTCAGCCCTGGTCACAGGTTTACTTGAGAAGATACCTGTAGAAAACACCTGTAACCAGTCACACACATATGTGAGTGTTCTATATTTCAGCCTGACAGCCAGATGTGGCACACCTGCAACACCTGACGGAATTCTGACCACAGTGAAAGGTCTGCATTCCCCTTGGTCTTGCATTCCAAAACTGGATGCCTGCAGCTCCTAGAAGACAGATTTCCTGAGGCTTTATACAGAAAATCTCCTTTCAACTCCATCTGGCATAGTATATGCCATGTGTCAGGTGCAGAAAGAGAAGCAGTGATGGTTGTTTGGCACTGCCCTTCAGAACCAGACACAGGGAGTTCATGCCCAGCAGTGTGACAGCTCTGCCTCTCTCACAGTCTGATTTCAACATCACAGAGCAGCACAATAGAGATGTCAGATCAGGACAGGTGACAGAGTGGAGAGTCCTGAGCTGACTTTGCCATTACAGATGGACCTTATACTTAGCATTGTTGGGGAAAATATGAGTTCAGAGTAGAGAGGTGTTGGGCTTTCTCAATTCAATTGGAAGGAGAGGAACCAATCACTTCCAGTTCAGATGAACAATCCTGATACTTATTGTTTCCATTATCCTCAACTTCAGATCACCAGACCCTCTGAGAAATATGGATGAAGGTGCATCTTGCCTTACAAGTAAGCCCCACCAACTGTGTTCTAGCATTATGCAGACTTTCTTGGTAAGAGGTGAGGAAGCTGCTACAATGCCTGGATAGACTCATGCAGAAGGTCAACCTACTTGTTTGAGGTAAGTGTTGAGGCACTAGAGTATGCACAGCTCTGCTTCCAACAGGGGTCGGTGACTTTTAAATAGTGTGTTGGATGGTGACCTCCATTGTGACTATTTTAACTTTTTCTCCCAAATAGCATTTAAATAAATACCCACACAGACAGAAACAAGTAGACACAGAACATGCTGAGACCTAATGCGCTGCACGTTAACTCATATTTGTTCAACCTGAGGGACTGGTTGTTTCTGTGCCCAGGACAGCAGAGACTTAAGTGAGCATCCCAACCAGACAGACAACAAGGCACAAGTAACACAAATAGAGCAGAAGGGGTAGTCCCCACCTTAAACAGGGCAAATACAGCAGCGAGTAGGCAGAATCCTGCCCAGAAAAGAAGCAAGGGTTTCCTGATCATAGAACCATAGAATCACAGAATGTGTTAGGTTGGAAGGGACCTCTAAAGGCCTTCCAACCCTCCCTCTGCAGTGAGTAGGGACATCTTCACTAGATCAGGTTGCTCAGAGCCCCATCAAGCCATACCTTGAATGTCTCCAGGGATAAGGCCTCCACCACCTCTCTGGGCAGCCTGTTCCAGTGATCTACCACCCTCATATTGAAGAACTTTTTCCTAATATCCAACCAAAATCTCCCCTTTTCTAGTTTTCTTTTCTGATTCCCCCTTTTAAAATGTCAGAGGAACAGGGGATGTCATTGCTCACAGAAATAAGACACCTACTCAAGTTGGGCTCTTACATCTCTGCATGAGGTGGTATTGCACAGTATACTCCAAATGACTCACTCAGGGAGCAGGGCTCCCTCCCACAGTTCTGCACTGCACCAACATTGTGCTGATCGCTTGGCCTCTCACCATTAATCCAAGCAAGACCTGGGTAAACATCTTTTGGCTTAGAGCTTTGCAGACAAGCAAATCTGAGCACATTTGTAAAGTAATTAACTTCCTTACAAATTGCTTGGATTTGTTTCTCTAATCATAAAACCCCACACAGTACAAACAGCACTAGCTTTCTCATTACAGAAATGACCCTGTTGCTATCCACACGGTTGTCATTCTGCTAGGCTAGGCTATAATAATTAGAATTTGGAGGCATAATCATCATTCTTCATCCACCCCTCTCAAAGGTAAACTTCTTGGGACAAATCCCCAGCCTCAGGGAGACTTCTGTGAAACTGAAGAAATGTCATTGTGTTCGAAGAGTGAGAGGGAAAGCAGAAATCTTTCTGCTGGCTTCAAAAAACAATTGGCCCTTCTTTAATAATAGCTAACATAGACATATAGTTTATTATCTGACTTGACTGACAGTTATTGCAGAATCCAGCAAAGAGAATCTTCAGCTTGGAGACATCAATGAAAAATTATCCAGGTAAAACAATAGCTTACAAAAAGCAAAATATAGTTTGTATCCACTGGTTTTATTGAATGCAGACACAAGTAACTGCCTAGTTAAAAGGAACGGATGAAAAAGGTCACTATTCAAAACTGAAAATAGAGTTTCAAACTTTATTTTGATTGGCTTTCATAAAGTTTTCTATTATAAGAGTTCATTTAAGGGTCTTATCTTTCTAGTAAATGCTTGACAGAAACACTCGCTTAAGCTTTATGCATTGATGTGCCAGTTGCTTACTAAAGAATAAAATGTGATCTCCATGTGAATGTTTGTGGGTCAATTTTTGCCATGCTATTCCCAATGAATACAGCTTACCTGCTTTTGTTGAGTTATATTAAGTCAGTAAAAGCCTTTGGTTCCTCTTCATAGTCTTAACAGAAAGGTTCCTGTTTATGTTCTGCCCTTTTTACTGTGCTTCACCTTCAAATTCATGCTCCATCAGTCAAAAAAATATTTTTGTATGAAAAAATGGTGTAATGTGTATGATTTAAATTGCATAACCATGGCAAAATAATGTTCTTAAAATTGAATTTTATACTCTCACCTCTATTCAGCATGGGAACATTTCCAGCTTGCATCATGTCAGAAGTATACTATTTAAACTGTTGAGCTTCTAACCACAGACATCTTTTTGAAAAGTTACTTCTCTTGCTTTTGAGTTAGGGAAATAGTGGTATGGAGTCCAGGCATCTTGTGTCCTACAGCTGGAGCCAGTATTCTCCCCTCTCTGCAATTCCATCAAGTTTTATTTGAATTCCAGCTCAGAAACTGAGGTCTGAAAAGCAATGAGTTCTGGAGAATTTCATGGGGATCAGAGAAAGAGTGGGGTGTTCCTGAACAGATAAACAAAAAAGTAAATGATCCACATATTATTTACTATGCTGAGCAGAATAGTCCCACTGGGTCTCAGCCAGTACAGGCAAAGTTCAAGAGGATAATTCAGCATTTCAAAGGGAGAGAAACAGTTGTAAAACTAGAAAGGCTACTAAGCTTTACTCCTGGACATAGGATACCCATAAATGTATAGATTAAATCAATAAGCACCTTTAAAAATCAACTAGAACATTGTCACCAATTACAGCAGACCAGATGTTCAGGCAGACATAAAAACTGCAGCACAAAGGTTTGCAGAAAGCTACCAAAGGGGTATTGTATCAAAGTCCCACGTATAAAAATACATATACTTGGAAAAAACAATACTAAATGAAAGGTGGGTCACCATGCACATACCAAGATTTAAAGAAATACCTCCTGTATTTACTGATCCAGTCCTAAAGCAAGTGGTTCCAACAAGAAAGCAGATAGCAGTTCAGGTCTATATTCAGCCATGAGTCTAATCTGTTTGCTCTTCCCTCTCAGAGGAGGAGTGAGGTGGAACTGGTAGGTGGGAAATGGCTTTGGTTTGTGTACAATGTCACTCATCTACTATTTAAAGTGACCTTGTTCTGATCAAAATTCTCTATTAGTGAATGGTACTGAGGGATCCAAATTAAAAATAGGTGGCCAAACCTCACCCTACACCTCTGGAGATGTTCAGATTATAGCATTAACTTGATATCATCTAAACTTTGAACAAATTAATGATAGATGATGAAGAGAATAAACTGTGGAGTTGTCATCCCTCACAAGTATTCCTGCCAGATTTATTATGTCAGCTAACAATTCTTGCACACACGTACTTAACTGTGATAAGAGTCCTTTTTTGAAATGTACTGATTGCAGCCTCTGAGAGATAAATCTCAGTGCCTAGCACTGTAATTAACTCAAGATTTATTAATTTATCAAGATTCATGAAACAAGCATGTCTAATTGCCCTTCTTTATTAATACATTCAGAATGTTTAGCATTTTACTGCCATTTAAACAAGACTACTAATAAGATACAGTATCAATTAATGGTCCTGTTAAAAGTCAGCTGGTATTTTTACAATAGCAGTAGAACTTCTTGTTACACATTAAACACCATGGAGCAGTCATAAGCTTTGTGGTTTTGTTTGGAAAGGTGCATTACAGTGATACACTGCCAAGATTTTAACAAGCATCCCCACAAGACATTACTTACTTAAGAGGATGGTAAAAAGAAAAAAAAAAAAAATTGCTTCTAAAAGCAATTTGCCTTTCCAAAGTCCTGAAAGTAAATTCACTACATTATTCACTACATTGCAGTACTTTCTTTTCTTGAAATATGATGATCTTTTGGTTTTTAATTTTCTGGGTTTTTTTCTGGACAGGTCCCAGTTCAAACCAAACTGGGATTAATATACATGCCCACCTCTATGCTCCTCGCTCATAACCCTCCTCACCTCTGGAAGTGTGTAGCAGTGAAGGCTGGTGCTGAAAAGCCTTAGAAGTGTTAAATCTTGTTCTATGGATGAAGCAGGAGCTGGTAGTTTATTTGCACTAAAGTACTCTTAATTTGGAACTACACATAAAGAGCAAGCAGAACTGTCAGGAATGGCTTTTCAGTAAGGCGTGTTGTTCTTTTAAAATTAAGTTTTCTACACGTGGGCTGATTTTCATCCAACTTTCATTAGGATGTTTTCTTTCAAAGCCTGAGATTTGATGATGATAGGGGTATAATTAAACAGTTTACCACAGTGGCAGTTACAACACTGGCCTGTGATGTGAATAGCACACCACAATTGTTCTACAATGTTTTACAGTGACATTTATCAGGACATTCTTAAAGAAATCACACTCAATGATTCATGGTGATTTAGAAACCAAGCTCCATTTCTTACTTCATTATTTGCAAATAAACTCATACTTTTACTTACCCAAAGAATTGCTATAAACTTCATATGTTAGATGCATTAAGCCAATTGAAGTATTTTTATTTCCTTTGTGAATGTGTCACATAAACTTCCACAAGTCACTGAACACTGAAGAGCTGAACACAATAAACTGGGAAATTACTTGCTAACTTAGGCATGGAGGGTATGGATAGTAAAGTGGTAGCTCCTGGATACCAGGAGCTACCACTTTATCTGCTGTAATCCTTTTAGAAACCTCATTCTAGGTTCTTAGGAGGTTCTTACTCCCTAAAACAACTGTTGCAAGAATCCCACAGATACACAGTCAGCTTTTATCCTGGATTTTTTTTTCTTCCCTGAGATGCATACAGACCTTAGGGGTTTGCTATTGGAGTTCTCAGGCTCTTTCAGGTGTGTCCTAGTTCCTTCCAAATAGGACATATTGTTCACCCATTATTAAAAAAAAAAGAAAAAAAAGCTTATTGATGAATGACAAATGTAACATCATACTGGCAATTTATAAGTTAATAACAGTAGATTTATGTAAAGGAATTTTAAGTGTATTCAAGTATTCTTTTCTCAATTAGATATTTAAGAAATATCCAGTGTTTGTACTAATGTTAATAACTGTTTTCAATGAAAATGGAAAAAATTTCCAGTGAACCTTGCTGAAGCTAAGGTGCTGAGTCAGGTCTAGGATACTTTGCACCAAGACCTTGAGACAAGAGATGTCATCAACCTAAACCTTTCCTCCTGTTATTGTGTAACACAGGATTCACCTTGTCCCACAAGCAGAATGGTCACATACTGTAATTTAGGCGTGCCAAGACAGCAGCAAAATTCACAGTCAAGTATCCAACAGAGAAAAAGTGCTTTGGGCAGTGATTGGTAATTCACATGCAGTTACCCTACCCTACCTATCAGATTCGCAGTTTTGACTTCAAACATCTTTTATTGACAACTAAAATGATTTAATATTAAACTTCATGACAACTAGTTGTAACAAGGTCATTTAAATGGAGCCACCAGTGAGTTGGGAAGCATGCACTATGTTGTTTAGAACCCTGTCTCTGCCTCTGGTTACTTTTTCACTGTCCTCTGTCTTCAATGCCTTTAAAATTAAGGTAGTAACAACTACATGTCCAATTAACCACTATGTTCCATAGACATTTCAGCACCCTTCTGTGAAGAGCATCTCCTTACCAGTGAAAAGCAGAAGGAAGAGGTTTACATTCTATCTACTACCTTGTGTCATTATCAGCCTACTTCAAAGCTATTATAATTCTAAATCCTGTCAAAAAGGGGGTTTTAAGTGTTGGAAGTTTAGGGTTAAGATTCTTCTGGTCTCGGGTCATCCAGCTTCTGTTAATACTCAAAAGTTCCCTACAAACTCTTGAAACTGGAATTTTTAATATAAGTACAAATACAAGTTCAGTTTGTCACAGAACATCTAGACGTGAAACATATAAAAACACCATTAGATAATGAGGGTTTTTTTCAGTAAACAATAAATCAAAAATCTTTTCCACTTGTCTATGAATACTTGAGCATCCCCTCTACCTATGGCTCATTTATAAATTCAAACACATGATACTTCAGCAAACACAAGATTTGGTTTCAACACAACCAACTATACTCTAGCTGCTTAAATAGTAAAGTAGGAAAGAGCTATTTGGTGTCTCTCAGGCAGAAGCCTTGAGCTTGAGCCCATGGAATGCAGTGGATTTTTCTTGCTCTTTCCAGAGTCCCTGTTATAAGAAGTTGCTTCCTCTTATGACCGATAACCACAAACTGAATGGCCTCAGATAGGGGAAAACCTCAAAATTACAGGGAGGATCTCTAACCCTGCCCTGTTCTTTACATAGCCATTTCTGAACCAGCAATATCAGAGCAGACATTTCAGAATGTCAAAATCACGATAAACTGTACATGGTTTATGGCTGTCCAGCTCAAACACAGAATTTTGTGGTCAGGAGAGCACTTGCTGCTGGGCCACAGAGACCTTGGTCAAGTCTCTGTGGCTCCTCCTCTGGGTGTCTGAAGGGAGGAGAGGAAGAGTTGATGGCAATAGCATAATTACTGATGGTTGAGATGCTCCTGAATACAGCAGCACTGAAAACATTCTGCAACTTTCCTAATATCACTGAGCTAAGTGTAAGCCACTGCATCTATTCCAAGAATATTCTGGTAAGTGAGAAGTATCTTGGGCCAATGTCAGGGCAGAGGTTGATGGCCTGTGGTGGTCTGCCCCTGAATGGAATATGCTCTGTCACTCCCCTCCTCAGATGGACAGTGGGGATAAAATATAAAGAAAAGCTTGTGGGTCAGTATAGAAACAGAGAGAGGTAATTCACCAATCACAGTGACTGGCAAAACAGACTCAACTTGGGGAACACTAATTTAATGTATTACAAATAAAATCAGAGTAGGGTAAAGAAAAAATAAAAACAAATCTTAAAAACACCACCCCACCCCTCCCTTCTTCATTCCTGACAAGAGGAAAGGGAATAGCGGTTCTGTTCAGTTCATCACATTCTGTCTCTGCCACTCCTCCTTCCTCAGGAGGAGGACTCCTCACACTCTTTCCCTGTCCAATATGGGGTTCCTCTCATGGGACACTCCTCCATGAACTTCTCCAATGTGAGTCTTTCCCATGGTCTGCAGTTCTTCATAAACTGCTCCAGCACTGGTCCCTTCCACAGGGTGCAGACATTCAGGACCAGGCTGCTCCATCATGGGGTCCTCCATGAGCTACACATGGATATCTGTTCCACCATCATCCTCCACTGGCTGCAGGGTAATCCCTTCTTTGGCACCTGAAACACCTCCTCCACCTTCTTCTGCAACTCCGGTGTCTGTAGAGTTGTTCCTCTCAGATATTCTCACTCCTCTCTCCTGATACAGTTGTAGCACAGTCACTTTTTCCCTTTCTCAGCTATGCTAACCCGGAGGCACTACGATCGTGACTGATGGACTCAGCCTTGGCCAGCAGTGGGTCTGTCTTGGAGCTGGCTGGCATTGACTTTATCTGACATGGAGGAAGCTTCCGGAAGCCACCCCTGTAGCTCCCCCCACTACCAAAACCTTGTAACATAAACTAAATTTTTAGCCATATCAATACGGGGGTGCTTTGTTGACTGCACAGTGGATATGAGCCAGAAGTGTGCCCAGGTGGCCAAGAAGGCCTCTGACTTCCTGGCTTGTATCAGAAACAGTGTGGCCAACAGGTCTAGGGAGGTTATTGTGCCCCTGTACTCAGCATTGGTGAGGCCACACCTCGAGTGCATTGTCCAGTTCTGGGCCCCATGCTACAAGATAGACATCAAGGTTCTAGCACATGTTCAGAGAAGGACAACAAGGCTGGTGAAGGGTCTGGAGGGCAAATCCTAGGAGGAGTGACTGAGGGAACTGGGGTTATTTAGTCTGGAGAAGAGGAGGCTGAGGGGAGACCTTATTGCTGGCTAAAATTTTCTGAAAGGAGGTTGTAGAGATGTGGGCGATGGTCTCTTCAGCCAAGTGACAGGTGATAGGACAACCCTGGTCAAGCAGGGGGTTAGACTAGATGATCTTTCAAGGTCCCTTCCAACTCCTGACATTCTGTGATTCTCTGATTCTGTGACAAGGGGCCCTAAGCTGCACCAGGGCAGGTTCAGATTGGATGTCAGGAAGTTCTTCACTGAAAGAGTTGTTGGGTGTGGAACAGGCTGCCCAGGGTGGTGGTGGAGTCACCATCCCTGGATGTATTTAAAAGATAGGTAGATGAGGTGCTTGGGGATATGGTTTAGGAGTGGACAGGTACAGTTGGACTCATTGATCTTAAAGGTCTTTTACAACCAGGTCATTTCATGATTTCTGTGATTTCTGTGAATACATCATCATTAAAAGAAAGTCCATAATAAACAAAATTCGGAAGTCACTGCAACCTAGTGGAAGCTGTAAGAAAGTATCAAACACCTTGGAATAAGTTCAACTTCATAAAAACATTAAATATCTGTTCCTGATGTTATTGATTTGTAAGATTTTTGCCTCCAAAGTGTTTAGAAACACGAATAAGTGCAGTAGTGACAGTTGCTGGATCTGCAACTGCAATCAGGACATGAGCTGCTGCACAGTAAGGTGCCCTAAGGCATCCAGGATGTCCACAGGAGGTTGTTAGATATGACGCAGGACCTTCAGCAGACCATGATCTAGACGATATCTAGTGATGTGTGAAATGACACTAACTCCCCTCTTGAGAAACATCTAAATGTCAAGCTTTCTTGTGTGAGATGTTCTATGCAGTGCAATAGCATATCTTCCTAGACAGACATATAATCAAACCAGACACACGAGGGTTAAGGGGAAAGCAATTGTCATCCTGTTTGTACATACATAGGTAGAAGGTGACAGTGGTTTGCTTAGAGCCACTGACAAAGTCTATGGTTCATAGACCACCATCATTCTCTTTACGAGACCATGCTGCATAGCCATCCTCTGTGTGCTCAGGCACCCCAAAGTAGAGTGTACTATCTGTCAAAGGGGTACAGACTTACTCAACTGTTTCTTACATGCTGACTACAGGGTTGTAATAATGTGAACAAGACAGAGATGCCTTCTGGGTTATCCAAATTTAGCTAGAGAATAGCTGTGCCAAAAAGGCAGCAAAGATCAAGGAAACATAAGTATTGCTTTAAGTCCACCTGGATTCCCTCCAGGATTTGTGTTAAGTACTGCTGGCTGAACATGGGAATTTTATTCTGCTCTCCTTATTCTCCTCCTCAAACAGTGATGCTCCTGTGCTGCTTTTAGGATGCTGCACATATCTGTCTGCCGAGCCAGGAGTCAGAACGTCCTGACTCGGGATGTAACGCAGGCTCCCATCGGACAGCTTCATTTATGTGTGGTTGACATGGACACAGAAATGCTCTGCTCCCAGAGCCAGAGACACATCCAGCTCATTAATTATTTCCATCCCTTCAGAAACTTCTCAGAGACATAAATAGTCATGGAGGCTAATGCCAGGGCTTGGACCTCACATAGCAGAAGAC
Organism: Heliornis fulica; assembly: GCA_013399135.1. NCBI lineage: Eukaryota > Metazoa > Chordata > Aves > Gruiformes > Heliornithidae > Heliornis > Heliornis fulica. The sequence continues at coordinate 125,740 of VXBZ01006677.1, forward strand.
ACTTGGTTTCTTAGGAACCCATTCCCACAGGACTCTTGTTCCTTTCATGAACATGACAATTAATACCCTGCAGGCAGGACGGACATTGATGGATTGTATGCCCTCAGTGAGTGACTGTGAGGTCTTTCTTTCCCCCATCCTCCTATAATTTAAGTTCTTCCCTCTTGGATTTTATAGTTCATCCCCTGCTAGATGTATTTTTTCAGCTTCACTTCCATGGAAAAGGGTTTTTCCGAAAGCAGCCCCTCCTCCCCCAGTTTTCCCCACCCCCCAGCCATTGCTGTGAATAAGACCTCTCTGTTTAAAGCAGCAATCACTGAGGAGCCTCAAGAGTTCCCATTTCTTGTCCTACCTTCGTTTTGATGCACTGATTATCCTGTTGTTGGATCAATAGCCCATCTGTTTTTAAGAGTTTTCTAGCATTCTGATGCTAAATTAAAACAGAGAGAATCAATCCTCAGTTAATTTCCCCAACCAAACAATTTATATCTCTCTTCTGATCTGCTATCATGAGAATTGTATAATACTGACATATTGTGAGGCCTCCCCAGACAAAGTAAGCACTTTTATAAAGCTGAATTACACTCTTTATTAGTAACTCTCAAATGTGACAAACCAGGAGATTTATTTTATAATGTTATATAGTCCTTGGTTGAACTTGTTAAAACTCCCAGCTATTGTAATGGACTAAAACACTAATTAACAGTGGGTTTGGGGTTTTTTTTGTTTTGTTTTTAATGGACTTTGGGGATACATTTCAGATTTAGAGTAAGATTAGTGCAAAACAGAGTTCTTCTTAATTATTTCAAATTGAGTGTTATGCTAATAGTAAACAATTAGTTTTTTCCTGTCTTAAAATTAATGTTCTATAAATAATTACAAAACCAAGCTGCTATGTGAGTCCCAAAAGGAACTGCCAGACTTAGTAGTTAACCCACAAGAAAGAGGCATGGATCTTGTTCATGGTCTCACACTTGGTGAAAATTAAACTTGTGCTTTGGTGGATTTCAAAGATTTCTGTGCCCTGGCTGAAAAAAAAA
>VXBZ01006677.1:126794-254714 GCA_013399135.1 Heliornis fulica
TAAAAAAAAAAAAAAAAAAAAAACACAAACAACCCAAAACCAAAACCAAGTTATATACATATATATATACATGTATAACCTGAAGAGGGTATTTTTGAAGGCAAAGGTATGTGGCATTATGATTTGCCAATTCTCAGGTCACTTCTCAAATCACAGATTCACAGAATCACTGAATTGTAGGGTTAGAAGGGACCTCCAGAGATCATCGAGACCAACCCCCCTGCCAAAGCAGGTTCCCTAGAGCAGGTCACACAGGTTTGAATCCAGATGGGTCTGGAATATCTCCAGAGAAGGAGACTCCACAACCCCCTGGGCAGCCTGTTCCAATGCTCTGTCACCCTCACCATGAAGACGTTCTTCCTCACATTGGTGTGGAACCTCCTGCGGTCCAACTTGTGACCATTGCACCATGTCCTGCCCCCACGGGTTACTGGAAAGAGGTTGGCCAGTTCCCTTTGTCTCCCTCACTTCAAATATTGATAAACATTGATGAGATCCCCTCCCAGTATTCTGAACAGCCCCAGCTCCCTCAGCCTTTCCTCATATGAGAGATGCTCCACGCCTCACTCATTGTGTTGCCATTTCCACTTTTCCACCCTGGGCAACTATCTACTTTGCCTTAGGCCTGTTCAAAATTTGCAACAGTCTTGCCTTAGTTTCCTCAACACTTTTTGAGGCCTGTGATAATCCTCTTCCTTTCATCTTCTGCCTTATTCTGGCATGAGGAAAGATACCAGAGACACTTCAAAGAAGATATGACATTCTCTTCCCAGTCATCTCCTTTTCCCATTCAACCTCCAAACCTTCATCTCTCACCTATGTGAAAGTCAGCTAAAAACTCCTGTGACCTCCTATGGAGCAGCACTCTGGAGTGCCCGGAGACCTCTACTGAGGTGCTGATGAATCTTGATACACAAGAAGTGTCCAGGCCACAACAACCTAGTTCTTAGAGTTCCTCATCTGCCTTGTGAGAGACAAGACACAACCGCCTTAACTTAGAGCCTGATGAGCGTGTGTTTTCCTAATGTTCCTCCCAGACTTGTGTCAGTACTCCTCTAAGCACAAGTTCTCAGGTGAGAAGGAGATAAATTCTGCCTGCCCTGTAAGTAAAATAAGATTTCAATTTGCTGTCAGAACTTTAATTAAAACACTTATAGATCAACTTTACCGTGGCAAATTGTCTGCGCCACTATTACTATAGGAAGATGAATGTTAGCTGTGAAAACAGGCAAAGTACACTCCCCTAGACTAATGTGTAATTTCATAGCCATTGATTTTTGACTTTGAAAATTCTACCACATGCTTCTGGGAATTGGAACTTATTACAGGTGACCTGGCAGCAGCTTTAGCAATTTTTTAAACCTTTTGAGAAAGTGGAAGAAAAGTAGTTTTGCCTGTTCCCATTTTTACATGTTAGGCATGACCTGCAAGCATCAACCTCTCAGGTTTTGAAATCCAAACTAATTGTTGGATGACTACATTTAACAGATAATACATAATCTAAAGCTTTAATGTCTATGGGATATTGATAAACATCCAGCATCTCCTGTTGTAAGACTAAGCATCTAACTCTGTCGTTAGTCTTAATATCAGCTTTCTTTTGTGTGATAGCAGAAAGTCAGATCATGTACCAGGATAAATTTAATTACTGGAATTAATCTCTTTACACCAATAAGATACATTAAAAGAGCAGAAAATGTAAGTAACTATCACTGACTTGAGAGCAGGTGTGTGATTTATTATGGAACAGGCTATTTGAAATGATCACATAACTAATTGGGCAATTTTACTATCAAAATGAGACACTTAACACAAATAAACATTGTGATGCTTTTGGTAAATGCCAAATATTTCAAATCAGTCAGTGCAGCTACTGAGCACCTCACAGTCCCTAACACACTGCATTCAAATTACTTACGGTAGCCATCACCTCTCTGCTCTTTGCCCAGCCCAGTGCAGCAGGATGTCAGCTGTCTACACCTTCCCTTAAATGTGGAGGCACGAGTAGAGTGAAGCCTTGGCTGTGTACAAGGGGTCTTAGCCACAGAAAAACACCCAGCTTTCCAGCGGTTTCTGGATGTCTAAGGGGACTGTCTAATGCTGCATAAGAAATCAGTGAAAGAACATCAGATTTAACAGAGACCCTGTACTGTTCTTCACCCAGAAGTTGAGCTCTAGGTTTCTCTAAGGACCTGTCATACATGCTCCATCTCACCAGCCACACCCCCCATCCTCCCCCAACCCTCTCCTCCCCTCCCACCCCAGGCTTACTCAGGAAGGAAAGATGCAAGGAACAAAGAAAGATAGAATCACTAGAGACATGGCAAAAAATAACCTTTTCTAACCAGAATAAAACACACTTTGGGTAGTGCATTATGGTATATCTGCACCACAGTGACAGTACCTATTGCAAATTCTGGCTCTTAAGATGCATCTCCTGGCAGTCCCTGTGGCCACACTAAACAGAACAGAAGCAGACTGTGGTAGTCCTACTGTTAGAGGTGGCAGAGGATGAGGGCCACGAATTAGACCAGATAACACACAGATATGTTCGGGACAGAGGTCAGGGTGAGGGCCAAGGCTACTTGGGGTCAGCTGGACTTTGATATAAATCCTGCAAAGGCAGCTGCTCGATGTTCCAGTTTCTTTATACCACAACCCTTCATGTCACAAGATAACAGTGCTCTAACCACATTACTCCAAAGTCCTGCCCTGACACATCTGGGACTTGGAACTGCATCTGAATTAAATGCATTAAGAGAGAAGGACTACATCAGCATAGCTGTGTTCAAGAGTCAGACCCAGGTGGCTACAGGAAGGTGGGAAGACAGCCTGGTGGATATGCAGCTGACCAGCAATATCCAGTGTTATCTGGGACCCACAACCAGTTAAAGCAACTATGTATATACTCTAGACATGCAATTGCATCAATCTCATCCATTGGCTTTATTTACATACTTAACATCAGTGGCAATTTTTTCCTTCTGCCCTGGAGTTGACAAAGGCTTCCTATCCATCAGTGCAAATGTGAGGACTTAATTCCTGCTACTGCATGTGTGCCCTCGGGGCACTGATGACCAGAACAACAGTGTGGTTTGATTAACCGAGCTCCTGTTTGCATTGTCAGCTGAGTTCCCTTCTTGTGCAAACATAGTCCAGCTGCTTCTTGTGTCCTTATGCATTTAGATCTGACTCTATTATACAATAAATGAGAAATCAAGGGTAAACAAAAAGGTGAGGGGTTTATTAAGCTCCTTTACTGTGACTACTGCTTCTGCTGGCATTTCCTTTGACTTTTGACCTTCCTTGATGCAAAAGCTCTGGTCTCCTTGCCGCTAAGCAGCGGCTTTCTCTGAAGTACATGGGCTGTAATGCGATACCTGCGGATATGGTACCTAGGGTAATTAAGATGTTTGTTGACTTTGGTTCTGGCCCCACCAGTGTGCAGCTATGTCCATAGGAAACCAGTGTTTTCTTGCTGATGATGTGCCAAACATCAATGCATAAAATCACCAAAGCTCCTAGTCTCTAATGTTCCATGCTTCTTCATCACTAATTGAATAAAGGTAGTCTGTTTGGCGAAGAGCACAAGAAGGTGCCATTTACAATGCAGGAAACAAACATTTAGAAATTGGTTATACAGTGAGAACAGTACTTGGCTTGCTCCCTAGTGATATACATCCAAGGCACCATGGAATTATCCGGTCTGAAAATGTGAGGCCAGATGAAATACACTTGGCAAAGTATCAGTCTCCTAGGAAAGACCATACTGCACCCTAAATTCTGCTAATGCTACTAAGCATCCACTGATTCCACTGACTTCAAGGAAGCTAGCATATCCAGATATCTGACTTTTAGTTATAGTTCAGTGAGATTAACCTTCCTTTTATTTTATGAGCAATTTTCAGTACCATGGTTTCTTCTCATTGTTGGGTGAGTGGTTGCACACCCTCAATGCATACCTCATACATGCACCTTCATGAATCAGATGACATCAGCACTTTCTACATTTCCTGGTTCCCTATCTCATACTCCACACCCCCTCATCCTCTTCCTTTATCAGTTCTGTAGATCTATAACATTATTGATGCTCTTGATCTCTTCTGCTCATTTCCTTGTTCTTCTCCTCTCTAGCTCACTTTCTATGGCATGTCAGTCCTGATGGCTGTTAGACTTTTTTCCCTAGAGGGGTTTGATAAACAAGGCATCTTTAAGAAGTTGTCATGGATGTAGGCTGACAGGAATGAGGAAAACTGGATGCTCCACGAACCTTCCTTACCTCTGATTCTAAGGCACAGAATGAATCTTCACCATGATACTTTCAGTCTGAAGTGTCTAGTATTTGGTGCCACATTGGGTTCCTATCCACTTTCAACAAGATACCATGGGGCTCAAAAATGACATAACTAAAGGTATCAGACATAATAGAGGCATTCAACTCTTACAACTGCACCAGTACAATCCGTGAAATTCATGTCCTTTCTTTGAGGTACAGAACTAGAAGAAATGATTTCAGTTGTTCTAATTGTGCCTGGAAGCAAGCATCACTGCAGGTAACTGTGGTGGTTTGGCCCTGGCTGGAGGCCAGACTCCCACCAAAGCCACTCTATCACTCCCCTCTTGGCTGGAGAGTGTAGAAAATATATATTGAGAGGCTTTGGAGGCAAGATAAGGACAGGGAGAGATCATTCTGCAATTAGCATCACGGGCAAAACAGACTCAACACAGAAGAAAGGCAAGAAAACTCTCTAATTTATTACACTACACAGAGAAACCAGAGTCAGATAATGAGAAATGCAGATTTTGATCTTCCCTAGTATTGGATGTGGCAGCTCCAAAGACACTGGAACCTGACTGAATGCTTTGGAGGATCATGAGTACTACTGGAAGTTCTTCCAGAATAAGACTGCTGAGAATGAATAGTTCAGAAAATGGATTAGTTAAATTATGTGTATTGAAACTGGTAACAAGATCATAGCAAAGCTATTGCAGCAATGGACTTGACTGTAAAAAAAAGAGTTGATGCTTGTAGGTCAAGTGAAAACTCTGCCTTTCAAGTGAAAAGTTCAGTAAGACCAAAGGGAATCAAATTAAAAATGCATACCAAAGTGCAAAGATAGGCTGCAAAGGTCAGCAAATGGCCCAGACAAAACTTACTTGCAGAAAATGTGGCATTAATCACAGTGAAATGAAAAGGAGTCCATTGCCAGAAGGATGAGGCTGTGCAGAGAATACACACAGGTTGAAGTCATCGGATTAATTTTTTCTGCATATTCTGCTAGGTAGCACTCCATAAAGTTCCTTGTAGTTGTTTACCTCTGAGTTAAATGTCTAGATTTCCTTTCTCATCAGTGCAGAGAAACAGCCTCTTCTAGGGCATAACTCATCTCCCAGTGAGGTAGATATCTAAAATACATCACAAGAATAATGTTCTGAAAATAGTTATTTCTCTCCATCAGCTGTGAAAAAAACCCATGGTTGACTAGTTCACATGCATGTGCTTCTACACAGTGGACATCTAAAACAAAGCAAGATTAATCCATCATTTGCACAGGCATGTCCAGGCCATCAGCTGCACCAATTCTGGAATTAAAAATTGCAAAAACTACACTGCAGAGTTTCTGAATTTGGGTATGAGGGTAGTCATTGCAGTAATGTCACGACTCTGTTCCATGGGCCTCTTTATTCTTCACACACCGAACTTAGTAGCTCTTGCATGTGCTGTCTGGTATGTATAGAAAAATCACACTTCTAGACTGACAGTCTCTATTAATGACTTCATTTTTACACACATTGAGTCTTTCAGATCCATCTTTTCTCCACATTTCTGTATGACTTTTTTTTGCACATAATGAGATAGCTTGTCTCTTTTTTTGGTCTTTCTGTTGACACATCCCCATGGCCTTCCCTCATGCTCCTATACAAAAATCTGCCACTTCTGCTTGTGGTGGATTGACCCTGGCTGGAGGCCAAGTGCCCAGTGGTCTATCAGTCCTCTCCTCAGCTGGTCTGGGGAAAATATAAAGAAAGGCTCACATGTTGAGATAAAGAGAGGGAAAGATCACTCATAAATTATCACCGTAGGCAAAACAGACTCGATTTGAGGAAATTAATTTAATATTTTAAATCAACCAATAAAATCAGAGTAGCATAATGGAGAGAAAAAAAACAAATCTTAAAACATCTTTCCCACACACCTTCTTCCTTCCTGGTCTCAACTTCACTTACAATTTATCTACCTTCTACTCTCTCCAGATGCACAGAAGGATGGGAAATGGGGCTTGTGGTCAGTTCAGCACACGCTGTCTCTGTAGCTCCTTATTCCTTGGGGTAGAACTCATCACACTCTTCCCCTACTCCAGCATGTGGTCCTTCTCATGGTAGACATTAATTCTCCATGACTCCCTCTATGAACTGCTCCACTATGAGTCTTTCCTACGGGCTGCAGTTCTTCACAAAATGCTCCAGTATCGGTCCCTTCCATAGGGTGCAGTTTCATTGCCTGAACAGATGTGTCCAGGTCTCATGCAGGTGTGCTTGTAGGCTGGCATCCAGGCAGACAGCTAAAGTGAAGTGCTCTGAGCAACCTCAGCATCTCTTATTGATCTCACTAAGAAACAACAACCTTGTCCTCACCTTGGTATGAGAAGACCCTGACAGAAAGAAATCCATCATAATCCTAGCCTTTCCTTTTAACTGGAACAAGCAGTAAGACCCTGAATTTTGAGTCATTCCTACAAAGACAGGCTGCTGCACCATTGAAACAATGGCACCATGGAAAAGGTAACATTCCTTTGAAAAGTATCTTAGGTAAATGAGGAGCAATGTGGGAAAAATAAAGAAAACAGAAGAAAGAAATACTTTTTCTTGCTCTCAGCTAAGTGAGAGAATGTGTTTTAAAATTTGACTATTCTAATTTTAAGTAGTGTAACTAGAAAAAAGTCACCCACAGGACTGTGATTAAAAATACATAGTTCTTATTTTCTCTTTTTCTAATCAGTCTTTGAGACCTGGGCAACTCAAGCCACCTAGAACTGAATCTGTCAGCAGACACCTTTCCTGACCACTGTATGAGGACATGTCAGTCACTCAACATTATGGGAAGGGTAACTCCTCCAATGTATGCTGCAGATGTGGAGAATGGACACATTTTACCTATCCAAAGGATTGTGAATCTTTGGAGAGCGAACCAAAGAGGAGACATTCACCAGGGAGACCAGGGTCTCTCCTTCAGATTGATGGATTCATTAAATTTCTGATAAATATTATTATATAATAAGCCCCAAGCAGATCTGGGTTACTTTAACCCAGGTTCCTGATGTCATTTGAGATGCTTTTGTATGTCTGAAATAATACATGTGGTCACACTGCTAAATGTCACACATAAATACAGGAAACTTGTGTCCTTATCCAGCATCTGAAGGTTAGATGAAACAAGAATTGGCATCTCAAATGCTACCAGACTCTATGTATATTTAGGTTAATGATTGAAATGGAATATAGGTAACTTGAAACCTATCCCAAGCAAGACCCTCTCTGCCAGCAAAGTTGACTCCCCCCATTCTTCAGAAGAAACTTAACTTTCACCTAGGATTTCATCTGGAAACATGGCAATGGATTCCTGAGATTTCCTCTCTTACAACATTCCTATCCATTTTGGCCCATTATTATTTTCTGTATGATGAAGACATGGCAGTAGAATGATACATGTACCTCCCTTGGCTTGATTTTCAGTGTGCAAAAGCACACCCTGGATTGGTACATCCCTCTCCCTTGACTTTAATAGCTCCAATGGTAAAATCGTGCAGTTTGGCTTCTCAATTAAGTAAATATAACTGTGTGGGTGAGTCCAAGTATTAGAGCTCATTAATCTAAGTTGAGAGTGGCATGAGAAATTTTCTCCTTGTTTAGTTCACAATTAAGCTGAGAGTATTTGTAAGGTACAAGTATCTACAAAAATATAGTCTGAGATTGAATTTACGCTTCTCCTAACAGAGACTTCTACTAACACATCCACCTATAAGGAATCAATAGCTGACAGCTGGTTAATGTGACTAAGTAAAGGTCATACAGGGTGTGTTGATTGGTGTGATTAATTGTGGAGGGTCAGCTCAAACACATCCTGCAACTGGGTAAAGGTGGTACTAATGCAAATTGGTCAACTGGGAATAAGCATCATTAATTCCATACACCATGTCAGATAAACAGCCTATGGAAAGGCATGAATTTACAAAGCATCAAAAGACTGACTTGTGTAGAGTTTATCCTTAGGTAGCTATAACAGTAATCAATTTGGATTTAAACATGTTACCGGAGATATGATGAACAACTTGAGAAAGAACTTCTTCATGGTGAGGGTGACAGAGCACTGGAACAGGCTGCCCAGGAGGGTGTGGAGTACTCCTCTGGAGATATTCCAGACCCATCTGGATATTTACCTGTGCAACCTGCTCTAGGGAACCTGCTTTGGCAGGGGGATTGGGCTCAATGAACTCTCGAGGTCCCTTCCAACCCCTAAATTCTGTGAATCTGAGAGACAAATGGTTCATCTGTGTACCTGCTAGCTTGCTTGAACCATTGTACCACTGTCAGTCATCAGTAACTGGCACTGTAAAGAGCAAGGTTTGTACTGTTCACCTGGCCATCAGTGAAATTTCTATTCCATTCCAGAAATATTTTCTTGTCAGATGGGACCAATAGTAAAATAAAAAATAAAAATCCACCCATTCCCCAAGCACATTGTATGTGAAGGTCCTGGGCCATTGCATTTTCTAAGAAAGCTGATTTATATCTAGGCCTATCTACTTTTCACTCCTTCATCTATGACTGAGTCTCCAGTTCAGATGTAAGACTGCTTCCTTGGCAGGTGCAATTTCAACATGCCACTGGAGTCCTAGATCAGTAGGCACCCACAATATTTTCAAGTTCCTGAAAGAAAACTCAACATTTTCATGCAAAACTTATGTTTTCTCTAATGAAAATTCTAGTTCTACAATCTCTATACACAAATTCTGGGAAAGATAGTACCACTCCCTCTGACTTTTGTCACAAATATAATCCTAGGCACTGTGTCACGACTGCAACTATTAAGTACATATCAATTAATAAAAAATAATTGTTTCCCATGAGTAATAAGAGCTCTTCTGCACTGTGCTCATAATAATGTAATTAGTGTAACTCTGGTGGGGGTAATAAATTGCAATCTAACACTGACACCTTTTACACAACCAAATTTATTTCATTAATATCTTAATATTTATGTACAGAGCTAGCCTGCTTGTCAGGGTCCTAACAAATATGTAAAATATAAAGCCAGACTTCTACACATATCCACATGATAACTGAGTCAAAATTGCAACTAAAAAAATCACAATACAGTTGGAACAATATCACAATCGTGGAATGGTTTGGGTCAGAAGGGACTTCTGGAGATCATCTAGTCCAACCCCTCTGCTAAAGCAGGATCAATTAGAGCAGTCTGTAAAGGATCATGTCTGTGGGGGGAGGGTATGAATATCTCCAGAGAAGCAGACTCCACAACCTCTCTGGGCAGCCTGTCACAGTGGTCTGCCACCCTCAAAGTAAAGAAGTTTTTTGTCATTTTGAGATGGATGTTCTTGTGTTACAATTTGTGCCCATTGTCCCTTGTCCTGCTGCTGGACAACACTGAAAAGAGTCTCGCCTCTTCCTCTAGATACCCATCCTTCAGGTATTTATTAGTGTTAATGAGATCCCCTCTCAGTCTACCCCCGACTAAACAGCCCCAGCTCTCAGCTTTTCCACATAAGAAAGATGCTTCAGTACCCTCATCATCTTTATAGCTTTTTGCTGGACTCTTTCCAGTAGTTCTTTGTCTTTCTTGAACTGGAGACCCCAGACCTGTACACAGTAGATCAAGACTGTGATCAAGACAAGATCAAAGCTCAAATGCCATGAGCTGGTGTGACTTCACATACGTTTTGCAAAGCAGCTTTTAACCTTACCTGTTGCATTTGCAACATCTCCACAGGATCACTGCAGTACATCATTGCAGATTCCCAGCCATCGCATTAATAGGTCCTTTGCTTTCTGTCAAAGCTCTATTTATATGTCCATAGATCTGAATGTGGTTGTTGTGTGGGTGGAACATACTGAGAAGGTAGCATTTGTTAGCACAAAATATTTTATTAACTTTTATTACCTGCCTGTTTTTTCAACTAAATTTCATGAAGCATAAAAATCAAGGTCTATAATAAAATACCATTGGCTCAGCTGCTTGACAATGGAGACACTTGCACTAACCCACCAAATGAGCACAGCAAATGAGCAGTAAACAGAGAAACTACTGGCAGTGTGCAGCTCTGAAATCTCTATTATCCTGAGAACATGTTCTCATCTAAGAACATGTCTAGCACCTTCCTTTAGTACCAACCTATCAACATAAAGGAAACAAGCAAATACTTCAGTGGGGAGGGTTAGAATTTGTCATGTTGACTCTATATAGACCAGAAATTACTTGTTCTTTCTCTATGGTGAGAACTGGTGACTGGAGACAAATGGTGTTTCACTTGCCCTAGGAAAATACTGCAATACTAGATAGGATAGTGAAAGCACATGCTCAAGTCGATGTTCTTATCTCCCTCATCATACAAAAAGTGAAAGAAGTACTAGTTCCTTTCAGAAACCTCATATTTCTGTCTAGGTTTATACATAAGAAATGCTGTTAGCCCAGTTTTGATTTGGAAAGTAATGCATTTTACTTCTTTCTCTATATTTCCAAAGGGATGATCTCACATATTTTGTTATTTACCTCCACTACAGTGGCAGAGAATTTATTTCTGAAAGATTTCAAGGAGAATTCAGGGAGGAAGTCTTACTAGCCATGTCAAAAACTCTTGCTTCCTGCACAAAGAGGAAGTCTGAAATGTTCTGAATTCCAATAGATAAAATAAAATGTCATCTCAGCTGACCAGAAACCTAAGAATGAGATTCCTCTTCCCTAACTCTGCCTGTGACATGAGTTTCCATTTAAGCAAAGTGTCCAGACTCTATGGGCAGTTGAGGGAGTGCAACGCTTCTAACCAAAGCGGGTGACCACTTTAGGAAGTGCCCTAGATTCCCCGAACTCTGCTGACAGCTCTCCACTGATTGTAAGGCAGTCCAGGTGACTAGCTTAGATATAGATGCCTGCACTGTAGACAACCACTTTAAGCAGATAAATCCCTCCCTGGAAGACCACACACTCCCCTGAGGCCCCTTGCTTCTGAGAAGGGGAGGTATGGTTAAGACCCAGGCCACCAAATGTTCTTCATTTTGTAGGATTTGAAAATATCGGCATCTTCTGGGGGGTGATATATTGAGTGGCAACTGAGAGATGGTCATTTGTGACATTGTTGCAGAGCTCTAAGAAAGTGTTAATCATGTTTTGGATCTGAACGTTTCGGTGTGGTGAGAACTGGGCAGAAAGAAGAGGTGGTGTTTGGGAATGGGGGTGTTTAGCTGGAGGAGTTAAAGGAACCCCAGGGAGGGGTTCTGCTTGCAAAAGAGTGAAGAAAACATTTGTCCAAAGACAGGAGCTGTAAAGGAGCAATGGAATCAGCCATTAGGTAAAACCCACCGAATGGGCTGCCAAGGGGAGCACAGGAGGACTCACCGCCTACAGAGTGAGAGCCCTGTCTCATTGCTTGAGGCTCCTCTTACCATTAATTAATTAATTAATTCATGATCGTCTTTATTTTTGCTTCAATCAGAACTAAAGCACCTAAGCAGATCTATATAGAATTCCTGGAGAAGTAACTCCTGGAGATCCAAAGCACCCAGCTGCAGAGCACAGCCAACGCTTCCCAAATGCATATGGTAAATCAATGCCAGTTTATTTCACATTTCATCTCACGAGAAATCTCCAGAAAGCTCCCTATGAAAGTCGCATATGTCGCCCCTGATCCCCCACACCCCCCCACCCCATTTCCATCCTCTTCCATTTTCATGGCTGGGATTTGTCTTTCTGTGTCTCATTGATTCAAAACTACAAACTGAAGTTGGGCAGCAAATTAACGACAGCAGAAACTAGCAGCAACCTCTGTGGCTGTTTTTGTTCCAAAATTAAGGTGAGTTTGCCATCTAGAGGGCAAGCAAGACAGAAATGGTGATCTATGGTGGGGAACAAGTTTCAATTTGAGTACAGTCAGTATAACAAATTGGCAGCACAACGACAGACTTCCAGCAAATAAGGAAGAGGGTTAGAGGTTTCTTTCTGAGTCTGGGAGGAATAGTCATTTTCTTATCTAAATTGTGCAATCTGAAATAGCCAGACAGTTTAATTAAGTTCAACATATCAATAGCATTTACTTGGGCATTCACAGAGGCAAAACCTTGTGGAGACTGTACTTTTTGGGCCAGCCTGCTCCACTGTGCATGTAAACATGGGACGATTACCAAAAGTGCATCTTTTTCTAATGCAACTTGGTGTTTCTGATGAAAGCAAATTTCTGCTGAACTCCAAACTTTCTTCCCATGAGAGCAGAAATACAGAAAATTAATTACTTCTCTACAATCCTACTCCTTCCCCAGTCTATTTTCTCTGTGATAAATGTCAAAATATGCTCTCGGGGTCTTTTTTTTTCTTTTCCTTGGGAAGACTATGGGGTTTTTCTCCCCCTTTTCTTTGTTTCCTTTTCCCTTCTGGTGTTTCATTCCACTTGAAAATATTCCTACATCCTGGGGGAGGAAGGACTAGATGACCTCCAAAGCTCCCTTCCACACACCATTTCCAGGATCCTCTGGGACATGAACCAAGATAGGAGCAGTCCCTGCTCCATACACAGACATTAAATATCATGGAGCCCATCTTGAACAGGGCTCACAGGTCTGTGACTTGGAGATGGTGGTTAAATTAGGGTGCAAATCAGCTGAGAGACACCAACTTGTTGAATATCTCTTTTGTAAACTTCTTGCAAGTGTTTAGGAACAATGGCAAAGGCAAATACAAGGCAGAGACCTCCAAGCATTTTACAATTTTGAATGCATGTTGGAGTCCACGTCAAACACTTGGACACCAGTGTAGTAGAAAGACAGGTCTGCACAACAGGAGAAAACCAGTTCTTCATACACATTTCAGCTTCTCTCCTACTTGTTCCTCTGAGGTTTTAATCTGCTGATTTTGCAAACTTGTCTTTGCTTTCCCTATGTCTCCTGACACTTGGTTCTCAACATGCTACTGCGGGCATTGCTGTCATGACCTGTGCAGTACTAATGAAACCATCTGCTGGGTCAGCCTGTCACTTTACATGCCATTCCAGGCTCTGATCGCATGAGATCACACAGGCAAAGCAGCTACAGGCCTCACAGCAGTGCCCTCATGTGATTTTAAGAGGCGACTCAGCTACAGGACAAGGTCCTTTGCTGGATGAGACACTAAGCTGATGTTGTGAATGCTTGTGACCTTTGAAGATCACAGACTGCTTTTTATACTTAATAAAGCTTACGTTAGAGGTCCCATTTCTTGCTGGAGAAATGTAAATTTTGCCTCTGTTTGTCCTTCACTTTCAAATAACACAGTAAACTGACTTCTGAAGTGCATCCAAGGCCTCCTCAAGCCTATAAAACGTAACCAGGGACAACTAAATGAGATAACAATATAGCTATTTAGATCTCTTCCACCCCATCCTTTTGGGCTGGGGTGCATGAGTGAATTCAGGCAGTTAATCAAGCTGCTGATTGTCAGTTAAGCCACAGTAATGGTCGGTGCCTGACGGTGCATGTGTCCTTAGCATAATGCAGCTGCAAAGTAAATTGTGCTAGCTTAGATCCTAATGAAAATTAAATCCACTGTAGAGACAGTTTAAACTAATACACTCTCACTGGGTCAACCTTAAGGCTTGCATATGGTCAGTTAGCGGGTTTAACATGACAGGCATCTTCAGCAACTCAGATATTCCTTATCATGTTCACAGACCTGGGAATTTATCCATTTGAAATAGTGATGTAAGAGAAGATTAAACTGGCTGAAACTGGTCTGCATAAAAGGTTTGCATAGCTTGAGTTATATTTATGTGTAACCTTAACTAAAGATGTGGCATATCGAACACTGAATTTGCCTCTCTAAAATTACATAGTCTCAAACAGAAACTATGAGCTTGGTGTATAAAGTTTGGGGTGAGTTTCATTCACCTGTGTGACACAGAGAGTCAGTCTAGATGGACAAAACGAACTCTTCCTGACATTAAAATCTATAAAAATATGAATCTGTGTGGCTCAGTAACATATAATTCACTGCCTGTGACAACATTCCTATTCCATCCCCCTGGCATCTAGCCCACGGAGGCTACGTTGTAGAAATGCTGTGTGCTGTGGCTCTAGGACAAATGAATGGTTAAACCTGACTGCTTAGCAGAACAAAGCTAAAACACATTAGCTTCCACTCCCCGGTGCACTGGTATGTGGGGTATTAAAGGCATTTGAACCACAATCCCCTCACACATAAGAATGTGCAACCCCCCTGGATAACAGACCAGCATTCCCGTTTCTTGCAGCATTGGTGATTTGCTTGGCAGTAGCATGTTGAAACTCCCTAAACCCAAATTCAGGTGATGCATCTATCCCATCCATCTCAGCTCTGAAGTATTTTCCACATTCCACCCAAAGTTTCTGCATTGGAACAGCTTATGCAAGAAACACCTATTATTTATCAAAGAAATGCATCATAGAAATACATGTTTTCAAAAAATTTTACTAGAATATTGGGTGGCAAAGTATTCCAATGTCTTGGATTTAAAGGAATTTTGTTACTGCTGTTAACATTAAATTCTATCAGGACTATGAAGTGAACTCAACTTCTGAGCCCCAGCTGCTATTTTGCAATTTTAACCCCCAGCCTACTTTTTTTAATTGAAACTTCTAAAATATACACTTTCTGTTCAGCTTTTGCAACTTCCTGCATGAATGAAATATCCCCTAACCCTGACCAGAAAACCCTTCCACATCTCTTTCAGAAATTTGGTTCAGCAAATGTAACATCCTCACCAGAAGGAAACGCAAGCAATAAAACATGCTGCAGCCTTCCTTTCTGTCTGGCTTGCTTCAGACTTCATTCATAAAAACAAGAGAGAGAGAGAATGAGAAAAAGTGACAGTTGATTCAGAAAGTTGTAAAATGTAAACACTCCACAGATGATGCATGGATGGTTAGTGTTGCATATCTTTGGGGACAACATATGCCTGTCTTTCACACTTGTCAAATCCTAACGGCCATTGTTATCAGCACACAAAAGCTTTCAAATTCCTACCTGTCACTGAAATTCTTAGAAAATGAGAAACCATAACAGACTGAGAAAAAAAAAAAAAAAAACAAACTGTGATCCTTCCTATCCTGCCACCGCCTCGGTCCTGAGCCCTTGCCTGAAAGTAAAATCCTTACTCGGCAGAGCCATCTTACTCATACTCTCAAGACTTACAGTTTCTTTAGACAGATAGCAAGGTTAGATGGACAAGAAAATTTCTCAGGCTCTATAAAAGCTGCAGACACCTTGATGACTTTCTATTTATAGCCGACATTAAAACACTCCTCATGTAACAGAATTATTAATTCTTCTAATTATTATTATTGCTTGCACTTTGTGAACAGGGAAATGGGAGAGCAATCACCTTCCTTTTCAGCCCTGCTGCGGACAGTGAAGTCAAGGTTTGCCAAGCGCCCGGAGTCAGGACAAGGATAAAAGCTTTCCATCTTCCTGGAATAGCAAAAAATGGGACTTTCTCTGAATTGAAAAGCTTTATGAGACTTCACACACTCGAGGGAGAAACTAGATGTCATTGCAGGGCTGAGGCACAGCAGACCACCGTAGCTTGTTCTCTTCTCTAGATGTCCCTTCCTTTCCCAGCTCCACCTCTGTGGAGCCTATGATTGAGATCCAGCCTTCCAAAAAACCCTTCCAGACCCCTGCCTCAGTTTCCCTCTCCAGCAGATGGTGGGATTTACATTTCTCCGGGGCTCTGGAATCTCATGGTGCTGATAGTGACTCTCCAGGTACTTTCTCCCATGGTTCCCCAGCTACGCCTGTGCCCAGCTCTGAATAGAAAGGCATGCATGGCACAAGGGACACAGTAGGAGCGGTGGCCGCCCCCATTAGCTGGTGCAAAGGTTTTCCCGCAGCCTCTGGATCTGCAGCTGAATGGGCTGCGAGTCAGCAGGCAGCAGGAATTCCGGGAATGTTAAACTGCAGGGCAGTCCACTTTGGAGGATTAAAGCACATGACTCCAGACAAGAGCGATAGCCGCTGTGAAGGCCAAACCCCACGAAGAGAGGTTTCTGCCCCCACCAGCAAGTCTGTAAGTGCCTGCTGTCCTGGCCAGCAAGAGGAAGTGGGATATGGCTGCGTGGCATCTAGAGCTTCCTACTTTTCATTGAGAAAAACGAGACTTGTATCTGCTAGATTATCTCTCCTGGGGCAGAAGGCTGCTTGGGAGATGGGTAGGGACATGGGAGGTGTTTCTTCAATGAATTCAGTTCCCCACTGTGTGTAAAGGTTACTTCCCTCTGTCACCTCTCTGGATCCTGTCTCAAGCTTCCCACTCTAATAGAGAAGCAGAAACTGCCTTTCTGAATGAAACCACTTCTTACTGTGCTGCATTTAAGCAGGCAGGATGCCCACTCCGCCATGAGCCCTGCTGCAGCTCAGTATGGCACTGAAAGTCCCGCGTCTCTGTCAGTGGCGGTTGTGACAGGACACCTGGGACCCCTCTGCATTTTCCTACTGAAAATATTTGTCCTGCCCCATGGGCTTTGCCCTGTGTGCTGCATTGGAAACTGGGTTTGCTTGGATATGCCGTGCCGTGCATGTCCTCCAAACCCCCATGGTGAGAGGGTATGGCCCCCTGTCGCTTTCTTGATAAATCCCACAGGCCCTCCGTGTGCTGGGTGGACTTGAAGTCACAAATCTGAAGCACACCCTGAGAGGTCTCCTCCTTGTCCTGAGGAGCTCAAGGGACCCCAGGAGCCAGGTCCAGGCTTGCCTTTCAACACACACCACCTGGAATTACTGCCAAGTGATTTCCAGCAGGAAGGAAACTCTCTCTCTCACAAAATTCAGCTCTAAAATCATTATGGGTGTTGGCAAGCACACAGGACACGCCGTGGGCCAGCGGTTGATAATGTTATGGATTTGAAAAGCTCTGAAATGGTTTGGAGATGACCATAAAGAAAGTAACATGATCAACCATGCTGTCTTTCTCAACTGCCAAGCATTTTGGGGAGTGGAGGGATGATGGATTTGCCTTTTCCTCTCACTTAAGGAGGTAGGTTTCACACAACAATTGCATCAAAAAACACACTGATCCATAAGTTCCCATTTGCTATCCAAGACCTATACCTACCCTGACATCAGGATGGGTAGGGGACAGACAGGAGGACCTCTTCCTGACTGCTGTGTCAGAATCAGTGAGAAAGGGCACCATGCTCACCATGAAATATTAAAGGTCTGATCCTTCTCATTGTCACTGCCTCACATCCACCAACTGCAAAGGAATCCTTCTCTAAGTCTCCAAGTATTCCTTGTCAATTTTTTGTTACAAACACTTGTTTGTGGGATAAATAATTGATGTAATTCAAGCTACATGGCAAGGAGAGCAAGTTTCACATTCCTTTTTTCTTCCCAATTGCTTGGTGTCCACAGAAGAATAGCAGCTGGAGTAAAGGCACCGGAAGATTGACATAGTGGGCCTTATCTTTTCTGTGCAGGACTGGATAACTTCATGTTTGCAAGCTAACACCCAGATCTTATTCTTCACTGAGAATATATGACCATACAGTTTGCCAGATAAGCTACTGCATTTGCAGGTGATAATTTTTGCACAAAATGTGGCAATGAGCAGTAATGTCCTAAGTTCCACTCACAGATTATTAAGATATTCATAGAATCAGGGAACCACAGAATGCTTTGGGTTGGAAGGGACCTCAAAGCTCATCTTGTTCCAATCCCCTGCCCATGGCAGGGACGCCCTCGGCTTGACCAGGTTGTCCAAAGCCCTATCCAGCCTGGCCTTAAACACTGCCAGGGAGGGGGCTACCTTAGCCCCTGATAGATTAAGTATGGGATTGAAGGAGTACATTAAGATTTAAGGAACAGAGAGATGCAGGTTATACACAGAACGATCCTTTTCACATCAATTAGCTAATAACAGCCTTCCTGAGATCACTGTATTTAATAGCTGTCATTATAGCCCTTCTCCTTGAGTTATCTAAGGTTTTTTTTTTGTTGTTGTTGAGGGTTTTTTTTTGTTTGTTTGTTTGTTTGTTTGTTTTTTTCCGAAAGGCTCCTTTATGCTTTTGGCATCTACAAGACCCCATGGCAGTGAGTTCCACTGCTCAGTTCTGCACCCTATGAAAATAATAGTTTATTTTCTTTGCTTGAAATTTAAGACCATGACTTGACAGCCCCAGGCAGGAAAAGGAGAAGCAGCAAAGGGAACTTTCTGGAGGAGATACTGGCACTGAATGAACCAAACTGTCCAAGACAGAATGGAAGACACAGATGGATAGATGTTATCATTGGGGGGCTGACAGAGCAGAACTCCATTTGTAACCCTTTAACTGAGAGACTTACACGCCCAGCACAGCAGGGCTGAGGAAGGCAGGAGCTTTGGGCTATGCAGGGGGTCTAAATGGCTCCATAAGAGCTCAACCTGGAGCTTCCTGCTTAAAGTCAGCATAAAACAGCACTTCAACCGAAAGAAGCAGTCCTGGCCTTCACTGCTCCCCTCAATCTGTTTCTATTCTGGTTTCACCATGCCTCAGGTCTGCACAATAAATCAATTTAGATAAAATTACTTTATGTTGCTGTTTCTGGGATAGTTTTATACCAGGTCACTTCCAAAACCCAGCTACCTGTATAGCTGAGAAAAAACAACTCTTACTGGTGACTACAGGAAGAGCAAGAAGAGGCAGAGATGCTTGTTTTGGTAGCAGTGCTGGCTGCTCCTACCTTACTGCAAGCCTGGAAACACAGTGCTTGACTCCTGGGCATGGTCTGCTTGGTGGCGTGCCCTCTGACCACAGAAAGTCTCAACTCACAGCACTTGGATCACCCCGCTGAAACAAACACACCAGATCTGCCAGCAGCGCACTGCACACTGGTCCTGATGGACACACGCTTCAAGCAGAGGCACTCGCTGCTTCGCTCCCTCTTGCTTTCTCTCAGACCTTCACAACGGCATTTGGAGCAGTTAATATACTTATTAGGAAATAACTGCTCTTTATTGGCACTGAATGAACCTCTTTGCCTGGCTGAGATTTGGGAATGTAACATGTCATTTACAAAGCTGTCCCAAGAGAGCACAGACAGATTACAAAAATATGCCTTGTATTCAGTCCATTTAAATGAGTAAGATGACAGCATGAGGATTATGCATCGAATTTACATGCTGAATGGTCACACCTAGGAACCTGACAAATTGCTTTGGAAAATGAAATGGTGTTACCTTGGGGGGTGGGGTGCAGTGCTAAGTGCTCTCCATAGGAAAACAGAAGAGTAGAAGGAAAACTGCAAATACGGAGATGACCTTATCAGCATTAAATTAATTGTATAGTTTTAAGAATGGTGGTTTACAGGTATACGGGGTTCAGCTCCCCTGCTGCAAGCAAGCCAACTCCCAGCCTGGAGATACTCAAAGTAAACAGGCAAATTCATTCCTATTTAAATTTTATCCACTGATCTGAATTTGGTTTAATAAGCATGAGGATCTGGTTACACAATTGTTCCTGTCCATTAAAAAACAACCCTCATGTGATAGCTGACATTTTTCATTCAGCCCATGCACATTTAAAACAATAACCCACGTATTGCTTCATGCGGCTGAAGTACTCGGTCACACACTCAGTGCACAACCCATGCCGGGCCTGCAGGAATTCAATCTACGCCCTCCTTTAGTATGAAACACGCCATGTGATGTTATCAACCTAGAATAACACCAGTGACACCGTGTATCTAATCTCCACACATTTCTCATCAGAAAACAAAACTTAACAACATGCCCATCCACAATTAGGAAAAATAAGCACCAAATGCACGGAGACAGGATACCCCAAGCCATGATCCTGACATTTGTTTTCAAGAAAAATGGTTACAAGTTAAAAGCAAAGGTTAACTAGTGAGTCAGATGCTCGACTTTACTAAGATTTTGGTCCAGGGCCTTTGTCCTTTTTCACAAAAAGTCCAACTCTGATGTCATTCACAGGAGTTTGCAGCCATGTAACTGCCCTGGCTTGGTTTGAATTACTCCAGTTGTGATGGAAATGAGAACAGGGTCAGGATGAGGGAAAAGACTGATGGTTCAAACAAAGGGCTGGTGAAATGACAGGAAAAAATTATGTCAAAGCTCCCCACACTCACACACACCCTGCTTTTTTAATGTAAGTTAACAGAAGGGCTAAAAGGCTTCCCCAGCCAGCATTGGAAGATCACAGTGCCACCACAGCTTAGCTCAGACCTCTTTCTTGTCTTCCGTACAGAAAGCCAAACAAATGAAAATGAAGATGAAGATATTTATTTACGAAGCACCCTCAAGAGCCGACATGATTGACAGCGCTGTACAGAAAGGTGCCAACTCATGAATCAATTGTATTTTCTCCTAGCACAGCGCCACAGAGCAAGTCTGGAGAAGAGTGCAGAGGGAGGTTGGGGCTTGTTGGGGCAACAGCTCCATCTAATGATGGCTGGAAGGCAGTCCTAATGAGGAGATCTTGCTTCAGTTTAGAAATGGTTCAGGAAGAACCAAAGAAAGCAGCTCTCCTCCCAGTAATCTGGCACCCAGATGGAGCTAGCATCTCCATTTACCGGTCAGTCTTTACTGACAACCAGCAATAAACAGTAATTTAACAGGAGGAACAGATTAGGGGTTGAACTGCTGCAGTCACACATGTGCACTTTTTTTACTACAGCCCTGGAGCTTAAACTCTCTTTCAGTCAGTGATAGAAGCCAGCCCTTTGCTCACACAGAGAAAGCTAACCACCAATAGGTACCAGCAGTAAGGCTGCCTGTGAAGCAGAAGAACAGCCAAGTGCTACTGTGGTTGCATCGAAGCGATGGTCACTGTGTAGGTTGGAGAGGACATTGCTGTCCAGGCTGTACTACCTTTTGACCCAGATGCCTAACACTATTCCAGCTTCTGCAAATGCATTGTGGATTTGCTTTCACACCCCCACCTCCCCCCTTATCCCACCACCACACACACACACACATTGAGTTCTGCCTGTTTGAAGTAACACAGAACTAGTTAAGGTCTGGTCTTGTATCTTCAGAAAGCAGGAAGAGTTTTTCTGGTGGTCTCAGAGAGTAGGGTTGACAACAGTTCTTGATTCATGTAGCCAGAGAGAAAGTCCCGTATATCTTACCTCAAGAACAAAAGTGTGTTGGTTTCTTTGTTTCACTTATGCCTTTGGGTAGGTTACAAGGCTCCTTGTCTAGAAGAATTTGAACTCCTACCCTCTGGAGCTATCAAGGTTCCTAGCTACAAAGTGCTAGTTAATTTTATCTATGTTGCTAGGTGATGTATGGTGACCAGCAATCTCTTAGATGATCTAGGATCTGTCCACACCTGTAGGAGTTCAGTGAACGAACTTTTCTCCTTAAGTTTTGTCTTCAACCAGGCAGGAAAGATAGTCACTTAAAAGCAATCCACAGCAACTGCACTCCTTACTCTGGTGATGAAAGTAACCTGAGCTTAATTTCAAATCTGCAGTGTGTTCTGCACTGCTGTAGGCTCTGTAGGATCCCTTACACCAGTCCAAAGTGGAAAGCAAATGCTGCAGCTCTGATCTGGCAGCACACCCCATACACTCACACCCTTTGGGCACTGACGGCTCACACCCCATGTGCAGTGTAGTGGAAAACATCCTCTACCCCCAGCTACAGCTTATTCTGTAAACTGCCCAAAACAACAATGTCTCCCAACTGCTCTGCTTCCTGAGCAGCTGCTGCCTGAATTGAAGACTTAGGAAATCAAAAGAAGTTAAAAATAGTCTCATGAAGACCCCATGGCCTCTACCTTGGACCAAATTTAACTAATAGGAGTTTTGACACTAGAAACTCTGAGAGTGGTCATTTAATTAGAATTAATACATTGCCTAGAGAGAAGTTAATGGGAGGGGGGAAGTGCTTGCTACTAAGAAGTGCAGAAACTTCTGTTCACAACTTAAGTATCGCTTTTAGTTAATCTGCTGTGTGTGAAAGATTATTTTTCTATCTTTGCAAAACTATGCTTAATAAAATGTACAGATGATCTTTCTAGAATGCATATCTGTCTGAAACTGAGGATCTATAGGAAGTTATTTTCTTGCTTTTTGAAAGGATTGAGTGCCAGGAAACTGCAGTGCAAAATGTCTAGTTTTTAAAGTATTAAAATGGGATGTTCAAATATTCTAGCTAGTTACTGAAATGTGCATTAAAGTGCTACAGCTGCTAAAGACCAGCTTGATTCACCTTGTTTCCAATTTCATGTCTCCTTGACTCACTTGCTTCTGGAAACTGGAATCTGAGCATCAGCCTTATATACAGTAGTGCCTAGACCTAAGGACCACAAAGGAGGGAAGTAATCTTCAGTAAATTTACTAAATCTTTAGTAAATTGTGCAACAAAACCTTGAAAATGCAAGGTCAGGCTACATGATAACAGTCCTTTCTGCTTTTAAAATCAATGAATTCTAGCAAATGTGATCACATCACTCGTACAGCAGAGCTGATTGACTGTTTACCTCGCACACCATTCAGGAATTTGGACACAGCGGTGGTGTACCTCACTGCACAGAAGATTCCTGCAGGAAAGATAGTAGAGTCAACATCTTCTGGCTGTCCCTAGCAAATGGCACCACTCCCAGCAGGCACTTGTATGAAGGCAAGAGGAAAGTGAGAACAAACAGTGAGCAGGGAATGTAAATACCAGTCGAAGTGTAAAAGGGAGCTGGTTTCCACAAGCCATATTTTGACTGTACTCCTGGGAGGGAAGGCAGCATGTACCTTGAAGCAATCATGTTATCACAAAGAGTGACCAAAAAACAACCCACAACTATTGCAGCTATTTCAAATCATGCATCTCAGCAAATTCATCTCCTCTCTTCACAGGAGGTTTGTGTGGTGGTAACAGCCCTCCAAGGCTTACCTTTCCCATTGCTGCCACCATTTGCTGTACCCCATCATATGTACTTAGTATTGAGCAGTTTTGCCATGCTAAGAGTAGGCATGTGGAGCTTCAGTGCACACTGCAAATCATCAACACTGCCTTTACCTGGTGGAGAGTACTGAGCTCCACGCTGTGTGAGAGAGCCTCCCTCCTTCCCTCTGAACTAGAGGGAACATCAAGTGAGTCATATAAAGCACTTTCCTGCTCACTGACCCAAAAAAGTGTGGTATGAACACCGCTTAGCATTAATATTCATGTTTAAGTTCATGAAGAGGAGAAAGTATGTCATGATATGCATATTTTAGAAGGAACTGTCTGGTTATTCTGCCTTGTGTTGTGTGTCTGTGGGAACACCACTTTCCCAAACTGTCCTGTGGACTAGCTCTGAGTTTAGTCTATTCAAGAGATGACTGGGGATCCAGCCAGAAATAGTTCATGCACATTAGCATCTTCATATGGTTTCTACCTATGTGCAGGCCTGTACACTGTGATACCTGTGGTGTAACCAGAGCAGTGAGCCACCATGTGGAAGACAAAGTGACACCAACAGGGACACATCATCAGAGCATCCCAGCCAAGGGAAGGAAAACAGGTCAGCACAGCACTGGGATTGGCAGATACTCCCAAATAGGTGAGACACGTGGTATGCAAATGCACAGTGTCAGGTTAGACATGTCCAGAATAAAGGGCATTAAGACAAGGACCAGGGCAGATCGACCGTTTTCTGGGGCACAATAACGGGAGGGGTCAGTACTGTTGACTGCTTTCCGTCAGAGGACTCTCCCTGAAGTGAGAGTCCTCTGCACTAACAAAACTACTCATGTTTATGAATGCTTTTAACAACCCAGTCCCAAAGATGCCAAATCACTTGTCCAGCTTTGCTGCAGACAAAATAAAATAGCTCTAACAAGATAAGTGTATTCTGGAAGGCTGGGATTTTCCAGAAGAGAGGGCCAAGTCTCTGTTGGTGGCAATTGGCACGGTTGTGCTCAACTCCACAGACAGGTGCCAAATGACCATTGCAGAGATTTTGGCAGTGGAACAGCAATTGTAATAAATGACTCTTGGAAGCCTTGCATACACTTCACCTAAAGTATTCCAGCCTGTCCTGCCATTCTGCTTATCAGCACAATGAGCCAGCAAAACCCATCAGGAAAGTTCACCTCCACCAATGCAGGCTGAAAGCAGCAGCCACCTCACCAAAAGCAAGGGAAAAAACCCAACTACCTTTACAGAAGGTTTCCATCTCTCCAGATCCTGAGCCACCAGCCCCAGGGGAAGGAACGACAGCATCTGGACCAGGCTCCAAAGAGGGAAATGTTGACACAATGTCTGCAGCCAGAACTGAGCACAATAAAACTGTGAATGGATTTTTCTTCTGAGAGGGTTCCCAGACAACAATCCTCATCATCTTCCATCTGTAGGGGAAAATCAGTGTAGAAAG
Organism: Heliornis fulica; assembly: GCA_013399135.1. NCBI lineage: Eukaryota > Metazoa > Chordata > Aves > Gruiformes > Heliornithidae > Heliornis > Heliornis fulica. Next base: position 151,386 of record VXBZ01006677.1, read on the forward strand.
ACAATAATCACAGTGATTCACCACCAGCCCCAGGCTTACCAAGGGACCTTAGAGAAGCTGCAACACCTTTGCTGGTATATGGCATGTGCTTGGGCTGATGTGTTGAAGGAATAGTCATGCTGCTTTGCTCATTCATTGTCTTCTCCTGATCTGGCATCATTCAGCAATCACATAAACCAAATTGCTTCTTATATTAAAGCCCTCTGGAACTGGACTTTACAAGTCTTCAGATTCCTAGAGATGTTTGTCTTTGGAGTCCTGGTCAGGACTAAAAAGAGTCACACATGTCCAAACTGAATTTTGCCCCATCCTGGTTGAAGTGGTCAGCTGCTGTTTAAACTTGCCTGGGAGATTGAAAAGCAAAGAAGGGAGCAGGAGTGAGGCTTGTCAGTACTTGACCATTGTTGCTCACCCTGATCCCTAGGTCTAACTTAAACTGAATCATACTGAAGAATACAAAATTAATGTGGAGGTATGTCCTTGTGTGGGTGAAGCTTGGTGGTCCTTCACCGGTTTGTTCCTGATGTTTTACACCTAAGTAACTTGTATTCAGCATCCCAAGTACACTCAATAGCTGAGTACTTCTGAGAACACCTGGGAGCTTGGTGACATCTTCAGCTGCCTATCTGCTCTCAGCCAGCACCCAGTGGAGTCTGAGCCTTCACACAATAATTCCCAGGGTGATTTTACTGTATTTTCTTTAATTAATCTCTGCAAGGGAGCCAAAGGTCGTTCCTACCCCTGGAACCAGATCATTAGCTGGCAACTCAGACTTCACAGAAAGAAGCAGAATTACTGTGGTAATGAAAACAAGACAAAAAAAAACCCAAAAAAAACCCGAAAAAAACCCCCACCAAAATCTGTGAACATTTTTATTGCTACTGGAGCCATCAGCATCCACAGAGTATATGCGGAGCTGTCAGCAATGCTTCATTTGAGACCCAGTCAAAACAAAGCTCCAAGTCAAGTTCCTTGCCTGACCATTACATCAAGTTTTAGTTTCTTTCTTAGTTATGGCCTGCCACCGATTACGTTATGAAATTCATTAGGGAAGAGAAAATTGCAGTTATTTCCTTGATGGAGCTGAGTGGTGCTATTGCAGAATAGCTAGGAGCAACCAGGGAAAACATGCCCATTAGAGGCTGGTGTAACCTCACTGGGATCACAGCCAAGCAGTCACAGGACAAAGCTGCAGCAAGATGCCCTGACAGATGACAGGGTAACTTTTAAAACAGGAGGGTGTTTTGCAAACCCTGATCTTTCGGGTTGTATTGAAAAATGAGTGTACACTAAAGCCTCAAGGAAATGGGAAGAATGAGAGACTACGTTACAAAGGTTTTCCTGTTGTAGCTATGTGATACAATAGAGCCTGGTGGCATCTTTTATTGTTATTAGTGGTTTAATTAAGAAATATGTCATCTCACATCACCTGGTTCCCACCTCACTACCAGTAAATGATTCATTTCTTATTGTTCTCAGAGCAAAGGTAATGTCAGAGCAGTGATATAAATGAACTGAAGCTGCTCAGTGTTATTCAGAAAGTGGAAGACAACACCAAGATCTTCACCACAGACTATCTCACACATTAGCAGAAACATACATGAAAAAAAAATATCTCAAAGGAAGCCTTGTTTCACTCCCAGAGAGTGGTTGTGATTGAGAGCAGGTAGCTTTCACAAGGCGATGGTTTTCTTTGTGGGACTAATTTGTACACTTTCCCACAGAACAGAGCTGCTGTGCCAGAAACTTCGAAGCCATAGGCTGAAGACCCCGAATTGGCAGCACAAAGGGGCGCAAAGCCTGTGACGGTCCTGACTGCCTTGGATAAGAGCACAGTGTAATTCTCACAAACCACAACTGACAAGGTGCACTGGGAGATTGGAGGGAACTTGTTTCTTCTGTTAGTAACCGCGGGAGTTTCTTGTGGTCGGTAGTTCTGAGAACGGGAAGCTGGACAAGCCGTAGGTGTGGGAGATTCTCGTCGCCTCTGGGGTTACCCACCCAGCCAGAGCTCAACTGATTAGGAGGGTATCAGAGTTACATAATGACATTTCTGGGCTGGTTTACTGTAAAGATGTGGGGGGCCTCTTAGAAGTGAGGGATGGGGGTTGTGGATAGCAAAACCACAAGAAATTGAATTTAAGTGGTAGAACAATTTAACAAATTCATGTAATATATAGCTTGCAACACACACATATATTTGTATAAGTAAAATATAGCAAGTCAGTATTTAAAACCTATTGAATTTGTTAGTGCACTGGGAGTGGGAGTTCTGCTTTTAAAAGGCCTATAAAATTGCTTTGGATCCCTAGGGATCCATCTCTCCTAACATCACACATCTGAAATATTGACATCTATCTCTGAGCTAATCTCTGAGAGCTCCCGAAAAAGAGAAATTAAAAGCCCATTAAAAGAAATAGGCACTTTCAGGATGTTCTTAGGATGACAGTTTTAGATGTTTTCTTCGGGAAGCATCAAATCGTTCTCTGGTCCCCAGTGGCTACTAAGAATATGTTGTTACTAGCCCAGATGTAGAGATCTGTGCTGTAGACTCCTGTGTTTACCCATAGGAATCCAATCACAAATGTCCTAACATATGTTTAATAACACAATGTAATAATGATAAGTTTCAACAATATGTTAATGGAAACTAGTTCAGCCTCCCATAGAAAGCCTTTTACAGGTTTTTGTCATTATAGGAGGCATCAGCCACCTCCAAATTGCTTGTCAAATGGATGCCCTGTGCAGGATGTGTTCACCGAAGGCCCCCAAATTCAGATTTTATGAAGCCAACATGTGTCGGAAGGCATTGCCATCTCTCACAGTGGCAACATCACTGTATGTCGTTTTCACCTCATGCTGGTGATGTAGCTGAGGTGGATTTGCAGACACAGTGGGATTTTTTGTGTGGAAGAACTACAAGCAACTTACTGCAAAAATGATCATGAGGCATCAGACTAAAAACAGGTCAGAGGAAAGTCAGCCTTCATACCCATTCCTGCCTTCAGAGATCAAGTATGGCAACAGTTTCAGCAATATACTTTTATTTTCTTTTTTTTAAATAAGGAATTTTTCAAAGTTCCCATATTTGAAATGAGCACAAGCTCCATAAATAAGACTACAATTTATCCAGTGTGCTTCTTCCCTGTTAGGTTCTTCATCCTAAAGGAAGTTCAAGTTTTCTTCTATATACCTCTTACAGCATTAAAATTGTATGTGGATTTTGGATAGTAATATTCATTAAATACTAGAAATTCACATCAACATGGAGATAAAACATCATCTCATTGGTTGTGGGAAGCATAGCATAAAAGCTGCAATTGTTTGGTTGTTTTGTGTGATAATACTTTGACAGATAAAAAAATTTCTCCTCCCAGATCTAAAGCTATTGAGGAGATTTTCCTGACACACTCTGAAATGATTTATTGAGGGTCAGAGGGCAATTGCAAGAGAAAAAGATCAATCACACAGAAGAGATAAGTTTTTTCCCTTGATCTTTTTTTTTTTTTTAGAGTGAATAGCCTTGATGGCAGGATTTTAAAAATTGTCTCAGGATTCTAATTTCTTCACTAATCATATAGATCGGTGCTTGATTATGGTTAAGTCTTTTTCTATCAGAAGAGATAAGTTCATGGCTCTGACTTTACAGAAACAAAAACCCAACCATCACACTATAACAGTCTTCTCAGATGTTGTTATGAATAAGGTATCTTTAACAACTGTAAAAAGTTCTCTGTGGGTGAAGAGAAAAATATAATCTAGCTATAATCTAGCCTGCAGTACTCTGAAATACAATGCCAAGGTATTCTCATACAGCTGCATATTATGGTCCCTTTGATTCCATGCCAATTTATCACGATTAATGTTGTCATAGCCAATCCCAAGGGTTGCAATAATGACTGGCCACTTTTCATGAGGAGCTGTGAAATGCTGGGGTTTTTTTGCTGTGCATGCTAGAAGCAGAAATTGCTTAGGTGCAAGAGACTGAGCAAAGCTGATTACATTCATGTTCATTGCATTCACCATGCAAATGTTTCTACTATTAATGAAGAACATTGTCCTTTAATGTCTCAGGGAATTCATCATGCAGATCCTATTGCTTGTCAGGAAAAGAGTGTGGCTGATCCTTCAAAAAGCCATGATCAAAACATACCCTTTCCTGGCATTTCATATTTATCATACTAACATACTGCAAGTATAAAGAAATAGGGAATACAATGGGTTTGTGTTCATTGCAATAACCACAACATTGCTTTTATTAGCCACATATTATCTGCACAGATGTAGTGTCTACACATCCCAGCACAAGCAGAACTGCAGATGAACTCTGTAAGAGACAGACCCTCCTTCAAAGTGTTTTGAGGTCAAGTCCACAGAACATCTGTGGCACGAGAGGTGTTACAGAAGCTGGACAGGATAAAAGATTCACTTATGGCAACGACGTAGTCAGCCAGTGACAAACACATCAGGCTGCGTGGCTGGCTCTAGCAGTCAGCCAGGTCTGACCTAGTGGTGTTGCTTCTGGCCCTGCTTCTGACTCATGCTCTCCCCATATGTCAGACCGCCGGTGCTGCACTCTTCCTGGCAAAGCCCAGGTGGCAAGAAACAAAGCTGAGGGGATACAAAGCAATGTCTGGATACTCTGACACAGACACTAACTTAGAGATGGGTGCTCTTCAGTGCACATGTAAATCCAGAGGAATGAGCTGCAGCACAAACCTGGAGTATCCTCAAATTCACCTTCCAGACCCATAGCAGAGTCTCTTTACTTTTGGCCCATACAACACTCAGGCTAAGCAAGCCAGAGCTAAATTCATTGTTTTCATTCAAATCAGCTGATAGCAGATGCATTAGTCTGGTTTAACTAGGAGTATTTTATCCACCAAAATCCCCTTTTTAGGTTCAGTGTCACTAAAAAAAAAATAGTGTCTCCATTATTTTTGCTCTAGATAATGTCTGGCACATAGTTGCCAGCTTAAGCAATGTATGTCAGGGAATGAAATCACACCCCCACCAAAAGTAAGAGAAAATCACAGAGAATCTACATGCAGGAATTTTATTCCAAGGTTTCACTCATCTGGGAAGGGTTTCCAGGTCCACTCTAGCAGATGAGGCACCTTCCAAAGAGCACACAAGTGGCACCTGTGGAACACAAGTTCTAGGAGTTGCTTATATGTAGGTACATACACCTGAGCACACCTCTGCAAAGTCGCTGGAGAGCTGATCAGTAGCATGTATGCTCTTTAGGACACTACCCAGCTCAGCCTGGGTGGACACCTGGCTGGTGAGTTAAATCTGACCGTGCACTCCATTGGCTGCAGTGACATGTCTTCAGAGATTGTCAGAGAGATTTACAACCTGCCAGCTCAGGTCCAGACACCTATATGGTGAACATCTACAGCTAGAACACATGAAAAAACATTGCTAAAAACCTTTCATTTGAGCCTTGGTGAACAATGACAATACAGTGAATGGCGGAGTGGGAAAGCAAGACCATAAGAATGCTGGCTTCCAAAAATGTGCTTCCTTCTCCTCCTCCCCAAAAAGCAAGATTGAACCAGCAATCTTACCACTTTTCATATTTCTATAACAAGATGGAAAAGGCATCTCATTAATTTCCATTGTATAATATATCCACACCTCTCTTTACAGCCACTGCTCTCAGTGTCTTATTTTCTTCATAATAAATCATAATAGCCTTCCAGGAATGTTTCTTATTACTTGATTTGTTTTTTGTCTGCTGGAAAATAGCTGAGTAAATAATTTATTGTCTCAGATTTTCAGTAATGACATAAATTATTCAATATAAACTAGAAAAAGACTGACTTTTCAATTTTCTTCAGTTCTCTTTTGAATGTTGGGTCTCTCCTAAACCTCACCTGAGTTAATTACATGACTTACCTACTATCTAGGTTCATTGGCATTGGTCTTGCACTTGTACTTTTGCACTGTATTTTCCTCAGGATCTCTATATATCAGTAACATAGGTTTGTGACAGTTGATAGAATTGAGATGTGTCTTTTTTTTTTCCCCCTATTTTGTGCAGCTTGTGAAGGAAAACACCTGAGTCATTTGATTACCCTGGGTATATGGGTCATCCTACATGAACCTTGGCCACCAGAGTCAGCTGTATCCCCCATCACCTGGATCAAACTCCTCAGCTCTTAGTGGAGTGTGAAATTTAAGCACTGAGTCCATATACCCTTGAACTCAGTGGGAGTTAAAATGAACATACCACACATAAGCAACAGTTTTAGAATTAGGAAATGCTTGAATTCATCTCCACATCTATGAAGATGTATTACTTCATCAATATATACCTTCATCAACCATACCTGCATGGTTCTGTTTGGGGGTTTTTCCTCTTATCCAGCTCAGATGTCCAACACACATTAGTTGCAAGTGTAGTGAAACTATAGTAGCCTGTCCACATCCATCAGTGATCATAATCTCCTGAACTTGACGGTGCCACTGCTCTTTCATTGCCTGCATATTGGAATACAAAAAAAAACCTTTGACAAAACATCTATGGCGAACGAACCCATTCCTCGTGGTGGATTATTCGTGAAGTGAAAAACCTCAAAAAAAAAAAAAAAAAGGAAGGAAAAACTAAAAATTGTGAACACAAAATTGCACTAATGTCTTTCCCCAGTGTTCTAGGACCTACATCAGGTATCCAGTGTGGTGACCCCATGGGTGCAAGGGGAGGAGAGCAGAGAGACAGGCTAGTGACAGTCCAAGAGGAGCCCCTGCTGATCACTAGAGGGATTGCAGAGGTTACCCAGGCAAAATGCTGGACTGGTTCACTCGGCCAGAACTGTGAAAGTGGCTCAAAGACAGTCGGAAAAATGAAAGAATAAAATGGATTCAATCAAATATGCTTTCGATTTTGGTTAGTTTTGAAATGGGTATTTTTTGCAATGTGGAATATATGAAAATTGTTTTGCCCAAGTGCATTCTTCTATAAAACAGATGAAGAAAATACACGTGCTTCTGTGGTCTATCTTTATTCACCTCATAATCTCTCCAAGTTAGTATCACTCATCAGACAGACACAATGGACTGAAAGTTAGGCAGAAACATTCCATGGTTTCATAGTAAATTCATAAAACTAATGGAAACATCATTTGTGAATAATTCTTTTATTTCCGTTTTTATTTATATCTTAGTGGCTGAATAATCTATATTACACAAACACACACACACACACACACACACACACACACACACACACACACACACACACACACACTTCTAATGTATCCTTTGAGCTTCATTACCATTCTTCACTAAGGTAACTGAAAGTTGGCCATATTTCCCCAGCTTTGCAACCATGGAATTAGACTTTCCCTCCCAGATGGTCCTCCAAGAATTTCTGTTTTTAAATATAGGCAGCATAATCCTGCTTTTCTTTGTTTAGGACTCACACTATTCTGACAATAAAGATTAAGTAGATTGGTTATGGAGTTATCCAAAGTCTATTTGATAACATGAGGTCTGACTTTGCATTCGTAATGCCCAAGACTGAAAACACAGTCTGTGTCACAGAAGAGAATAAAACCTTATTTCCACATCACCAGACCCCTCTAAGGCCACAGATAGTGTGTGGCTCCTGGACCTGAGGAACATACATGTTCTGTCCATAGATTCTGCAGTGCATGAATGGTCTTCAGAGCAGATGGAGGGACTGGAACCAACAATGCTCATCAGACTCCCTCACTTCTAACTGGGTTTCACAAGATGCAAAGAATCTCACCTTCTTGTATACACGCTTGCTTACTAATAACCAGTTCTATCTAACTCTGATTGTTTGTATAAATCACACACACATAATGATGTAAATCATACATCTGATGGTTAAAGGACTACATGGTGCTTTCACAAAGTGAGGTCTGCAGTTTAAGAAAAGTTTAGGATCGTGCTCACATATGTATCGCACACAAGCAATATCACCATCTCTTCCATTCAATGTAGTCCCTCTTGACTTAAAAAGAATGAATAGGAAAAGGCATCAAAACTCATATACATTATGTAACAGATTGAAATTCAATGTAAGGAAAAACGTTTTCACTGTGAGGGTGACAGAGACCTGGAACAGGCTGCCCAGGGGGGTTGTGGAGTCTCCTTCTCTGAAGACATTCTAGACCAATCTGGACAATCAAGACCAACCTGTGTGATTTAATCTAGGTGATCCTGCTCAGGCAGGAGGGTTGGACTAGATGATCCTTCAAGGTCCCTTCCAACTCCTGACATTCTGTGATTCTGTGATATGTTTGATTTGGGGCCCCAGCAGTGTTAGAACCTATTAATAATCTGGGCAAGATGGTGACTATCATCTAAAATCCATTATGCCTCCTACATGGTGAAGATAGTCTATCCTCTCTGATGGTTTAGCTGATGTAAATCTATAATATTGACCTTCTCCTGACACACGGCCACAGGATCCACTTACTAGGATGTGTGCCATACCCTCACAGCCACATGGTAAGAATGGAGGATCCCCACAGCTCACACTGCTATTGCTGTGCATGATCCTCCTGAGATAAAGTGACAGGTAAAGTTGCAGATGGAAGCAAAGCAACCTTCTCATCAGCTGAGAACTCCATCAGCTTTATACTTCTGGTGCCAGTCAGTGCAGGAAGAATGCTCCTGCTAAATCACCCACCCCCTTCCAGAAGCTCCTATGCTATTCCCTGGAGACCAGAGTCTTCTCTCACTTGTCTTAACTTAGATTTATATCCCCTGGTGAGACTGTGAGTTGCAAACGCATAAAGCTGACAGGTTTAATAGCACAAAACTTTTTTTTTCCCCAAAATGTGAACGGTTAACACCTTACTACCTCGTTAACTGCACACTACTCCAAACAGCAGCTTTAAAAAGATTCTCTGGTTGTGGGAGAACCAGGACACTCCAGTAGTGGTATTGTCTGCACCAAATCTTCTTGAACTCTTGAAGATGTCACTGTGTTATTTTTCTAAGGCTGGAATATTCTGTAAAATTTTCATCAAAACAGTCTGGGTTCAGGAGCTTTAGTTAAAGGAAAGAAAAATATCAAAAAAACAAAGAACTACTTTTTTGTAAAAATATGTGAAATTTAATTCATTTCTTATGCAGGAAAAAATAAAAAGTTTATTAAAAATTAAAGTTAAAAAAGTTTCACTGTGGAAAAAAACTGACACTTCATTCGAAATTTTTCCAGAGTAATACACTGTACTGTCTCTGCTCACATATCACTACACAACAGAAAAGCTAAAAGCTCTTCTCATTTTCTGTTGGGCTTTTTAAGCCATTAAGAACAGCCAGCTAATCTTCCCTAGTTCAGTGTCACATATTTTATAGCAACTTTTTTTCTACTTTGTTGTCACATTTGAAATCAAAAAAAACTTCAACCATTCCTGGGAAATAGAAGCTCAAAGTTTCACCTCACTCAGATGTCAGTCAGATGTGACTGCCCAACCTTGTGTCCTCCAGCCTCCTGGACCATCACTGGAGAGGAAGAGAAGCCTAGCTACCACTCACTACCAGCCAACCTGGACCTCCTCTGCGACAACCAAGTCAGTAATTCTATTGTGCCAATGGTACAGTTACAGAGAAGAATCAACTAGAGATAACTGTCATGGCAAGCAGAGGTTAATGTTAAGAGTAGTATCTAAAAGGTAAGAAACAGAGTCCATTAATAAATTTAATAACATAAATTTCCAAGGGCATCTGCCCAAGAAAAGAGAATGTGTCAGTGAGCTACTGTCACAGCACAGAACAAAGCACTGAGGCTAAGGGGATGATTTGCACAACCTCAGGGTTCACTTCATGTGGCCAGCATCTAATGGGAAGTAAAAGTGTCATTTTCATCTAGAAACTACTTTTCTTTACACTGCCCCTTGCTGATACTGAAAATCTCAACACTGATCAGAGCAGGAACAGTCTGTTGACATAGCTGAGTCAAGAAACCCTATGCTGGTGCTGGTCCTGTAAAGATATATAGATATATAGATATATAGATATATAGATATATAGATATATAGATATATAGATATATAGATATATAGATATATAGATATCAAGATATCAAATTGGAAAAGTTTAAACATGAAAAACAGAGCAAACCTTCTCAGAAAGTCAGATCTGAGATGAGCACACAGGGCTGGGAGGGGTGGTCTCCAGGGATGTGTGCATACTCACATTACCACTAACAACAACAGTACAGCTGTTCTTTGTTCTTGTTGAGGGATGAAAAAAGTCTGTTCACAGACAGATGTAATTAATGTACAACTCCAGCTGTTTAAAAGGAAACTTGGAGTTACCCCATGTATTCTCAACATGCTATTCCTTATGAAACAGCTGAACCTGGACATCCCTAACCACAGGAGAGCCAGCAGTTACTGCTCTCAGAGTTAGTCAAACAAATGTGAATTAAGGTCACCTGAATGCTGAACAGAAGCTTCTGTCCTGGCTTTTACTTACACTTGACAAATCCATTTCCATTTCATGCCTTTCTTAGGCTTAGATTCATCTCCTCATCTTTTGATATCCCATGTTCAGTCTGGGCATAGGAAGAGCTCATTAGCTTAAGTAAGTGAAATGAACCACAGCCTTCCTCATCCTGATAGTACAAATTTAGAAACACCCAGTTGTCCACAAAGAACCAGCTCCAGATTTATCCTAACACATGTAAATGGTGACGCTTCCACACTTTAACTGTATATGATCAACAGCTTTGGTTTCCAGCCATCTGCAAAGATGTGAGTTTTTCTCATGACCTGCTACCTGTTTATGGTATTAGAAATGCATTGTGTATGTACTAGATCCCAAATGAGTCTGAACTCTCACCACCTTTCACACTGAGGATGTGTCCTCCCTTAACCCTGTGCTGCACAGCTATTTGTTTGAGAATATTTCCTTGTCTCTTTCTGCCTGGGCAGAGAAAAGTTTTTACGAAATAAAACCAAAACAGTTCTACAATACATAAATTCTGTAAGTGAACAATAAATTTACAACAGCCTTCAAGCTGCTTTGCCCTTGCAAAGCCATCTGCCCTTGAAGTATCCAGCGACTGCAGCCAGGCCAACTGGGGGAGGGATTAGCTCAGCAATCCCTTATTTCCTCAATTTATGCTCAACACAAGGTAGGGGACTGAATTCAGGCCAAAAGGGATGCCATGACAAAGTTGCAACACCAAGCACCCTGATGTCCATGCCTGTATTCACCTACTCGACACATAAAGCCCAGTACAGCTGTGAGTACAGACTTGCAGTACAGAAAGCCTTTGTTTTAGTACTGGCAGATTTTTTTTCTTTTATTTAGAATATTCTGGAACCAAGCAGACAATATGCTTGTTGTGGTTTAATTCCAGATGGCAACGAAGCCCCATGCAGCCTCTGGTTCACTCCCCTCTGGAAGAGAATCAGAAGAGCAAAAATGAGAAAATTTGTGGGTTGAGATAAAAAGTTTCATGGGCAAATCAAAAGCTGCACAGACAAGAAAGCAAAACAGGAATTCATTTCCCACCTCCCATAGGCAGGCAGGTGATCAGCCACCTCCAGGAAAACAGGGCTCTATCACATGTAACAATGACTTGGGAAGACAAAAGCCATCACTCTGAATGTCCCCCCCCAACACACTTCTTCCTTCTTCCCCAAATTTATCTCCTGAGCCTGACATCATATGCTAGGCAATGTTTCTTTGGTATGTTGGGGTCAGCTGTCCCAGCTGGGCCCCTTCCTAACTCCTTGTGCACCCCCAGCCTCCTCACTGGTAGAGTGGAGTGAGGAGCAGAAAAGGCCTTGTCTCTGTGTAAGCCCTGCTCAGCAGGAACAAAAACATCCCTGTGTTACCAGCAATGTTTCCAGCCCAAATCCAAATCACAGCCCCTTACTAGCTACCATAGAGAAAATTAACTCTCTCCCAGCCCAACCCAGCACAATGATGAATTTACAATGCTACGTGGTGCCAGAGGTGGAGGTAATTACCAACGAGTGAGCCTAGAAAGAGAAAGGGAAAACAAAAAAGAGCAAAGAACATGGAACTATGAAGGCTGAAATAGCTCTGACCCCATCAATCCACAGCAAGCAATTGGCTCAACCTAGAAAATTGTCCCTTCATGAAGGCAAGCAAAGATACTCAGAAGAGTGACTAAAAGAAGCCTTTTCATTAGACAAACACAAACCTTGTTAGATAATATGTATGTAAGTGAAGATCAAACTACTGCTGAGATTATGATCAAGACATTGAAAAAGCCCTTCATTCTAGACAGAATTAAACTTTTGAGAGAGACCTTATGACATTTGACAAGATATCATATGACAACTGAAAAAGAAGGAAAAAGAGGCTTTTGAGGCTTTGAGAACAAAATTGTAACTGTTGAATCATGTATATTGTTTGAAGAGTTTATGGTATCCTTAATTTGAGGCAAAAGTTTTGATTGAAAGCCAAAACCAAGGAAATTATTGCGGAAAAGTTTTTGAGTACAGTTTGGAAAAAGCAATTAGACCCTAAGTAGAGACCATCATTTGGAGATTGAAAGCTCTGTAGGAAAATAGGTCTCATTTTGAGGACTGGATTAGTCAAAGGAGAAGCAGGAAGAAAATAAAAATATCAGAAAGGAATGGGAAAACTGCACACAAAATTTGAAAGAAGAAACATGAAACTGCACGATAAGTGGAAGAAAACACTAACTTTCTGTCTAGCCTTTGTAAATAGCTGCTGTATTTGCTAGTGAGCAAAATAATTTTGTAAATCCTATTGGAAAGACAGAATTTACTCAAGTGGATGTCAAGTACACTTCCACTACACAAGCAGGCATCATTCATTATGGGAAAGATTTAAGTCATGCCTAAATGGAGCAGATTTTTACCTCACTCACTAGCACATCCCTTATTAATTTTAGATTGGGTGCAGAGAGCAGTGTGATACCCTATTTCCCATGCACATTGTGAAGACAGAACTAGTATCACCAATGCTCAGATGATAGAGGGAACAAGTCACTCCTCTTCATTCTTATTATGCTTTTTTATCCACAAACATTACTGGAGAATACAACCACCGGACACTCAATCTCATGTGAAAAATCTTTCTTTGCAGTAATAATGGGTCACAGACCACAATTGCCACAACTGTTTTGTAAAAAAAAGGTTTGATTTATGAATAGCATTATTTTAGCTCTATGATAGCTGTATTTTATTGGTACTATACAAAAAGTACTGTTAAAGGGTGTTTAAACAAGAATAAGTCAGATCTGGAGCTTTATCTGATGCTGCCAAACTTCAGAGCAATACTCTCTGAACAGGGCTGCCACCCACAAAGAGCACTTCAGTCCTGACTGCAGATTATTTTCGGTGCCAATGCCAAACACTGTGGCATTATCAAAAAAGTGAACCAGATAATTTACCATGATCATGAATAACATGAATTTAATGGGGCCACAGGACACCAGACTAATATATTACATCAGAGGACTCTAGTGAAGTAGCCTCCCTCCCACGAGGTGATTACTAATGGAAGACAGACCTACAGCTTCTGTAACAAAAGGAAAAGAGAAAAAAAAGGATGAGTCTGAAACCCTGACACCAAAACCAAAATCAACAGAAGTGAAGGCACAAGGCATAAGGGAAGGCACAATGCTGAGCAAAATAGAGTTAAAACTCATGAGTTGATTCAGACATCCACAGGACAGAGGTGGTCAACTCAGAGACTGGTTGGAGAGCTGGTGGAGCCTCATTAGAAATCTCAAAGTTGCTCCTGAGTAGAGATGAGTGGTTGGAGTAATTAGCTCTTTAGGAAGCTTGAGATATAATATCACATACTCCCTCCCAGCACGTTTGGGTTGAAAGCAGCTGTTGAGGGAGTCAGCACTGATGTCAGTGGCTTGAACAGCACACAAAGATCCCCTGTCCTTCCCTTCAAAGCTCTTTCCTAAAAAGATCTTCTTGCTGATCTCTAATTGCATTAAAAAATCACCACAGTTCTCTACTCCAGACCCAAACTCTCCTTAGTTCTGTCCTAAGACCACTTCCTCTCTATGGTTCAAACCTCTCCTTTTTCAAATCTTCTCATTCCTCTGCTCTCCACAAACTTATGGGATGCTTACAGGCCACATGTTCCATTTCCTTCGAGGCAGCAGGGAACATGGGGACTTGTCCTATTAACACACTTGGCAGGGCTTTACACAGTGAATATAAAGTGTTTGATCCAGCTGATATCAAGTTCGGATTCCTACGTGATGTTATGTGTCATCTTTCCAACTTTTTGAATTTATTCAAAAATATAATCTAAAAATGCACCCTGTATCCATGTGAAGACAGAAAGAATATTTAGGTTATACTACTACATACATGCTGAAATAAAGGTTGCAGCTTCTTTCTGCAGTTTTCATAGATCCACTTTTAAATACATGGTGCGTACTCAGCCCACTTCTCCTCGAAACAGAGACTGGTTCAGGCTGGAAGGGACCCTAAGGATCATCAAGCTCCAATCCCCCTGCCATGGGCAGGGACACCTCTCACTAGACCAGGCTGCTCAAGGCCCCATACAACCTGGTCTTGAACACTGCCAGGGAGGGGGCAGCCACCACTTCCCTGGGCAACCTGTTCCAGTGCCTCACCACCCCCATAGTGAAGAATTTCTTCCTGATATCCAATCTAAATCTACCCCCTTACAATTTAAAACCATTCCACCTCATGCTATCACTACATGCCCTTCTAAAATGTCCCTCCCCATCTTTCTTGTAAGCCCCTTCAGGCACTGGAAGGCTGGTAGAAAATCTCCTCAATGTCTTCTCCTGGCTGAACACCACTAATTTTCTCAGCCTATCTTCATAGGAGAGGAATAGGTATGATATGTGTAGCTTCCCAGGAAGGAAAATCAAGGGCTAACCGGTACTTTGATTTTAATTTATCATGGAGGGGAAAATGTCAGCATTTTAAAATGGTTATCTAGGATCATAACAACATCATTTTGAGAGATATTTTAAAATTACTTACACATGATTGAAACTGGATTAAGAAACTTGACTCACCTATAACACTGACTGTTCTCTACTGGACCACATCAGGTAAATGAGTTAAGCTTTGGACCACCAAAAATCCCAAGAGCACCAGGGACAAACCACACAGTCACAAGAGATCACTAAGCATCAGTTTAGTGAGCAGAGGAATCCTTCTAGTATGAATGGAGGTTAATCCGAGCAAGAAAGCTTTACAGACACAAAATAAGAAAGAAACCCATCTGATACATGG
The DNA here is from genome assembly GCA_013399135.1 of Heliornis fulica. Taxonomy (NCBI): domain Eukaryota; kingdom Metazoa; phylum Chordata; class Aves; order Gruiformes; family Heliornithidae; genus Heliornis; species Heliornis fulica. The sequence goes on from VXBZ01006677.1 coordinate 166,616, forward strand.
ATCAAATATCAGCTGAGAGAGGGTTAAGGGTATAAAACACAAGGTTACAATGGAGTGATGATAAATAAAGGTATCTGATAAGTTAAGCAGCAGCCTTTCCATGCATGCATTCTGAATCTTCATTGCTTTGCAATTTATTTTCACCTGTGATAAGGTGGGTGTAACATACTGAGATGGCAATAATTTACAGCCCCTTTGAAAGGGTATAAGAGATGAATGTAAATGATTGCCAGGAACCAGGGTGTGGTGAGAGATGCGTTGACCAGCTTCCAACACTAGAAATAGCTTTTTTTTTTCTTTCTATTTAATTACTTCCCAGAGGGACACACCACACTCGTTTCTAGTCCTGGGAAAACACATTTTAAAGTTATGATATTATTATGTAGCAAAAAAGCTATTTTGCATCATTTATTATTTATTCACTGAGGCCTTGAGAGCACTTGAGTTTCATCCATGCATGTAGAAAAGATACTTCCCAGTCCCAAGAAATTTATTAGCTAAGGCATTTGCTATAACTAAACTTGCGTCAGATTTACTTAACAGATTTCTAAATTGATTTAAATGGTGCAAAACTTTCTGCAGATAATGTAAACTTAGCTTAAATGTTTCATACAGAAATTCGGTATCCATAATTACTGACTGGAGTCAAGTAAACTGAAATGAAACTCTCAAGTTTAAGACGGTTTTTATGTGGGTTGTGTAACTGGATGCATAAGTGAATTGCAAACAAAACTTTTCAAAGGCATCGTTTCTCTAAAATATCACTTTTGAAAGACGTGATCTTTTTTGTCTAGAAAACTTCTTGTAAAACATTAACTGGCTTTTACTCCACCATTTTGCTGCATGACTAGACACTTAGCTGCAGCTGCCTTGGTTTTTATAAGGTGTTAATAAATCTACCCACACTATTTTTAAATAATTTGTCAGAGAAATGCTTTCTCATTCATTTCATGAAGACTGGATCTGTCTGGGAAATACTTGGCTGCTGTACAGATGGGCACTGCAGAAAACCCCTTGATAAAGATAGCTGGTTGTGTTGCAACCAAAAATAGTTTCTGCCTGTATTAAGGACACACATGAATGGAAAATCTGACAGTGAAGAGGTGCTGAGCACCTGTGCTTGGTGCTAATCAGAGCCACATCAAAAGTAGTTTCCAGCCTGACAGCCTCTCTGCTGCTTCCCACTCTTCTTCCCATACAAGTTTGGGTATAGCAGGGTTCCTCTGGGTGAGCAGAATGGGCTAGACACCTCCCACAAGATCCCTTCAGGACCTGATTTCTATTGCTTTACACTGAGAAGCTGAACTTTCTGAAAGGAAAAACATGGGGGAAGAGCGGGAGGGAGAAAGAAAATGAGGGACTTATCCAAAGAGCACAGCACCAAGGATGGCTGATTGCACAAGAAAGATTGGGCATTAACTGGTAAGATGACAAACTCTACTGCACTGAGGACAAGTTCTGACCAGAATGGCTGGAAATTATGTCTACCTTCTTGAAAAAGGTGAAGGAGGTCCCCAAAAGTGACTGCTGCTAAGCTTTCCTTTGCATTCTGAATGTTTTAGTAGGTCTTCTTCCACATGCAATTTTTTTTTTTTTTAAGGAATTGAAGTCAAAGACCTTTACACCACATCAAGTTCAGTCTGGCAGCCTATGGCAGTGAGTGGGTGAGAAACACCACCTCCTATAAGAACATAGACCTGGAGACCAGCATGCTTGCATTTAGTCTAGCCTCTTACGGTGTCCTCAAGACAGGTTTGTAGTCCTAGGTGAGAGAACAGTTTAAAACGCTCCTCTTTCAATGAGAAGGCTAAGTGCTTAGGTGTAAATTATACCATTAGAAAGGAGCCATTATCAAATGGAGTATTCACAAGTCACAAATAAAAATGCAAAAGGGGTTGATAAATGTATAATTCAAAGATGCATGTTCACAAAGTCCTTTCAGAGACATGTTCTTGCCTTACTTCTCTGTGTCTTCTGTCAATGCTCCTCTCCATTTGTGATGCCCAGCAGCCACTGCAGTAAGCACAGACACTGCTGATGGATCAGGGGCTCCTCACCATCCAACTCAGCATCCAGGCAGGAGCCATAGGTCCCGGCCCACACTGGCTCACCATGCCTCCTGCTCTTCACAGGGACCTGTGAACCTTCCACATCTAGTGATGGATTCAGATGCAATGTTTGCTTGGTCTTACTGCAAATGCCTTCTGAGTGTGTTGGGCAGGATGCAGGGTTCATGACTGGCTGTGAACCACAGCCATTTTGTCCCATGTGGGATAAAAGCACTAAATGATGAAACTGCTCAATAGGCAGCAGCAGTCAGGACTGTGTGAACCATGAAATGACACCATCCTGCATGTGTTCATAGCATACTTTTTCTGCTCATCTCAAAAAGCTCTCTTTATCCCACTTACAGCATCAGAAACACATTTGACTCTCACTCCCAGTGAAGGCTCCAGTGCATTTATGGATTGAACACCTATTTGTGCAGGTGTGAGAAGTAGCACCCTTGGCATCGGTGGCTTCTTACTGAGCAAGGAATATTGCAGCTAAAGCGAGCATCAGACCAACATGCAGCAGAGGCCAAATGAGGAACTCCCTTGGGCTCACACTATCTGCCTCTCTGCATTTCCATACTTAGAGCCTGATCTTGCATCCATTAAGAAAGGTGGAAACACTCCAAGTGATTTTGGTGGGAGCAAATGCCTGCCTCTATACACTCCAGCCTCCTGGGGTGTAGAAACTTTAGACTATATTTAAGCTATGTGCCTGTATGTATTTCCTATGAAGTTTTAGTTTTTGCAAACCTCTGGAGTTTGCAGCTTTATCAGCAATGACAATGACAAGTTTTGTTCCAACTGGTGTGTTCCTAGGGAAAGTTTTTATTTTAAAGAAATGTGGGGTCACAATGGAAAAAAAAACCCTCAAACCAAACCCAAACAAAACCAAAAACCAAAACAAACCAAGACAATAATTATTCTCCTGAAAAAGAATAAATCACTGGTTCTGTGTTTTGAGCTAATTCAAAGGCTCACTTGCCTCCAGGCGCCCTGCACACTCCAGAAATACTGCATCAAAACACCTGATACTATAGGGATTATACTCTTCTTTGGTCCATCTTTTGCTAGTAAAAATGTGTCCCCATTCCAGCTGGAGAGGGATGACAAACTGTCTCCGGTCATTTGTTCTTGCTCATCCTGCACAGACATTAGAAGAGGCTTCCAGCTCCTTTTTTTGGCTGTTTTTTGGGACAACGGTTAGTAATCTTTGGAAGTTTTTCTGTACAGAGCACTTCAGGACTGTCCATGCCCTCAATATAAAAAAGCAAGCACCTATAAGGAGCCTTTGAAGTTTAATGGAAAATTCAAATGTCTTCTTCTAGATTTGCATATATTATTGTTTTTTGCTGCTTCTATTCACGCTATGCACTCCTCCATGCATTTCCCAGTCTTTGGATATTAACATATAGCATATGTTCCCCATTTAGCTCTTCCTTAATTCTTGTTGGCATCCTGTCTATGGCAAAGGAGAAGCAAAACAGTTGCTCTGTGAGAAAATGCTTGCAGAACAAACTTTTCTTTATGTTTGTATGTGAAAACAGTCATGGCCTTTATACTCTCTTTAGAGAGAGACAGGTTTGCAGGACGAATATCTTCCATGACCATTTGAGCTATGAAGCAATATAATGGAACTTATCTAATAAAAATGAAGTAGAAGACCATCTGTTAAGGTGTGTTTATAGTCTTAAACTACTTGTGTGTTTAATGTGTATAAAACAAATAAACCTCTTCAATGATGCTGGAATCTTAAACATCCAAGAAAAATATTCTTCACATTAATTGCCTTGCCCATAATTAAAAAGTTCTTCAAAAATGTTATTTACCTAACATTTCAATCTCTGTAACCAGTTTGCAAAGTACTAATCTGCATCTGTAAGTCTCATAGTGAATAAGCCAAGTATAAAATAAGACAGGAATGATTCAGAGTAGCTTTGGGGTCTCTTTTTCTCAGCTGCCAAACGCATATACCACTGTGGCCAACTCTGAAAAATACAATGTTTTGCCATAGCTTTGGAAGCTGTATAATAGAAGCTGATATAGTCTGCAATGTTTCTAGCAGGGAATAATGTCCCAGAATTTCAGGTGCTCTATTATTTCCCAGAATATGGCAAAAAATTACAATATCCTTTTTTACCAGTTTCAGAGGATTGTGTTGGTAAAAAATACAAAGGAAACATCAAATGCACAGACATATGAGGCACTTACTTTCTTTTCCAAGACTGGAAAACACTGTGGAAATGTCACAGCTTTAGCTCCTGCAGAAACTCAATGGGACTGATACCAGAGCTCTTAGTAGAAGACACTGGCAAGGAGGAAGCCTACCATTTCAACTCACCTACCATTGCAACCCTCCATGTCCTCTTGCCTTTACCAATTTTTCTTGATTCCATGCCAAGGTGGGAGGGGGGGTGGTTGGTGGTGAGGGGGGGGGAGTGGGGTCTTTTCATGGGAGTGAAGGGGACAGCAAGCTCTTAATTCAGTTAACGATTGCAGGAAGTGGTTTGTCAGTTTAGAGGTAGTCCCTGCTCAAAGCCAGTGCCCTTCTCAGAAATGAACTTGCAGTTCTCTAAAGATAGATTGCGCAAAACACCAGGGGGCCCTCGGGAACCTGCAGCCACAATTCCCCAGGCAAGGAGCTCCAGAAAAGGGGTGCAATTCCCCCCCTTTGTGCAGCTGTTCCGTGGACTAAACCAACGATCAGTGGAGCGGGTCTCTTATGCAAGTTCTCAGGTTTCATATCCGCAGTGACCAAATTTTGTTAAAAATACTACAGCTGCTCCTGTCATTTTCTGTCCATGTAATTTTAACTGTAACTTCAAACTTCAAACATTGTCTGCCCTCCAGGATGGAGGTTTCCATAAAGTGGAGGACTTACCAGAAGTTGCCAGCTTTGGCACTGAAGGATCAGGTTCCCTTGGCACATGTCATAGGTTGCACCGAAGTGTTTGCAAAGTACAGCAGGTGATTGATAACCTAGGTGTTATTCAGAGAAGTCTACTCAAGCAACACAGCAAGGCAAGAGTCAGTTGGGTACAATTGCAACAAAACAGGAAATTGGGAATGAAACAAGATGACATTTCAATTAATAACTCCCAGGTTGCCTGGAGCAATAGCGAGGATCTGATCAATGTAACTACAGAGTATCAGGATGTCTCATCCACATTCCCAGGCATCATACAATAAATCCTTTCATCAGAGCCTCTAACGTGCCCTGTGAGAGCATTATATTCACCCTTAAGGAATCGCTTCAGCTAATCCATCTGAATGACAACATTTTGCACTGGTGTAAATCTAGATTATCTGCGCTGATGCCAACAGATTGACTCGAAGCTTAAAGTCCTCGCAACTGGAGAACAGAATCTTTGCATTATATTCAACCCGGTTAATTTATACCTTTTGTTAAGCAAAATCTCAGAAACTGGCCCAAAGGTGAAATGAGTGCTCAATGTAAGCCAATCTCTCAACCTTGGTAGAAATAATTGCTTCATGAAAAGACACCTTAGAGTAGGTTCATCTTGCTCCATAACTGCAGCCAGTCGTGGCCACACATCATGAAACACAACAGTGTTATTGGGAGTGTTATGCTCCCATTTCCATCCCTACTCCCGCCTCAACAAGTATATACCTGCTCTAAGGCACAACAGCAAAAGGCTGACTGTCCTTCCCATCAGTGATGGTGATTGCATCTCAATAGAGGAAGTTGTCAGTCCATCACAGCCCTGTCATTGTGTCTTTCCAGAGTGACTTCAGAAGTTACAGCTTGTTTTCTGTTTTCTCTCAGATGTTTTTACCCTATTTTAGAGCAAACACTGGAAGCAAAAAAAAAAAAAAAAGAAAAAGTATTGTGCTTTTGTGTGGTTTGGAATCCTTTTTGTTTGGTTGAGTTTTAGGTCTCTGGGTTTATTTTATCAATAAGGTGTTCAGTGCCACACAACAGAGAGAGAAGGACAGATGTTAAGGTGTTCTGGACAGCAAGGTCACAAAGCATGATGCTAGTCCTTCCCCTGATATCTCAAGCCAGAGTCTCTTTTGTGAGCACTGGTTTGGTCTAATCCCCCCTGTCAGCAGCTCCATGAGCTCTCCCCTTTGGGGCTGGTAGAGCCACAGAGCCAGGAACCTACCTGGTCCATACTGCAAAGAAAGGAAGAATGGGGGAGGGAGGGAGCAATTAAAAATATACAGCAGAAATCAATTCACCTTGAAATGGATATTCCAGAACAAATGATAGTCGTCAAGTGAGAGTTCAACTGGCTTATTAAAATAGCTTTACTTCATGGAAAGCTGATATCACCATGCCCTCTCCTGGCCAGTGACACTCAACAGCCTATTTGCAATTTTTTTCCTTTTCCTATCTCTCTTCCTGAAGCATTTCCCCTTAAAGTGCCCTCCTCATTTAAATATCCTTTTCTGTGCCTCTCTCTCTTTCTTTCCTTCTCAAGCAGTTTCACGGGCAAAGAAAACTTAAAGTGAACTACAGAAAATTGTTCTGGTAAAAAAAGCTTGAAAAAATGGCATAACTTCTCAGAACCTTCCCAGCACCGGATTTCTTTCATGTCATGACTGGTCACAGCTGCATGTCTGAGCACAGGAGCTTATTCTAGCCTTGGGAAAAAAGGTGGTTTGAAATGGTGCTGGCATATACAGGAGCACAAGCACCCAGGTTGTTCATTTGTGGTAGCAGGACATCACATTGTCCCAAGGATCCCTTTCCCAAATGTTGCACGAAGATTCTACACATCAAGTCTTCTACAGATTCATCTAACACAGAGCACAATGAAGCTGGTAGACATGGCCTTGATTCACTGGCCTGTTTGTTACTGAACCTCTCCCCATGTACTTCCTGCGTCCTTTTAATGGAAAACATGAGCTTTCAGGAGAGCTCATAAGATGGTCATGTATGGACGACAGGGGACAGTCTGCTCGGTTCCCCAGTGAATGGATCAGACTCAGGAATAAGTGGGCTCTGTCTTTCCAGCTTCCACTTTCCCAGTCATGGCCGTTCTTGTGTTCCTCGCTTACGTTAAATTCCCACACTGGGTCTTTCTTGTGTAATTTAGACTGAGATTTTCTCCCCTCTCTTTTCCCTCCCTCCCCTCCGCCCCCCGCATCCTCTGTACAACAGAGCTGGCCACACAGCAACAGAGGAAATGAACAACATCTGGTGAGATTGATTCCTTGCTCTTGTAAGCAGTGTGAGCTAACAGCTGTGTCAGGCACTTCATCCAGATCTGGAATAGAAAAGAAATCAATCATGCACTCCCCTTTACCACACCTCCTCGTTCTGGCATCAGCACCAGCCCTGCAAGAAAATTGTCTGGTTCACTTGCCTGAAAATATACTGGAATCCCACCCTTTGTACAGAGGACACTCCTTGATGCAAATATAATGATTCCTTTGAATTATAGGTGTGTTTAAAGGAAAGAAATGGGAAAAAAATGAAAGAGCAGAGCACTTAAGCGCATGTCTACCTTAAAGAACAGGAGCTTGTTAGATTTAATGATTTAACTGTGCATTAACTTATGCGTGGGTTGAAAAAGCAGGGTGGGATTTTTTTCTGTGCATTTGGATGCTAGATCACTATTGTGTCCTATTGCTCTCAGTTGTACCTAAGCTCTTAGAAAAACTACATTTAGGCACAGACACAAGTTGTACTGTTATGCCCAATGATGCCATAATGGCAGCAACCTATCTTGTCAGGTTGAAACCTTGCTGCGGATGGCTCTGGAAATCAGATTACATCCAAGGCAACAGCAGCCACAGGATAAGCAGTAAACATAGCAAGACAAGAGCAATTCTCTTGTAACTTATGTTATATTACCAGAATATAAGTTCTGAGCCCACTTTAGAGCTAAGGATTAACCTCTTGAGTATTTCTGCTGACACTGCCAAGGAGCTGCCAACTATCCTCAACTGTCTGTGTAGTTCCTGTGATGTTCCTCTGACCACTAACAACTCATGGAAAATCCACCAGCAAGTGGTTTACTAATAATTACTGCCTCACAACCTCAGCTGCCACCACAGAAAGTACAGAGCAGCTCATCAAGGAGGACTGAAAGGTAATTTTAAACACAGTCTGGGACTGCTGAGTACTGAGAGAATTGCCTTGTCTGTCTGAGCTGTAAGTAGGGAGCATCTTCATCTGTTCCTGGTGGTGCTGTTCATGGGCATGCTGTTTTTCACTCAGTTTCATTGGAATTCTGGCAGAGAGTAAGACTACAGTCATCTAGAAAGAGAAGCCAAGTTATCATCATACTGGCCAGGTATTTGGTCTATAATCACAACCAAACCTTAGACCTCTCTGGTAGATTGACTGTGCAGGCTACATGCTGGTTCTGCAGGGATTGAGGAGTCTGTGTTCTCGCTATCCAACTGTTTTCAGAGCAGTGATACCCACCTTAAGGTCTCCAGAGAAGTTTCCAGAGGGCCCTGTAGCCATGACCATGATCAACTAAAAAGAAAAGCATGATGCTGAGGACAGGAGTGTATAATGTTGCATGTCACACACTGTCCTGCACAGTGTTGCCAACACTTAAGAAAACAAGAAAGTAAAAAGAACACTTTCTCCATTTTTAACCTCAGGTACTGTCACAGGTGCTTCATGCCTGCAGTGAGTTTTCCAGTGCCTCTGCTCTGACACTCATGCTGAAAATCTGAGCTGTACTGAGCACAAAGGCCCTGTGGAATAAAAGGCAGGTTATATAGTATCTATTTTTGCCAGCTATATGCACAGGAAAACAAGTCCTCAAGGCAGCGAGATTCACTACTGTGCAGCTGAATGGAGAATTTGGAAGCAGAAGGAGAAAGCAACCTAAGAGAAAGTGGGAATCAGCCAATAAAAAACATATGTAATCAAGGGAAGCAAGCTATAGTGCTAGGGGTTTGCTTAGTGTTGAAGATTTTCCAATAAGCAATGCAACAGAACAGATTTATGATTTCACCATAAAGTTGCATGATACCATTTAATGAATTAAACATTCGCATACGGGTTCAGAGAAAATATTCCTGACTGGGAGAGCATAAAAGCGTTGGGACATTCTTCACATTTATTACTCATGAAACGCTAAAGAAAGAAAGCAATCACAATAGCAATGAAACATACTTTTCCACCCACATAGCATCTGATCAAATATTCACAGATGGAATTTATACAGGGTTTATGGTAGGTTTTTTTTAAGCTGCAGTTGTAAGTTAGGTTCTGCTAGAATCCAAATATACACATATATCTTATGTATTTATCAGAGTCCTATTACCATAATAATTGAGCACTTCACCTATTTTAATGTATTTATCCTCACACCATCCTTGGAAGGTTGCATGGGCTACCACTCCCATTGCTGAGATGGGAACTAAGGCACATGGAGAAAAAAAGGCTATGGACAAAAAAATGTGCCTCAGCTGCCTTCAGTTTGGATAGTGTGATGCCTGGAAATTAGGCATTTTGACATACTGGAGGGCTTAAAAGAGCCAGAGCTAGACAGCTTCCTAACTAGGCAATAGGAAAGGCTACATATTCCCCTTGATGTATCAAAAAGAAATATGTAAAATAAAATTAAATTTCCTGGGACACTGGCATTTTGGAACAATCTGGCAACATCAGACTCCTCTCACCCTGCAGAAATCAAGTAAAACACAGATAATGAATATGCAGATATTGAAAACAAGTATTTGGGGTTTTTTCCTTTTTTTTTTTTTGGCAAAAAAAAAAAGGAAAAACTATTTGGGCATGGTCTTTGCAGATCTCAGAAATCTGTCAAGCCCTAAGTTCTCCCTGAGTAGCCTCTGTGAATTTCTGCCTTAAAACACTCAGTCCCAGTGAGTGGGGAAGGTTGTGATAAATCTGCTGGCTCCCAGGAGCAGCAAGATCCCCACCAACTAGAAGGGAAAAGGCTCTGAGGTTACTATTACACTCCACTGCCTCAGTCTCACATCATGTCTCCAGTGTCTTCATCCCACGAGCACTCAGTGGTGCAGGGAACAGCTCCAATACTCCACTCAAACACATACCACTTGCCCGTACTGAACAGGTCCATGATGAAGCACGTTTACAGAAGCTGCAAGATTGATATTTGTGAGATTACTGAGCAGGAGCAAATAACTCTCCTTTTGCAGGTTCCAACCTCCTGCACTTTGTACTCGTGTCAGTGGTGTGATATGTGTGTGTGAGATAACAGATAAGGCAGGGAAATCTTATATAACGTGGACTAGTTCTTAGAAATATATATATAATTCACCAAAGAAATTTGGTGGAGTAGATGTCTGAGACCCAGGAAGGATCATTCAGTTGGGTTTCAATTCAGATTTAGCAAGCTGGTACATTACCTACAAATTATGCTTTCATGGAAAAAGAGCCTAAAGCATTCAAAAGCAGTTACTGGCTCATAGCACCATGGAAATAGGCCAGAGCTCCATTTGCTCCAGACATGGTGGGAATTCATTCAAACCTTAGCATCTGTGTCGTCGTTTGGAAGTTGGGGTAAATTTGACACCTTGGCTGTGTTGAAAACATTCAACAGATTTTACCCACTCTTTTTCCATGCCCACCTCTAAAGATGAGTTCAGAACTGCTCAGTCTCCAGCATTTAAGAGTGATATACACGTCACCTAAATCCACCTTGACAGACAGAGATTAAAGTATATCTCTCTAAACAACTACGCTCCATTTAGTTCCCAGTTAGCAAACAGAAAGGAAGCTGTAGAGCAAAATCCTCAAAGCACACAGGCATCTGGCTCCAGCAGCATATTCATTCCTTCCAAAAGACACAAAGGCATCTTGTTCCATCAGCAAGGGGCATGCAATACAGAGGGATACGCACCAGGAGGAAGCACAGCATCAGCACCATAAGATGCTATGTGCCACCAGCCACCGCTGAACACATCTGGCCATCTGATCCTTACCCTTGCAGGTTGTGACTTCTATGGGCCACTGCTCCAGAGGCTGCCTGGCCTTTTCCAGCCCTACAAAAGCCTAGATTTAGGGTTGTTGATTCATGGCAACTAACAGTTTAAATATGGACAGTTAGAAGAGGTACCTGCCCATTTTCTAGAGGCTGCTGCACTGCAGTAGGCAGAGTCAAGCTGTATGTGATGCCCTTCCTAAACACAACCTGGGAGATTTTAGCAGCGCAGTCTGTAAACTGTTGTAGTCCAAAAGCTACTTCTTGTGTAATTCAGTTTGCCTGAAAAGGAAAGGAGGAACCTCTGAAAGAGGAAAGGGAGGAAATATTGGAGAAGTCAGTTATCTCTGCCATCTCAGCTTTATCTTCCTGTCCATGTGAATCAACATCCTTAGGAAAAGATCCATTTGGAACTTTGAACCATCACACTAAAACATCTCATGTTATTTTTTCAGCAGTGTGTCTCAGTGTGTTATTTGTGTCATCTTATTTGTTATTTTAATTATAAAAAATATTTCATTTTAAATGAGTAAACAAGAAAAACCTCAGGCTCTTTTTTTTTCTTGTTCATTGTTTCTAGACTGAAGTTACAATATATAAAAATCAGTTCAGCTGTTTTTTGTCATTACTAGAAATAAAATAATGACTTAATGACTTACTATCACATGGCATTCAGATTACAAAAGCAGGACTACATAAAAAACAATGCAGCACATCTTAAATGGATTAAAATTGAACTAGATTTCTAATAGTTACTGTATGATGTGGTTACTTGACATAGCAGGGGATTAGACTCAGTGGCCCAGGAGGTCTATTCCAGAGCTATACTCCTAAAAAGCAATTGTTAACGGGGAATCATCATCAAAGCGGGGGGGTATTTCTGTGGGTACTAGAGAGATTTCCTTTTGTCCAATGTTATTCAACATCTTTAGCCAGCATGGTAGAGTTTTCAGAGGACACAAACATTTGGACAACAGTAAACAATAATGGGAATGAGTCAATTGTGCTCACAGCTTGGTGAACTGTGTTATTTTGAACGTCACTCTGCGGTGAGACACACTATTCTTATATCTAAGACAAAGTCACTCATAGAGCATATTTAGAAGTAGGCACTCCCACAACCCCTGTATACTGTCCTGTAAAACAGCAGACACGGCGCTTGGTTATACAAACAGCGTGTTGTGCCAAAGTGAAATCTTATTATTACCTCTGCTAAGAGTGCTGGGGAGACCATTACTCAAACAACATGTATGGTTCAAGGAGGTAGCTGAAACACTGGAAAGAGATCTGAAAAAAAAAAAAAAGGTTACAGCAATAATTTTATGTCTGGAAAATCTGCTTTAAAACAAAAGACCTAAGAGGCTCAGTGTCTTTAAGTTTTCTAAGAAAAATGGAGAGGCAGTAAAATTGCAGTCTGTATTTGGGGAATGGAAAATATTTCTGATAATAAAAAGTTGCTCAGTATAGCAGACAGAAGGTGTACCGTGGCTGACCAGCTAGAATTTGAAATTGGATCCAGGTGAGATAAAACATTCATTTTTGATAAGCAGTTCAGATAATCACTGAAATTTATCAAGGAATGATTTGATAGATTTATAGCTCTCATGATATCTGAATGGCCGCCTTCCATAATTACAGGACCTGGCAGAAAAAGCTATTCATCTTGATACGGGAATGACCAGAGCCCTTGCTGAGAAGAAATCAGTACAAGGGATTAGCCCCTTTACCGATTTAAAAACCTGTGAAGAAAGCTAATCTGACCACTTCTACAGACCGTCACAAATAGCCCCTTGGTCACATTGCAGTGTCTCTCAAGAATCTCTCCATCCAAAAAGCACATGTATTTTGAGTTCAGTGAACCACCTATTAGGCCTTTGTTCTTTCTAAACCTTGCCATTCTTTGCATTCTGTTTTCATATCTTCTTTCAGTCCAATGATTCCTCCTTGTCTTCCCATAAAATTGTCATTTCCTTCAGATGCTCAGACTGATGAAAGAGCCATACTGAAATAAAAGCTAAATGAGGTGAAAATATATCCCATAAAAAACCCCATTAAGGAGTTTACAGAGAGATTTCCTACTCTTCTGGCTCAGATAGCCATATTTTATTCCTTCTAGGAAACAGAAAACCCTTAATCCCATAAGCATGCAGTCAGAATCAAAGAACAAGAGAAGGCATTAGGTTGCAAGAAGAGGAGGGGGAGAATAAAGAAGAATTTTATAGTCATTCCTTCAACACAGTGAGAGTGAATGGGCCATCACCACAGCGACTGCATGGAGCACAGGCATGGAGCAGAGCAGGTATGGGTGAAACAAATGATAAACTGGAAATCTACACAAAGTCCATGGCCAGATAGCACTAGGTTAACAAAGTGTAATAGGCTGTTGAGTGCTTAATGAACCAGATGTCATTAGGAAAAATGTCTATTAGAGGAAAAGAGCAGAGAGAGAAGAAAGGCATGAAATGCCTGCGTTCAGTCAAGATTAATTAAGAAACCAAGAGAAACAGTAACTTTGGTAGTTTCTCATCCCTTACATGAGAAACTGATTCTTCTTCAGAGCAAAATATATTCTGTCCCCAACCAGCTCTGAGGTTATTGCTTCCCCTGTCTCATCTGTTTGTTGGTTTGTTCTGTCTGTGTGTTTATCCTTCAGTATTACAAGATGATTACTGATCAAACAATACCAGCAGCCACTCAATAAAACATCCCAGATTATGGAAAAAGAGTATTTTGTGAAAGGTGCCTAATATAAACACCACATCCTTTTCTCAGTCTGCTTAAGCAGTTACATGGTTTTCCATTCTTGATCAGTGTGTCTTATGTGCTTTGTTTCTTCTTCTCATACACTAATTCATGTGAGGTAAATAAAATTCTTTTATAAATAAAATTCACTTACACCTTTCTGGTCTTCTCAAGTTAGTAAAAGACAGAGAAGTTAAACATGTATCAGTGTTTTAGTGAACCAACCCTGCCTTACACAACATATGGAGCATTTCCTGGATGTTTTTCATATGTTTCTGAAATAAACCCTGCCTGAACCTCTGGCACCTTCTGTTCAAGCCAAGTCAGGCACTGTGCAACTCAGCATCATTCAGGACTTGGGCTTATATCATTTCAATTACTCTTCCCTGAAAAGGAGTCCTCATTATTTTTGCAATTTTTCTTGTCTTCATTGTTGTCAAATTTCTTCTAAGAGATGAACACATGGAATTCATTGAGCATGTAACAAAACCCACATTCAATTACATATTGACTGTCTTGAGGGATAACAGCAATAAAATGCGGCCAAGGAGAAAAGCAGTTCACGGGTTATGGTACAGCGACCCAAGTGCTGTGGGCAGAGGGGAACATTGCATAATCAAAACAATGAGGCGAGTGTGGGGAATGGTATTGTCTTCTCCATGCCCTGCCATCACAGCACTGTTCCTGAAACCTTTCCTGATGCTTTTGATAAAGACTTCAAACCATCTTCAGCCATGTGGACCACAGGTTCACCTGAACTGAGTCTGCCTTGTTCCTTGGCATGAGTGTGATATGTTTTCTCACTCCATCCTCCACATCCACCATAGCAGTGAGGCCAGAAAAGCAAACTGTCATCTGTTAAGTTTGGATCCTTAAGAAGCCATGCATTTTGCCCATGATATGGACTAACCTTGAGCAGATCACTATATCGTAACTTCTAGTACAGCCTTTAAGCCATCTGTCTTTGGTTGTTTATCCAATCTAAACTATTTGTTTGGATTCTATCTAGTCAATGAGAAAGATTCTTACAAAGATCTTAGAGTAACTAATCTGACTCAACATAGGTGTCTCAGGGAGATGGCTGTCTTGGTCCTTGATAACATATGGTAACCAAATGTGCAGATAGCCATGTTAGATGGACTGAATTACATCCTTACTTTCTGACTTCAGAGGACAGTTTTCAATGGATATGACAGCAAGGCTACTGAAATCCACGTTATTGACTTTGGCTTCAAACCAGAGCAAACACGAGCTAACAGCATTAAGAAAGATGCTTATCCTCTGTGAGACCATGAAGATTTGTATCCTTCCCTGTCTTCATTGGTTACTAAAGGGGTATACAGTTACTAGACTCCTAAATGAGACACCTCATTTCAATGACTGAAATGAGGTGGGCTAATTCTCTGCTTTCCTGTTGTTTGCTGCAGTTATTTCTTTGCAGCACCCAGATCTGTCAGCTGTACAAATTCTGCAGTACAAATTGTGATCAAAATCCCAGTCCTTACCCTGCTTTTGCAAAGATATGTTCTCCCACCACAGTCTGAAATAACACAATGGGAGCATCAGGAGTGTCATGAAAACTCACATACCTTAGAGTTCCAAGCCAATTTTCTTCTTTATTCTCTTCCTCCAATACACACTTAATCCTTTCCACTCCTCTGACATTCCCTAAGTCTGCACATTACAAAGTTCTCATGCCACACTCTCCTGCTTGCTCCTTTACCATGCCTACAGGAATCCACATTAAAGATTGTGGCCCTGTTGTTCTGTGGCTTGAACCACCTGTAAGTAATATGCAATATAAAATTCTCTAATTTCCTAGAATTCACTCCCACTTTTAGCATTTCTTTGCAAAAAGTCTTCTTCCAGAAGACATAAATAATTTTCCTTTTCTTCTTCCTGGCTGATAAAACCTACTAATTTCATTTCTTCCCTTTCATAATATATCAGATCTGGACCAAAGCAAGCAGTAACAACAGGAAAACTTTTGAAAACTGAGAACACCTCATACAATATATCTGCCCTTATGGCTTGCTGTTACAACTCAGGAATATGTCTGCTCCACTCCAAGGATGTTTTGAGTACTGTTTTTGTCTCATTTTGGGAGGAGAGCATGGCCCTAATTATGAGTTCCACCCAAATGTGTCTCTGATCACAAATTTGTGTGACCAGATCTGGTCTTTGGTGGTTCTGCATATGTCTACCAGTGCTCCAAAATAAAGGACTCTGCTGGAACTGTCATCTACTGGACAAGAACTTGATATTCCCATATACTTTAACACAGGTTTTACAGGATGGGGATATACTTTTCACTGATATTTTGATCTCACACAACTCTCTACTGTACACCCTCCTTGGAAGCAAGTCATAAATCTGAAACATTTTGAGGATATTACCCTAGTGGGTGGGTGAAATCCTTTTTCTTGCTGTGGATTCACCATTAGAGTCAGCAATGACTTCCCATCCTGTCTTCCAGAGGGATTCTACAGTCTCTCCATCAACCCACTCTACAAACCTGGGGCATTGCCAAGGATATCTGCAGCCAAAGGCAGGGAACGCAGTTTCCTACCACAAGAAACAGAGCTGTTGGTGCAGATGTTTTATGTGTACTCTTCTCTGCAGATCTGTCCTAACTAGGCATGCAGAACCCAATTTACATTAAAGAACCAATGTAAAGTCTCATCCACAATTCAAACTACATACTAGTAAAAAAAAAAAACATAGGGAAATATGGACTAGAAGCAAATACCTTGGCATTGGACACAGCTTTGTGTCACTCCAGTGCTACCATTACTTCCAACTTACATCGTACCGTACAAGCCATTTCAAGAAGTGCCTTGAAACTAAACCATTATAGAGCAAGAGTGCCGTGGGGATAAACCAAACATGCATCAGAGAAGCCCCATTGCCCAGCCAGAGATAAAACACAACACTAGAGGTTTGCTCATATGTGCGAGTTACCGGCAACGACTTCTTCAGCGAGGCTAAGGCACAAATTCCTGCAGTGTGCTCCACAGTTGAGCCTCTTCCACTTTAAAAGCAATCTCAGAGGTCAGAATTGATCACATTCCTGTATTTCAGTATATATTCATTCCTGAAGTTGCGTGACTGCTGTTTTGGGCCATTACTATGTCACTTGTAGCTTTTAAAGTAACACTTTCTGTGCTGCTGTGAAATTAATCTGATGAGTTCATACAACCTCTGCTCATTTTGTCACCAAAAAAGTCAAGTCTGGGGCTTCAAACATCTGGTCACAGAAATGTAATTACTCACAAAAACCACACCAATAACTCAGGAAAAGCCCAAATTTATTTCTTTTCATCTGTTCAAAGTAGGTGCTCTCACCTTTTCTACATATGCAGAACCACATGCCACGAGACAAACCAACCTTTTCTTTGAGTATTAGCTACCACATTAGATAATATGAGGGGATAGATGAGACAGGCACACTTGTTAGCTTCTGCTTAGTGTTCATGCATTGTGGACAGGAACAAATGTCCTGGATCATAGATGGACGTGAAAAGCTGCTTATTAAAATCATTTGTCTCTGAACACATTTTTTTTAGAAGTACTTGCATTTTTGGCTTTTGTAATCACTATTTTTTTCAGAGCACAAAGAATACTTAGTTCAAATTCCAGTGCATGATGATGCTAGAGAACCAGCACTTCTTAAGGCTTCTTTTCATCCTTTTGTTAATTTATGCGTCATGCATCAAGTGTTAGAGACTTCACTATCAGACCCTGCTCACTGCCACCTAAACACATGGAGAATAGGTGTAAAACTGTTCTGAAGCATAGAAATTGTCCTTCTGGCATCACAACCCTTCCTCCTCCTACCAGGTCGGATTGCAAACCACTGTGCAAACAATTAACACGCTTGCCTCCCTTTGGCTTGACTGATAAAATGGAATCAGACAAATGGATTTTTGGTCCCCACTGATCTTGGAGTGTACTGTGTTATGACAGGGTGTGAGGTGACATGTCAGATAATGTATCATGTCACACTCCCTGACTATTTGATGCCATTTAATGTAATGCATGCTGGCATGTTGTGATGGGATGACACAAAACGAGAAAGAAGCCAACCTGGAAATACCAATTACCCACTCTTAACCCTGAGGCTGTAGGGGGAAAATATGCTTGTGGCTGTGTGACCCTTGCTCTGCTTATTGCCTAAGCTTCATAATTCAGGGGGTTTGTTTCAGGTACTTCTCAGTCCAAGGTCATTACCAGCCATTCAGATGGCAGAAGTTCCTGAGATTCTCCACTGCATCAGAAAGCCAGGAGAAGCAGCAGAGAAATCAACTGAAAAGAAATTTAAATCACTGTTCCCAGAGTGTCAAGTTGAGTGGATTTTTTTTGTGTCTAACGAGCTGAAAAAAGCCACAGGGTAGAAGGAATAAAGAAAAGGCAGGAGAGAGCAGGAAGAAGGGAGACAGCACTGGCAGGTAGGCTGAGCTGAAGAGCAGGCTTGCATCCAAAGGCTGCATGGATAGACAGGGTTGAAGTTTGTGAGCTGTCTGGCAGACTAGAAGCCAGCAGGACATAAGAATAGCACACCCTTCCCTCTCCAGGTCAGGTCTGCAGAAGGTTACTCTCCCAGCCTATCCCAAACAGCTCACTCTCACCTTTCTCTGCATCCAAAGTCACTACTTTGATCTAAAACAAATCTGCTTGGGTAATTGCTGCTTAAACTGGTCCTCTCAAAAGAACCCAGTCAAAGCAGAGGAGTTGGACTAGATGATCTCCAAAGGTCCATTCCAACCCCTACTAGTCTGTGATTCTGTGCTGCTGTGGAAACAGAGCCTCCTGTTTGACCCCTGAAGCACTGAATGAAGGTACAATTTCACACGTGAGTACACTGACAGCCTGGACAGAGAGCTCACCACACAGCAGAGAGGCAGGGATGATCCTTTGAGATCCCATCTCTCTCAGCTGCACCAGCAGCAGCATGTGGCCAGCATGAACAAAAGTGCCCAAAGCACTCCTGGATAGTGGCACCAATAGGACAATGAAGAGAAATGGTTTCATGACAGCTGACCCTAATGCCACAGACAAGGCAGAAGTCATCATGGTGACAGCAGTTTTCAAAAAACACTTTGCAAAAAACACTTTCCAACTTCACACCTTCCTGCATCCACACCATGTATTTCTAAAAGTGACAACTCCCACCCACATCTCTAGATAACAAATTCCAAATGTATCAGACCAGGAATGAGTTCAGATCATGGACACTGCTTCTGCTTGAATCACAGAATCACAGAATGTCAGGAGTTGGAAGGGACCTTGAAAGATCATCTAGTCCAAGACCCCCTGACAGAGCAGGATCACCTAGATTAAATAACACAGGAACGTGCCCAGATTGGTCTTGAATGTCTCCAGAGAAAGAACCTCCACAACCTCTCTGGGGAGCCTGTTCCAGTGCTCTGTCACCCTCACGGTGAAAAGGTTCCTCCTTCTATTAAGATGGAATTTTCTATGTTCCAGCTTGGAACCATTGCCCCTTGTCCTATCACTGGCCAACACCGAGAAGACCCTGGATCCATCCTCCTGACACTCACCCTTTACATATTTATAAACATTAATGAGGTCACCTCTCAGTCTCCTCCAAGCTAAAGAGACCCAGCTCCCTCAGCCTTTTTTCATAAGGAAGATGTTCATCATCTTGGTGGCCCTGCGCTGTTCTCTTTCAAGGAGTTCTATGTCCTTCTGGAACTGAGGGGCCCAGAACTGGACACAATACTCCAGGTGCTATCTCACCAGGGCAGAGTAAATGGGGAGGAGGACCTCTCTAGACCTACTGGCCACTCCCCTTCTAATACACCCAAGGATGTCATTGGCCTTCTCGGCCACAAGGGCACATTGCTGGCTCATGGTCATCCTGCTATCTACCAGGACCCCCAGGTCCCTCTCACCTGCACTGCTCTTTAACAGGCCACTCCCCAATCTATATTGGTACCTGTGGTTGTTCCTCCCCAAATCCAATACCCTACACTTGTCCTTATTAAATTTCTCCCTGCCCAGCTCTCCAGCCTGTCTAAATCCTGTTGAATGGCAGCACAACCTTCTGGTGTGTCAGCCACTCCTCCCAGCTTTGCAAACTGATCTTGATCCAAAATGCTTGATCCAAATCTAGTCTACCCTGCTTCCTCCATGAGCCTGCCTGATGCTGTGCTCTTCAAATACTTCTCTTCCAACCTCAGTGGCCAGTCCTTTCTCATCACAGCAGTCTCTTTCCCCCCATTCCTAGTTCCTGGGAAAAAAAAATAATAAATCTGTGCGGTTACACTGCAAGCATGTGTCAGTGTGAATAACTATGTATGGCTGTATATGCCTTGTCCATCACTTTCCCAAAACCCATTATGATGGGTTGGCTGAAGACACTTGATTCTTCAGAATTTTTAAATTAAATAAAAGAAGTAAAATATTTTAGCATGATGCAAAATACTTGTCACACAATTCCTGCTCTCAACATGTACTTTGTTCAAATCTATGAAAGAAATCTGTAAGTTCATTCGTAATACCCTTCTGGGGAAAAAACCCAAAACAAAACAAAACAAAAAAAAAACCAAAAAACCCAAACAAACAAAAAAAAAACAAAGACCCAAATAAAAACACAGGCAAGCAAACAAACAAAAAACGCCCAAATAAAAAAAAAAATCAAAAAAACCTCACCATGATTCAAACCAAAATTATACCTTCATTAATAATGTTGTAAAGATACAAGATGTTAATTTGCGATATCCGTCACAGACTGCCTTGGTCTGTTCCCATGCAGGCTTGCAGCACTCGGGAAAAGAATGATGTTTCATTCATGGTATACTGTCACCAATTACTTCCACAACTGGGGAAACATTACCCTAGGTACAAAAAAAAAAAAGGTTTTACTGATATTTTAAGAAAGAAGGAGAAATGCTCTAGAGTGCTCTCTGTTAGAAGTGACAAGGAGCATATCTTGTTATATCATGTAACAGCTAGCAGCAAAATATGATATAGTAGATCCCAACTACACTGGAGTTACACATGGAGTAACAAACTCCACATTGTTCACAGCCAAACAAAATCAGGAGAGCTTTGGTATATGGCTAAGCTGAGGGAAACACAGATTTACCAAAAGCTTATTTTATTTTGCTGAGCTGAATACTGTAGTTGTTATCTACTTTATTTAAACCTCTTTCTTAAACATAAAATCCCTGTTTGTAAAAGAGAAAAAGCCTAACCAGTCTCCAACATAACGGTTAAACTGAACAATCTGCAGAATCATACTATGCATGCCAGAAGAAAAGTGTTAAAGGGATAAAATCAAATTCCAAACCAATGGGATAGTGAAAAAAAAATATTAAAAAAATCAGACATCTGAAAAGGCTGCACCAAATCAATGTGGAAACTACAGGGTTTAAGGTAAAACCTCTGTGTCCTGAACAAATGATTGTGAGTAGGAACCTGGACATGAACTCTCAGTTCAGAGACACAGACTCATCCCTCTGAGTGACATACTTCAAAGATACAGAATTTCTCGCACCTAGTGATGCCAAGGTGTTACTGCGAAACACAATGCATAGAACATTGACTCAGTTGTTGAGACAGTCCTACAAAGAAAAAAGTACATTTTGGACTGCAATGGAGGCTAATCAAGAAATAAGCTTCCCAGGAGCAGCCAATCAGGCAGCTTTGGGCTAGTCAGAAAGATCCACCTTCACCCAAAGCAAATCAAAGCACAGAGCTGAGCTGGTCCTGCTGGCCCTCACAAGCCACACTTCTGTACCAAATAAATAATAAATAACCCGTTCAATACTGCCCAGATTCTGTCTCCTCACCCTGTAGCCTATCTTTGAAAAATGCCAGAGTAGCCCTAACAACCAACAGCGCAGCACGTTTTCCTGTTAAAGAGTCTGTGCATATGTTAGAAATGCACATATATTGACATACACGCACGAACAATTCCCTATAAATAAATAGCTGAAACAAGCCTCGTCTACTTCTGCCTCTCTCCCAATGCATGTTTAATATATTTATGAGTATTTCTAGCTCATTTTTCCCTTTGACTGCAGACCTGCCTGTGTTGTAATTCTCCTACAGCTTAAGTGGAACGCTCCTTGTGTTCAATACTTAAATTTCACACTTTATAGCCTATACAAACACTGTCAAGCCTTAAAGAACAGCCACTATAACAAAAAAGAAAAAAAAAAAAAAGCAGTCATAAAAGTTCAACAGGAGCCTTTCAGTTGACTTAATTTCTTATTTGATGCAATAAAATGTGGCATGTTTGAGTCATTCCATTGTCAACAAATTGGTAACTGCAGGTAAACAAAATGCTTAAACAGTCTGGGTAGTAATCAAAATCTCAGTCCTGCCACTGATGACAATTGTGCTGTTAGACAAGTGTTAGTGTGATATGACACTAAAATTCTAATATTCAAAAGTCAAGCCTAAAAGCAAAGGAAGTTCAATGTATTTTTTAAGGAACCTGCAAGCGTTATAATACCTTGAGAATCACTGTTTATGAGCATATTTTCCCTTGAAAATTCTTACTTTTACCGTTCAGCACTTGATCTGTAGACATAGGCAAGACTCATCAACATCCAGCTCAAAAAAAACTACACTCAGCTCCATTGTAACATCACTCACGTAAGTTAGACTGAACTTTCCTCAGAGGGCAATCAAGTACATTTCAGTGGGAAGGAGAGGCTGACCATGGTCTCAATGTCCATGGCCAGAATGGCTTTTACCAGAGCATGTATTCATTCATGCTAGCAGTTCTGCTGGGGTTTCAAAAGAAGGCAACATGCAAGGTAGAGTAGAATAGCCACAGTCTTATCAGAGTTTTTTTTTCCATCCGTATCTCAATGTCACTAATACAATACCTGCTTCCGAGTTTTATCTTGGTAGAGCATTTTAGAAAGACATGGATTTCTTTTAAAACCATTAATATTCCTCTTGGTTTAATCCAAGGGACCATGTCGAAAACAATATGTCATCTAAACACCAGACATGGCTGAAAAGTCTAAGCTCCTTGAATTGAAATATCGGATCCCAAAGTTTCTTTCTAACCTGGCTCCTTATGTAAATAAGGCTTAAGCATAACCAAATTTTCTGTCAGACAGTCCTTCACCAACACATCAGGCCTCATCAATTGAATGTGGGAAAGGAATAGCAGTCTCAGAGATGCTGCATTCCTACAGATTATCTGGATGCAGATAGCAGAGTAAGGAAACAAGAATTCTTAGTGACAGCAAGGTCAATAGGCTGTCATTTATTTTAGATACTAAGAATCCACAGAAAAAGTATCTTCATATCTTCCAACGAGTTCCTTACAAACACATAATGAACTAGATTTCATATGTTTTTCTGTACATAATGCTTCCATGCATTCATCAGGTAGTAGAAAATACCAAGAAAAATCAAGACGTGAACTTTCTTTTATGTTAACCCAAAGCAGAGCATCTCCTTTTTCAACTGAATTTAAACTGAAGGAGGGCTAGATTAGTACTAGAAAGAAATTCTTCACTACGAGGGAGGTGAGACACTGGCACAGGTTGCCAAGAGAAGCTGCGGATGCCCCTCCCCGGAGGTGTTCAAAGCCAGGTTGGATGGGGTGATTCTATGATTCTATTAATTTTATAAGTAGACAAAAAACAAGCTCAAGATTATAAGAATCTTATGCCTAATGACAAGCAGCTGTTAAGACATGACTTTACTTGACATTGCAGCTATCATTCACGCCTGACTGAAGGAAATAGTGTATCATTTGGAATAAGATATTACTCAATATTCAATCAAGTACCTGGTGCTGACCCATAAACTATTCCATCACCATCATGACATTTATATGGGCATAAATTCAAAGTAGTTCTAAATGAAGTCTTGAGCACTGTGGCCATCAGACTTGATAATTCCTATATGGAGTCTTATTACAGATGAGCTGCAGCCTACCATCAGAAGTAATTTCATTCAGAACTGCAAATAACCAGTCTTTATGTAACTAATTATCATTGCAAGAACAAATGTACAATCTAAATTAAGAAGCAGTAAACACAAAATATTACTACTCCAGACAAGATTTCCACAGGCAACCCTACGTGAATAATTAGCAGCAACATCTCTGGTTCAGGGTTTCAAGAGACAGGTACTAACAGGGACATACGGTATACCAGTATAACCCCCGACCCTGTTTTGCAAAACTAATCACTTGTTCAATCAAGACACTGATGAAAATACAAAGAACTGTGAGAAAAATAGTGAAGTACCTTCATTACTTTTATAAGGTTCTCTAACTACAGTCCCCTAAGAGGGTTTTCTTGCTTATGGTTGAAAGGGTTTAGCTAAGCTGCCCTCTTCAACACTCTTTGCATGGACTTATTTGATGACAGGTTTTGTTGTTGGGTTGTTGTTCTTACTTTCATTGGGAGCCAGTCTGGGAAATGATGCTGTAATATTCCAGGAAGAAATGCAAAAAGGTGAAGATTCCTCCTCCTTTCATCCTCCACAAAGTAGCTCACAAATCATTTCACAGAGGATTAATCCCTTGGGTCCTGGGGACATGTGGTCAGCCTTGGTGGGCACTTTCCCAGCTAAATGCCATATCTTTCAGCTCACCTGTGACCTTCTCCTACAGAGAGATTTTTGGCAACATCTTGAGAAGTTAGCAAAAATGATCTGCTTCTCGAGTTTGATATAAAATGAATCACAATATGCCAGGAAAAGCCCAGGAAAAAAACAAAACAAAACAAAACAAAACAAAACAAAGCAAAACAACCCAAGAGGAATGATGACCCAGCAGAGCATGTCTATAAATCTGAATGGATCAGCCATGCAGTTCTCCTCACTTTCACTAAAGCACCTGCAGAGGAAAAATTTGTGGAAGAGGCAATGACTGGAAGTTGTCCTATGCAATAATGCCCTTGATACACTTCAGGGAAAGAAAAGTCCAACAAAACAACCAAAGAGATAAGAGTAGAGGAAGCCCCTGGAGCACAGAATGTTCAAGTCTGAAAGGAGGAAAATATCCAGCATAAAGAAATCTTTGGTTTAAAGCAACCATATTGGCATAAGCTAAGCGCTAGTGTGGCACTTTTTTCTATTTATTATTTGTACAACAGAAGAACATAGAGGTCTCCAAGAACAAGGTCCTTTGTGTTATATTCCTTACACAAGCATTGTAAGAGATACTACCTGTCAAAAAACCTTTCTAGAGAGACATGACATAAATTTTATTCATGAGCAACTGCAGAGAAATTAGAAATATGTACATAAGTTTGATTTTTAGACACTCAAAAGTAATTTTTGTTTGCTATTGATACCTGCAGCAGTGTTCCCCACAGCAGCCATACAGTCTAATCAACTTTTACTGTAGGTCTTAGGCACATAATTCTCAATAGGAAATTCGATAGCAGTGTAGTAATGGGGGTGTTGAAATATGATGTTCTGGCCCATCCTGGATCTTGTGCTCCTCTTGCTGTCTCCCTGTTCTATCAACTCAGATCATCCAGCAGAATCACCTGAAGAATGAGAAAGCACTAAGTACT
This sequence comes from Heliornis fulica, assembly GCA_013399135.1. Taxonomy (NCBI): domain Eukaryota; kingdom Metazoa; phylum Chordata; class Aves; order Gruiformes; family Heliornithidae; genus Heliornis; species Heliornis fulica. The sequence continues at coordinate 191,834 of VXBZ01006677.1, forward strand.
GTAGGCATGCTGCAGTTCTCAGACAAAATACCTATTAGTTGCTGCACAAACTCAATGAACTGGAAAAAAAAACCCACTTTTCAGTTCTCAGCCAGAGCCAGGCAAGGCAATAGGCCACAAGCCCATAGCAGAAGATAACATTTGTGTCTTTGCCTTACACAAGCAAATTCATTTAGTCTAGACAGTCTTTGTCCTAGATATGAACTTTATAAAAAACCTACTAGAAAGGGCCTTGGATTTTGACTAGGCTCTCCTATTACCAGTCAACACATTCCAAAAGCACTTAACAGTTCCTTATCAGCAAAATTATTTTTCTTGCTTGTTACTAGACATTTACATCTTATATTTGTTGAGATGCAGCACATTGTCTCTGAAAAATTTAAATCAGTGCTGGCTGCCTTGCCAAGAGGATATGCACCAGTCAGACAGCACATCTAATTGATGAAGGGTTTGCTGAATGAAGTGCTATGAGTTGTGCCACAGGAGTATATTGCACAGGCTATGGTTGGATTCATTACTTACACTGTAGGTTGAAAGCTTCAAAGTTTACTCAAGCTTCCCACACAGCTCTGATTTCAGTTTGCTGAAATTATCATGCTATACACTAGCACAGTTTAGCCTGGTGCTGCTGTATAATCATTCTGCAGCATATTAAAAGAGAGAACATGGGATGCCACTGTGACAACCTTGACGTTATACCACTTCACAGAAGCCAGTAGCCCTATCAGGTATTAATATCACCAAGAGCTTGGTGCACACAGATGGGAAACTGTGGCTTCATTAGTTATCAGTAATCAGCTGAATATACTGTCTATATCATTGCTTATCTCCAGATATGTGGAAATATAATGTAACATTAATGTTTTTTACCAAAGTTTAAGATAAGAGGCTTGACCTCTGCCTGTGCTCTAAGGGTTGTAGAGAGCTACAGTAGCTCCACAACTACAGTAGCTCAACAACTATGCTTCAGTGGGTTCAACTGCCATGTCTCTATTGCATATTTGAGCCTTATGTACACTTGATTTAAGATGCTTGATCCCATTGCCTGAGATACCTGTGCAGCATAGCGATCTAGCTCTGCACAACTTCCAGTGTACCTATGCAAAAATACAAACAGCAGCTTTGATTTTATACAGACAGTAAAGGAACCTGTGAACATAAAGGTATTTCAAGAAAAACCTGTGACATTCCAAGAAAATCACGTTGTGCAACTGTTAAAAGCTGATGACGATCTACTGTCAAGGGTCTGCAGAATGTGTAACAGCAATTAGAGCCAGTGCTCTTTCTGTTCCCCCGAGCATCAGAAAACACATCAGATATGCAGCAACAGTTATGTAATAGGAAGCAATAATTTCCGGTAATTTCCACATCAGTATATTATATAATGAACACATTGATGTGGAACTGACCAACGACCAAGCCACAGAAGGATGTAACTTTGGCAAGTGGATTTATAACTCTCTCTAAAAAGAAGAAAAAAAAAAAAGAAAAAAAAGGAAAGGAAAGAGAAAAAAAAAAAAAAAAAAAAAAGGGAAAGGGGAAAAAAAAAAAAAAAGGAAAAAATGTGTTAGATCCAATACTATGCTTTTTCAATTAGAAATCTTCCATGCATTCTGCAAAAGTACAAAATAGTTCTGCAAAGCTCCGAGAAGGACATTGAATGGGTACAAGTGTCCTTAGTTCACATCTAGAAAGTAAAGGGAGGATGGAAAGTCATAAGGTGCACAAATACGACTACAGGAATTTGGATTCCTGTGCCAGCCCCATAAGAAATATCCAACTATTCAGGCTGAAATTCAAAGGCATTAAAAAAGAAAACCAACTCACTTATTACCCAGCTATATCTCTAAATGCTCCGTAGTTGGATTTTCTTTGCTTTAAGGGAAGTTGGTGCAAAATCTTTTTAGAATCTTTGGGGATTATAAAAAAATATCTCTAGCACCTCCTGAATGCAGCACTGGTGATTAGTCCTGGAGACTACACGCATTCTTCATGTTATATATGTGTCAACCCATGGTTTTGTTAAGTTTGTGCTTAAATCTCCATAAAGTAGAATTGTTAATATTGTCTCCTTCTTCACTCATCTGTCAAGGAACTATGCTTTGTGGAGTATCAATAACCTGTATGTTTATTCCAGGCCTAAAACCCACAAAGGAATAACAATGCTACAAATAGTTAATAACCATGTAGTAACAAGAGGCAAGATTTAAAGGTAAAGTCATTTTTAATCTTTAAAGAGACCAAGTCAACTCAATTTATGCTTATTCTCCAGTTCAGGTCATCACAGCTGTCCCAAGGTGAACTAAGGCCTCATTCAAAGAAGAATTAAGGTTCATATATGCCCCTTATCTGTCTGGGATATGAAGGTTTCCCAGGACAGAGCATAGGAAGCCAATATCTTTGTAACTCAGTCTTGCATAAAGTACAGTTTACAGTGATTGATAAACATGAGCAAGAGTCCTGGTTCTTTTTCTAGAAAAACCACTGGAAGCTTAACCATTAATTTTAGTAGAAAATATCTGTGGCCAAAGAAGATTACAATTAGCTCTGTGTGGGGTTTGGGTCTTTTTTTTTTTTTTTTTCCAGCAGTGACATCTATATCCAGTGCACAATGAACAGAAATATCATCATATTAGTATTTATTTTGCAATGACAGCATTGGGTTTGACAAGTGACAGACTGAACGCAACAAGTCTTTGATTCTGGCAGGCGGTTTCTTTCCAGAGTCCTGAAGGTTGTGCAGACTGGGAGACAACTATTTTTATATTCAGTCTGCAGAGTCAGGACTCCAGGGAAATTGTTTTGGTTTACTTTGAAGTCTTTGGAACATTAAATTTCACAGACATGGATTCACATCTTCTTCCACACTTCTAAGACATTTACAGGTGATCTGACCTCTTTTCAGCCTCATTAGACTTACCAAATAATTGCAAGCAAACAACCAGCCCCCTCTGAAGGAGAAAAGTGAACAGACTGTGCAAGTAGGATGCATTCTTAATTGACACATCCACGCACCACTGAGTAGCATCGCCGCTATATGATTTAAAGCAGCAGTCTGTGCTTCTGGGAAATATAATAAAGTAAAAATACTGAGGAGAAAAGCAAGGGTGTGTTTACAATAGGATTTGTATATGCAGAGCCAAATCACAGCTCTACCAAGGTTCGGAACTGGGGGGGACCTGTTGCAAAGGGGGATTTGGATAAAACTATGTGGCTAAGCAGTAACAGAACCTGTGGATGCATAGAGCCACTGAAAATTGTAGAAATATAGGAAGGTTTGGGTTGGAAGGGATGTTTAAGGACCATCTAGTACATCTTGCCCTGCCATGGGCAGGGGCACCTTTCACTACATCAGATTGCTCAAAGTCCCATCCATTGTGACCTTGGGAAACAAAACAAAACCTTGGGAAGCTGAAGTGTCTCAAATAGAGAGCCTGGAGGAATAAAAACCTGAGACTCCTTTAAGACAAACATAGGTTGTTGCTTGGGAATTGACGTACTCACAAGCCTTTACAAGAAGAGGTGAAATCTAAGGCTTCACAAATGTTCCCAGTTTAAACCAGAAGGTTTCTACGCTCAGGTTTCATTGCCATGTCATGCACAGTTCAGGATGTGATAGCAAAGGCAGCACTCTGTTAGTACTTGATTTCTTCTAATCCCTAAAGCAGCCATCACATCATTGGAATGAACAAGGAGGAGATTGCAGGAGAGGAGATGCTGAGTGGTCAGGAAGCACTGGATGAAAGGAAGTCTTGGCAGCACCTCATCTCTCTGTGTGACTTATGCCTATCTTGACCAAAGGAAGAATCTGCTCAAGTTATTTAAACTCTCCAACCTTTTACCTTCTCCTAGGGAGAATTTTCCATCAGCTTATTAAGCAGGCTCCAACGGTGGTGCCTGAACAAAATGGTTAGTGTGCCACAGTACTAAATTATCTTCCTGTGGTCATAAGGGTTGATTTATAAAGTGTCCTTACACTGTGTTCACTCTTCAGAAGTGGTCCAAAGTGAAATGTGCTTTGCGGGAACTGAAGATACAGGGAATACCCTGGGAAAGTCTAGTTACACTCATGTGCAACATTACTGCTAAGTGTTTTGAGGTCTCTCTAGAATCAGCTACTTAAAGATCAAATGTGTCTTTAACTTTTCCGTCATGTAGCTTATGAAGACTGTTGCTTACCGACAAAACTGGTGCAACGAAAGCTCATCAGTGGTCATTTAATTCCTGCCCGCAGACACATTGCAGCTGTTGAAAGAAGAGTAGAGTTCCCATGGCCAAGTCACATCAAGGTCTCTTGGCAGAGTGCACAAGCAATGCTACTAGTGCAGCTCCATAGGACTGGTGAACCTTAGGGACAAAACAGGTATGATCACTGAAAAGTGAGCAAGACCCACCATCTCATTCCACTTTCTATTTCTACTTTCCAAGGGAAAATTTGATCGCTGCCTGGAAGGGATTGGTGCAGGCTGGGAATGAGAGAGCGCCATCTAATTCTAACTCCCTGTGTCAGCTTGCTCAGGAGTCAACTATGGGATGGCAGGTTCATCTCTGCACTTACAGATGCTGACCTCAATCAGGAACAGTACCAGGAGTCCAAAAGGCCCATCTTGCAAGAAACTTGGGCAATTTGGGGTCATTTAATCTAGGTGATCCTGCTCAGGCAGGGGGGTTGGACTAGATGATCTTTTGAGGTCCCTTACAACTCCTGACTTTCTGTGATCCTGTGATTAGAACAAAGTTCTGAAATGCTCTGGAGAGTACATTCCCACATATCTTGAAATTTCCTTCAGGTCTCATTGACAGCTAGGAGTAAACTGCTGGGAATCCCACACCCAGCACTGATTTTCAATAACTTCAAGCCTGGAGCAGTAAGTGGAAAGAAAGGGCTCTCTGTTTCACGTGGATGGGGAGTTGTGGGATATTTAACTTGGTGTAACATTTTGTGTCCCATCTTGGACAGCAGCCAGAAGCTGGAATCTGAGAAGAAAGCAGGAGAGCCAGCTGGTCCGTGGATGTAGACTAACACATGGCCTGCAGACTGTGCGGTTCTCTGTTTTCTAACACCAACTGTATTACAAATCAAAACTCGTCCTCCATGTCCAGAGCAGAGCAAGTCACTCTTGAATCAATTGCAACTTTCTTACTGGTATTATTTCTAATTTCTCAGGAGATTTGGAGCACAGTTAATAACGTATTTTATTTTCTTATTTTCAAAGAAAAAGATCCAAATAACACTGAAATCAAAAGGAGTTTTCAGCCCTTGACAGGATCTGTACAGCAAGGAACAGAAAAAGGCTTTATTTCAGGGGAGACCCAGCAGACACTCACTGACAGTGATCAATGTGTCCTGAAGCAGAGAAAAGGGAAGATCGGGAACACTGATCTCATTTGGCATGCAGGTGGCATCTCTGGTTCCCCACATGTCCAGCTCAGTGGCAGAGTGATGAGTAAAGGTCACCTTGGTGACCCCAGTCTGGGTAATGTCCCCATGTGGTGCACTGACACACAGACCTGTATGAGAAGCTGTCAGAGTAAAGACTGGACACTTCGTCACATTCAAATTGTGCTGTCAAAAACTTCAGACAGAAACACATATTTTCAATCTTAATTCACACTGCTCAGCACAGACTGGAAAAAAAAAAAAAAAAAAGCTGATGCTTGGAAGGCTTCTCAGGGGCTTCTTTAGTAAAACAACAAGGAACTCTGCATCACTTCCCCCATTAAAAAAAAAATCATAGCCGATACAGTAAGATTAATTGGATGAGATTATGCAGAATATAACATCATTTATAAAGATTATTCTTAATAACTACAGAATGAGATCCTTAACAGAGGTTTCTGAAATCATCCTGGAGAAGTCAATAACAATATACAAATACAAATACCAATTTTCAGTCATGTAGCATAGTCAATAAAACACTGCAGACACTGAAAAGTCTCTCCTTGGCTGCTGGAGAAGGCTGCAATGAATCCTTCAGTGGAAGCTATTCATGAACTCTTGATCTAGTGGGCCAGACCTGGGAGACACTCCTGAGACTGTCCAGCCTGTCTGTGCACCAGGGAGCACAGCTCTGTGCTCAGGACTTTGCATTCCCTTACACCACAGGCAGGACAAATCCCACAGAGCTCAGCCTTGGCAAAACAGACCTGCTCTTGGCCCCATCATGCTGTTTCTCCTGCAGCCACTGTCATTTCCGCCACCAGCTGCCCATTACCTGGGTACAGTCAGGCATACCCATAAGCACACCCAGCTGCTGTTGCAGCTCCTTTCCAATTGTTTTCCTCATAGCTAGTCATCGTCCCTGGAAGCACCGGCTGAGCTCAGGTGCTGGGGTGGGAATTTCAGAGCACACTACCCAGATGCTCAGTGCAGACCTTCTACACATGCTGCTAAACATGGGGAGAGTATGTAACCCTGTGATGGCGTTGTCCCTTTTCCTGATGCTCCCAGCTTAGAGACAGTCCTTGTTGCTTCACCCCACAGCACACTCTGTGGTGAGTCATTACCGTTCACAGGATCTCCTGGCCTAGAAGGTACATGGAGTGGTGGAGGGGCCTTCGGGATTTCACAGTTGAGAGCACTAGTAGGGAGAGGAGCAATGGGGGATTCAGGGTACTCAGAAAATGCAGACTTCTCCCTCTGTGTGTATTGAAAGGACCATGAAAAACCCTCTGGGTGAGGAGGATCTGAAGATACACCTAGTGCCAATCTCTTCTGGGGAACCTAGACCCATCTGGAAGCCCAGCCTGCAGACACAGGCATGGCAGAAGCAGTGTTTCCATCTCTGGGTAGCACCAGCCAGGACATTTCTGCTGGGGGAGAGGAACTCATAGCACATTGCACCCAGGAAGGTCTAAGGATGACCAGCAGCTACAAGCCTCACATACAGAGATACCTAGAATATCCTCTAAAGTGAGACTAATCTGCGTCAAGCCCAACTGCTGGGACACAGGGGAGAACAGGGACCCTTCTATGCCTAAACCACTAGCAAAGGCTCTCTGCAAACGGGCCCATGGCACCTGCCTTGGAAAGCAGGCTGGAGCCTCTTGCCCTACATGTTCACTCTTCATTATGATTAACTCCTCTGTCACGGAGAGGGACACAAGCATCCATCTTCGCCCGGCCAACCAGAATCAGCGGCCAGCACACCCCGTGCCATTTATCACCAGCACTTACACGGGAGAGGACGACAGCAGGTGCCATTTGTGTCAGCGTCACTGCGTGAGCCGACTGATTAATTAAAGCCACGTGACCCCCAGGCTGCAGGGAGGGCATGGAGGAGCAGGAGGGATTGTTTGTTAGCTCTCCCCTAGCGCTTGCTGTCTCCTTCAAAGGCCCTTTGAGTAGAAGTACACAAATCCCACGGAGCCTTTGGGCCATGGAGATGGGAAAGGTGATGTCCCCAGCGAATGGCTCTTGGGGTCACTCTCGGTGGTGGTCCGTACCCCAGGATGGAGCATGAGGGCTTCACAGATGCACACCACCTCCTGCAACCTTGTTTTAAAACATGCTGCTTCAAAAGAAGGGGCAAAAAGGAAAAATAATCCCAGCAAACACCATAATGAATCGATTGCTCCATATCCTGCAAATCAGGAATCTCTATTATTCAGGGACCAGAGCTGATGGGTGCAATACCATTTCTTTTTGTTCTCGCATTACAATTGCATCTATCCAGTTCCACCAGCCCCCACATGACCCTGAGTTCAACCAGTTCCAGTAAGCCTGGACAGATACTGATGTGAGACTAACACCAGACCCTAAGATGCAAGTCCCCAGGCTGTTAGAGAAGAGCTGTAAGGACAGATCCCAAAGTGCTTCTTGCCCATTTTCAGCTAGGCTGGGTTTTGTAACTGCATGAACCTCAGTGACATGATATGTCACATAGGGGTTGCCCAAGGGAAAGAAGTCATTTGGCTACGAGGCAGGTCTGACTCACAGGGGATGAGGCTACACACTGCATTGGAGCAGCCAGCCATCCCCGGCACAGAGACGCTGACCTACTTCCGACAGCGCCATCGTTGCACATTCACCCGCAGCCAGGCAGATTTCCTCACTGCCCTGAGATGAAAAACTCTTCCTGATCCTGAACCCTGGCCAAAACCCTTTCCCATACTTTGAGACTGGGAAGTAAAAGAAGCATTTCGCTGTGGAGAGACATCAGCCAGGTCCCTGCTGCTTTTCAAGACTTGCACACGTCTTGCTGGAGCAAAGGGCACTGGTTTCTCTATTATGTATGTGCAATCAAAATAAAGAGATTTCCTGAACTTTTAGGACCCTAGAGGTATTGCCTATTTCCCAGGCTCAAAATAGCCAGTTGGCACAGTTTGAAGGTGGCTTGCCTCAGGTTTTTAGCCTGCCAAGTAATGTTATTTCAGTTATTTCAGCACTGCTGTGCTTACTCCTTAGCAGTTGTGCACACCCCCTGCCCTAGTCCTGCATCACACAAAGGAGCCAAAAGGAAGAGATTTAAGAAGACTGAAATCTCTTCCTGAAGACCAAATGTGGATCTCTCACTGGATTGGCAAGGGAGAAAATACAGATTCTCATGTTATCAAATGCATTTGCTGACCCCCTGATTTCTAGGGGGTCAAATACACTTGCTGACCCCCTGATTTCTAAGTTTTCTAGGGCCTTGCATCCAATAGGTCAGGGAAGAGGACAGAAGTAGACAAGTTGGTAATTTCCCTGTGCTCTCCAGCAGCAGTTCCAGGGACACCATGGTCAGGATCAGGATGAAAGGCCAACATCCAAGCTCACTGAAGAGCATTAACCTGGGCCTTTTCCCCTGTACCTGCATCTCTTAACCCTGTGAGTTTAGAGTGTATTACAGCTCCTGGCTTGGTTACCCTGCAGAGGAAAGGATAGTGTGAGATTAAGGCACTAAAGCTGACCCATCAGGGCCAGCAGAGCTCACCCTTAAACCAGGATGGGCATTAGTGATGTTCCCTAAAGTCTTGTGCAGCCTCATGTGCCAGGTGTGACACAGCAGTCATCAGCCACAGATCACTTGGGATTCCCATCATTTTGAGGAGCAAATATGAGGGAGTTAGTCCCAGAGCACCATGTCCCACCTGCGGACTCATCATTTGACCAAGGAGACAAGATTCAGCCAGCCGCAGAGACTGGGGCACTGCAGGTGCAGCTCAGGGGACACCCCATAACTTGCAACTAAAACTTAAAGCTCAACATCTGCACACCCTGCTGAGCACTGTAATTGAAGCTGNACCAACCATCAAAGCAGGGAAGTAGGAGAGATGATTTGCCTCCCTTCTTCCACTGTCACCTCCTGTCCCTGAGAAGTGGACAGGTCCCGCTGTGCCCGGGGAAGAGTGAAGTGTATCTGGGCTGCTCTGTGCAGCATCTTCCCTGTGCATGAGCCAACAGAGGGGCTGGCAGCAGCAAAGACACAGGTGGTCTTTGGATAACGCAGACAGGGCAATGGGCTTTCCAGTCAAACACAGGGTTAAACACAGATGAATGCAGTGCTGTCCTCCACCCCCACATCTCCCTTCTGCGTAGAGGGCAGATCTTCTCCAAGGTCTACCTGTCAGCCCCAAAGATGGAGTAAAGACCCTTCCCTCTTCCCACTGACTTGCCAAGCTTGGGCCATCGTCTGCGCACCAACCACCTCCCAAGGAGCTGTCAAAACCAGTCTCGACCGCACCTTCGCATCCCACAGCCTTTGCTGCCATCTACAGCCCCACGACTCACTGGGGGGGACAGATAGGGACTGGTGTTGGGTGCAGGTCCCATGAGAGCCCACCTGAGGGCTATGGTGACTGCTGGCCTCCACTTGTGTCCCCTCACCCCCCTCAGAGCTCCCCCCAGACGGCTGAATAATGCATGGGCAGTAATTTAGTTCAGGCAATTCACCCTTTTTTTTTTTGTCTGCAGGTTTAATCATTGGGAGATAAATCTCCTGCATCCCCAGCTTCCCGGACGAGGAATCGTTAGGGGCCAGACCTGCAATTTATTATATTTTGGCAGAGAGAAGGTTCAGCTGCTCTGGATGGGGTGAAAGAAGAAGGAGCTCTCACAAAGACCATGAATTAATGCTGCTAAATACTCGCCTATAATCCCCCACACTCGTAAGCAAAAGGGCTGCTGTTAAATGAGGAACAAGGGGAAACCGAGGTAGTGGGTGCTTGCATGAGACCCTGCTTGCATGAGACCCTGTGTGGCCAAGGCCAACCACACCCCCTATAATACTCTGAATTACCTAATGCTGCAAACAGGTGCATTCCCACATCACCTCCCTTCCTTGGAACCCAGCAGTATGTTGACACAGCACCACCCCAATATAAAAGGAACAACAAACATTAACTCCTACAGAAAGGACTTACAAGCCTGGAGCATCTCCCCTATGTGGAAAGGCTGAGTGAGATGGGGCTGATCAGCCTGGAGAAGACTGAGAGGGGATCTCATCAATGTTTATCAATATCTGAAGTGTGGGAGACAAAGGGAGATGGCCAACCTCTTTTCAGTGGCCTGTGGGGACAGGACAAGGGGAAATGGTCTCAAGTTAGACCACAGGAAGTTCTGCACTGATGTGAGAAAGAACTTACAGTGAGGGTGACAGAGCACTGGACCAAGCTGCCTAGTGGAGTTGTGGAGTCTCCTTCTCTGGAGACATTCCAGACCCTTACCTGTGCGACCTGCTCTAGGGAACCTGCTTTGGCAGAGGGGTGGGACTCAATGATCTCTTGAGGTCCCTTCCAACCCCTACAATTCTGTGATTCTGTGACTTTTTCAGTAGGTTTCCATGTGTCCCAGGGCAGCAGCAACTATTGCCCTACCTGGACACAGAAGCGCAGGAGTCTCTTCAGAGGACTTCCCAGGATTAAACAGAGGCTGGACTTCAGTGCTGCAGTAACTGTACCCCTGCAGAGATGAGCCTGGGGGAGATGTGCCAGATGCTCTGATCTCTCTGATACATGACATGAATGGCAAACTTAGTAAATCAACCATTACATAATAAACTATATTCCTTTTATAATCAAGGACATGCTCTTTAATAGGGCACAATATAAAAGTATCAGGATGAGATTAGCAAAGTCCCTGATGTGTTCAGACAGTCAGACAATTTTTTTGCTTTCAGTGACAACCTAAGAGGGTTTACAAGAGAACTGGGGAGGGACATTTTTAGAAGGGCATGTAGTGATAGCATGAGGGGTAATGGTTTTAAATTGTAAGGGGGTAGATTTAGATTGGATATCAGGAAGAAATTCTTCACTATGGGGGTGGTGAGGCACTGGCACAGGTTGCACAGGGAAGTGGTGGCTGCCCCCTCCCTAGCATTGTTCAAGGCCAGATTGGATGGGGCCTTGAGCAGCCTGGTCTAGTGAGAGGTGTCCCTGCCCATGGCAGGGGAATTGGAGCTTGATGATCTTTAAGGTCTATGACTATGAATCTATTAGAACCATTCAAATTTTTAAAACATTTTTCCTTTCCCCTTTCCTCCTCCCTTCCATTTTTTTTCTGAATAAGCACTCTTTATTTTATTTGGGCATCAAAACAAGTCAGGGGTGAAAAGAACTTATATCACTGCATCTCTATGCCATGAGATTCTCAACACATCCTACAGCATTCAAACATAGTTCAAGATAGCAATTTCAACCACTTGACCACATCACAGGACTGAACCAACCTGAAAAAAAGGAAAAAAAAAACAAACCACCCAAACCAAGCAACAAAACAAAAAAAGGCACAGTTAGTCACAGAGCCAGGAAATCTGTTCACATGAAAGTCCTTACCCACTCAAAGGGGCTTTAGATCCCAACCTTATGACCAGTCTTTTCAGAAATTGCACCATGTGAGAATTCTGGAGAACTTGTTATGAAAGCACTGCAAAGATGCCAGGGAAATGCATTTAGCAGGAGATTAAAGATGGCAGCCAGCTGGGGACACTGTATCTATCAGGTACACGCAACCATAGCTAACCCAAAGTGATGCTGAGGGAATGTAAAACCTAGTGGGCAGAGAGGGAGGAGTTTACATGCCACAAGTACTTACAGCACAAAATTAATCCAACCTGCCCAATCTCATTATACCAAATCCCCACAGTAATCAGACCTTCACCATGTTCACAGAAGTGTCAACAGCTGTCAACAGTTTGTGTTTATTTCTTACCCATTTCTATAAATAAGGTGAGTTAGGTACCATCGTGCCATGCTGAGCTAAGGCAAAGGCCAACAATTCAAAAGGAAAATTAAGCCAGGGTGAGGAAGTAAAATAAAGATCTCTGAGGGACAAAACTCAGCAAAGTGTGTAGGTCTTGGACTACACAGGAAAACCAACACAACCTAGCCCAGCAGTGCACCTGGCGACATTTGAGTTTGTGCACAGTCCTCTCCCCAGCACAGAGCAAATAGACACAGCCAGCCAGTGCTCCTCCTTCCCAAAACACTACCTCATCCATATGTTACTGCTGGTGAGTTTGTTGTATGATCCCTCACGTTTGCATTGTTCTACCTGGTCACCTAGACTCTATCACACATGACTGCTTCTCTGCTGGGTCAGAGTAACCATCTGCTGCTGCCACAGCTGTCCACACTGGGATAGTGCTTTTACAAAGGCTTTTGCTTCAAAAGCTGCAGAAGGCATTAAGTGGGGGAGCCACAGCCTCCTCTGGGAAAACCTGCCCACAAGCTCATTGCTCCTCTAGGAATCTCTTCTAGAGCAGCTTTTTCTGGTAAATACAAACGTTTCCATTCCCAGATGAAGATTTCTTTGGGATTTTTACATCACTTAGTGCTACTGCCCCCCTGACTTAAAATGTTCTTTTGCCTCACTCCTCCAAACCTATGGCTACACACTTCCAGAAAACACTTTCTATACTCTCTCTTCAGAAAAGGGCCTGTTTCACCAGTGTGAAGTTGAGCATTCTCCACGAGATCTCCAGCCAATATTGCAAAAGGCTTCTGCAACTATCAGATCTTGGGAGATATCCACCCTTGGCAGCCAAATCCAAGTGAGAACAATTTGGATCTGAGCTCAGCCCTTGTCCTGATTTGGCCTAAGCTGAGTTCCAGACCTTCCTTTCCTCTACTGAGAAACAAGAGACGAGAGGAATTTCTTGTGGGATTCTCTTAATGGCAGTCAAGAAAGCACTCATCCTCATCTGATCCAACAGAATCCATCTTCATTTTGGTCTCTCAGGTGACAGCAGGAGTTTCTCACCTTTGCAAAGGAGAAGATTCTAGTTTCCTAGTAATATGTACAGAATCCAAGAAGGCCTTTTCTGTGGATGTAACTGCCAAGTGATGTGTTTCAAAGGACACACCGGACTCCAAGTGCTGGTGGTGTGAATTAACTCTGGTGACCGTCACTACACCTATCCCAGAGCCTGACCACCAGCACTGCACCACCTAGCACTACCACCACCAAGGTAGGCTGAGGATACCTGCATGAGCCAAACAAGAAAGAGGCACAGCCAAGGAAACTGAAGAATTTAAAAGACAACAAATGCTTAGTTCCGAGTTGCTTCATGGCAGCACAGAATTAAAACAAAGAACACCAGCATTTAGAGAGATGACAGCTTTGAAAAGGGAATCCATGGAACTGCAGCTGCTGGCCTATGGAGGATGATCTGTGTTCTGAGATGTGGTCTGTGAACCCCTGAGTGCCTGAATCTAAGGGTCTGAACCTTGAAACTTCTCCGGAGAAAGCCCAGTAATATGACTGCTGTCAAATGGCTGGGTACATCACCTTACCAGTGAGGTGTCTGCATGCCAATCTTAGAATCAAAAACCTTCTGTGGGTCCCTGCTTAAGCTCAGAGGCACAATACCATCAGAAAAGCATGAAAACAGAACTACAGTTACACTCAGGACGCCACCGGTCTCAAGGTGCAAGCCTGGCTTACCACAAGGCTAAAGCACAAACGGCCCAGCCTGCACACCAGCGATCCTACAGAAATTCAGAGCACACCAAAGCTTTTTGGTCCAAACTCATTACTTTGGTGGCCACAGACTCTCCTCCCTAGGACACAGGGATTCTAGAGCACCAGGTCAAGGAGAGGCTTGAGCACCATGACTGGTCTCTCCATGGAAGTGCTGGTGGGCTCCTTTACATGGTTTGAACTGTGCCAACCATCCTCCTCTTAGTCGAGGTTTTGGCATGGTTGAGGGAACACTGCTTTCCCAGGACTGTTTGATATGCCTGCTCTGCTTGGTTGAAGAGCAGAAGAAAGAGTTTAGTCATGACAGTTGGGGTTTGACTTTGTTTACCGGTGCAGAAGTGCTCACTGTCTCCTGATCTGGTTTAATTAGAACCAAGTAGCACCCAGTCTTTACCTCACTGCCAACCCGTGCATTCTTACTCTACTCCCATGATTGCTGTACACCAGCACTGCTTATATTCCATGGTAAGAGCCCAACCCCAGGTGTGGCTGTAGGTTGGTTTTTTAAACATATCAGGCAAGAATTGGGAATAGTTTGCAACACCCTAAAGTACCCTCCCATCTGATTGAAAAAATGAGTAACTGCTGAGTACTTACTTCATGAATGCTAATTCTGGGACTGCCAAGTTTTCCAGAGTAAGTTCACAACCACCTCACAGGTTCTTTCATTCTGGACACTTGTTCTTCAAGGTCTCATTTAAGCTATAGTTGATCAGACAGGTGTCAGATCATATCAATTACCTCCAGCTTCCATTTATTAAAGTGAAATAATGACTTCAGGGTCAATGATGAAGACAAGCAGAGGACTCATTGGCCCATTTGGCCAATGGCGTATTGGCATTTGACACTCTACTCCTCTGCATGCAGCAGATGCAAAGACAAAAGAGATTCAGAGATACCAGAATATAATTTCATTGCACACAATTAAAATCTTCTGCCTAAAATCTTTAGATTTCTTACACCACCAATTAGCATGACAATAATCTGTCATTATTATATAATGACAGATTATTGTCATAATATATAATAATATATAATATATATTGTCATATATATATCATATATAATCCAATTTATCTTTACTGAATCAACAAAATAAACATAACTTGAACTATAGAGAAAAAAATATCTTCCTTTCATGCTTATTCTCTACCATCTTAACTTGCGGAAGAATTAAGACTTCAAGTCTTGGGTTATCAACAATGCTTGGTATTTATGGAACCATTCAATGTCTCTAATTCAGTAGCAAGGCTGTGTGTAAAATACTGTCATAAATCCTTTGCTGATGTAAATTTTCATCACTTCATTAATTCCATGTTAAAAAAGGATTGGCTGATTTTTGCTATGAAGAATGTCTGGCCATAGATTTAGCTACTATAAAGCTGGTTAGTCAATTGTAGGAAATTTGTCATGCCAGATAAGAAGCTTGGCAAAGTTAGGAAGGCAGAGAAAAGCTTTCTGCACCTGTAGTAGCACTCCAGTCTGATCCGTAATTTAATTCCTTTATAAAAACAGAGAATCTATGTCCTCTGGGAGTCAGATTAAAATAATCATTTATTTCAAGCATCAGATTTAAAGAAAAAGACTCAACTACAGTATTTTAGAGCTTGGCCAGGAAGGGAAATCTACCAGGCAAGAAGATGTTTACAGTGATTTTATTCATATTTTCCAACTCACGTCAGGGCAAATCAAAGACATGGTGCTTTGGTTTTGTAGAAATATTTTTTCCCAAAGGTTCCTGCTGGAAAAGTTATGTGGGCCATAGCCACATCCATGTCAGGACTGCATGGCCCTTTTGCGTGGGAGCCCCACAGCTGCAGGTGGGACTCAGCAAAATACCTCAGACAAATATTTTAGCTTAGATACAGGCTTCTGAAGTTATCCCAGGTCTTGCTGAGGATGTCAAGTCCGAACTCCAGGTTGTGTACACTTGCCTGTGTAAAACAGAATAAGATCAAGGAAGTCTCATTACTGCTCTAGCACCTAGATATCTTCATCATAAACCAGAAAAGTACCGACTAAGGTTCCATTACATGGAAAGATAGCAAAAAATTATAAAATATATCAACTGCCTTTGGAACAGATTACATATACTATATTTTTATTTTCCACAGACAAAAAGGATGTTTTCATACCAGAGCAGATACATTTCTCTCTACAGGTTGTTTTTCCTGCACCTGCCAAGTCAGTAGGAATTTCTTTTACAGGAACAAAGCAATGCTTTGAAGGAGCTGTACAACACCAGGGACAGGAAGGGATGTGTCACCTGGGAAATAGCAAGTTCTACAGAATATTCTGGAAATGAGAAATCCTTTTGCACATGCAATGCAGGTGCATTTTCAACTATAAGCATTCATTAAGGGTCCTGCTCTCACCCATAACCCTGCCCTGGCTTCACCCTTCTAAAGCTTACAGCAATCTACATCAAAACCACAGATCAGAGAGGAGTAGTGTTATTAAAGGCAAAGAGGCTGCTGAGGTATTAAGGATTAAATAATTATCCCTAACAAACAAGCAAATACCTTATGAGGTCTAAAGCTGCAGGGACTGTTCAGTATTAAGAGTTTTCTTTCCTCCTTGCAGAGTAGGAGGCAAACTTGATGTCATGCAATCATGAAGCCTGGTCTCCACTGTGACCGGATTGTAAATGATTGCATTGGCAGGAGGGTGTTTATCTCCAAGGCGGTGATTATTATCATAGGCTAGTTAAGAGCATGCTGTTTCTTTCTCACATCTGCTACAGATGTTGATGGCAAATGTTTAGCTCTTGCCAGAAGCTCTTGCTTGCAGCCTGAGAAGTTTAAGATCTCAGTAAACCTCAGCAATGTGAGGTGCTACACACCCCGCCAGAGATTTCCAGCTCGAAGTGCCTGGCTCAGACCTCCAGCAGCCCGCAGCCCAAACCACCCCGCCCAGTGGCCTTTGACTCAAGCCTGGCATTCGTGGGTTTGCGCAAACACGTGCGCACGTACGAGCGGAGCAGTGCCGGGGAGGTCAGCGTCTCCCTTCGCCCGCGCTCAACCACCGAGAAGGGCTGACACATGTTTGCGTCACCAGAGGAAATGGGCGGTGGCTTGGACCACAACAAACACTTGCAGTCTGGCATCCCGTTGGAGACCTTGTGACTCGTGTCGTCCCCACAAGACAATAACCCCCTCTTTGTATTCACTGTAACGGGGGCCCGAGGTCTTCTTCAAAGGCTTGACATCAGCAGCACGAGCGCAAACTAAAAGCAAGCGCTGGCTGTTCTCCAAGGACTCATCTTGCTGCTGTCACAGCCGCACCAGTTGGAGTTAGTTACGGAGGAAGAGCCGCAGAAACGGCCACGAGTGCTGAAGGGATCCAAAACGTCACGAATGGCGTAAACAGGAACTGCAGATTTTCAGCAGGATCTGCTTGATCTTTGTGGTGTGGGAGAAGACCTGGTGCAGTTTGCTTCAGCACAGACTTCCTCTCACCCGGCCCAGAAGGCAATGCTCAGGAACTGCTAATGCAAACGGCACAGGGGTAGGAAGTGAGACAGTTCTAAATATTAGATGGAAATTCTGTCTTCTGTCAAGGTGAGCAGGTTTCTTTTCATGTGTTTTCTCCAGGACCTAGACCAGCTCTTCCCTTCTCAGCCTGTTTCCATGGGCAGGGTCAGGACCACAGGTTTGGGGCTCACGACTTCTACGAGTAAAATAACAACCCTGAAACCACACTAGGGAAGAGGAGATCCTGCAGACTACAGGCTCAGACCCAAAGTTACTTTTAGATCTCAGACCCACATTAACCCTACCCCTGAGAGCTGCTTGCACCTGGGTGCACAGGCACCCTTGGGAGGCTGCACCTTTCACTGCAATGGAACAATTCCCCACCTGACACACAGAGCTGCTGAGAGGTCAGCCTGAGTCTTTTGTAAGGGGAAATTAATATAAGCAGGACAATATATTCTGTGTCATCCCTCAAGACACTCTCATGTGCCTTTGCCAGAAATGTCTCCAGCACAGTCAAGAAGTTTTTGAATGTCCTCGTGTCCCACATGCTGCAGCACTAACACACTCCAGGTAAGCGACCAGCCCAAAGGGACAGGTAAGACACAGCTCTCGGACAGGTTTTGCAGCCTTCCTTTGCCCCCCCCAACACATACCCAGCAGACCCTGGCAGCGCTCATGTGCACGGAGCATCACCGGGAATCACGGGACGACATGAAATGGGAACACACTGACCTTCTGGATGCTTTAAACTCTGGTCAGCACCAGAGAGAAAACAAATCAGTCGAAAATATGATCTTCTTGGGAGAGCAAAGATGAAAAAGAGTAAAATGCACCGTTTAAGTCCAACAGTTGTGACCAAACCCACACATCTCTCTTTACCACCCTGCCGCTGATTTATGAAGCGGATGCCTCATCCTCTGGACAGGCGCACACATGTTTCACATTGACACCGGTCTTCTTTCCCACTCATCTCTGCAGTGGAAGGTGACTGTTTGAACTCATTAATTCACCATACAAAGAGGGTGATGTCCTATGGAGCTCAGGTTAAAAGCAGGAGAGTGAAAAAGACTCCTGGTTTGGGGGAGGGAAGAAAGCACGTGAAAAGGCTATACTTTAACCTGGTATGACTTGCCCTCTCCTCATCCACAGCATATGGAATACACATGATCTGAATGCAGCAAAATAGCTCATTACCTCACGCAAACCAAGCCGAGCATGTTTGTACCTCTGGTGGGACCCAAGTTAACCTGAGCTTGGAGATGTAACTGCTGCAGCTGTTCCTTACCAAAGATACCTGGAGGACCTCTGGCTCTCACGCAACATTTCACTGCATCACAAACCCTCAAACAGTTTCAACAGAGGTGGCTCAGATCAACTTGGTGAGAGAGGCTGAAGTAAAACAGATTTACCTTGGCCTCTCCTCTGCCTGACCTCATCTGAGGACATCTCCTCTCCCCATCATCTGTCCACCCTCAGGACATCCCCTGAGAAAATGAAGCTGCTTTGCCTTTACCAGCACACATTTTGTTTCAAAGGGGTGAGGACTTGTCACAGAGGTGAGGTGCAATACAGCCTTGTGGGTAAAGCATGAGGTCCTGGCATCTGAGTCCCTATTGCTCCCTGATCCACACCAAGTATTCAAGCACCATCTGTGCCATAGTGTCTGGGACCACATAATCACAGAATTGTAGGTGTTGGAAAGGACCTCAAGAGATCATCGAGTCCAACTCCCCTGCCAAAGCAGGTTCCCTAGAGCAGGTCACACAAGTAGGTGTCCAGATGGGTCTGGAATATCTCCAGAGAAGGAGACTCCACAACCCCCCTGGGCAGTCTGGTCCAGTGCTCTGTCACACTCACTGTGAAGTTCTTTCTTATATCAGTGCAGAACTTCCTGTTGTCCAACTTGTGACCATTGCCCCTTGTCCTGTCCCCACAGGCCACTGAAAACAGGTTGGCCATCTCCCTTTATCTCCCACACTTCAGATATTTATAAACATTGATGAGATCCCCTCTCAGTCTTCTCCAGGCTGAACAGCCCTGGCTCACTCAGCCTTTCCTCATAGCGAAGGTGCTCCAGGCCCTTCATCATCTTTGTGGCCTCTGCTGGACTCTCTCCAGGAGATTCCTGTCTGTTTTGTACCGGGGAGCCCAGAACTGGACACAGGACTCCAGGTGAGGCATGACCAGAGTAGAGGGGGAGGATCACCTCCTTCCACCTGCTGGCTATGCTCCTCTTAATGCACCCCAGGATCCCATTGCCCTTCTTGGCCACCAGGGCACACTGCTGGCTCATGGCCAACCTGTCATCCACCAGGACCCCAGGTCCTTTTCCGCAGAGCTCCTCTCCAGCAGGTCATCCCCCAGCCTGTACTGATACCCGTGGTTGTTCCTTCCCAGGTGCCAGACCCTACACTGGCTTTTATTGAACCTCATCTGGTTCCTCACTGCCCAGCTCTCCAGCCTGTCCAGGTCTCGCTGAATGGCAGCACAGCATTCCTGCGTGTCCAATGCTCCTCACAGCTTCAGATCAGCAGGTACTTGCAGGTGTGGACACTATTCCCTCATCAAGTTTGTCAATGAAGATGTTAAAGAAGTCAAGACCCAACACAGACCACTGAGGAAAATGAAGCACTTCTGGTCACACAAGAAGCTAAAAGGACACTGACAGATCATGCATAATGTTCTCCATTAAAACTCCCCAAAGGAAGCAAAGATAATCCAGGACATTTGCCCCAGCTCCAGACTTACCCTTGGATATGACTAATTTTAGAGGTTGGGAATAATTGTCTTTGTGGCAAGTGAAGTAATAAAGAGGATGCAGCAACAAATAATTAGTAGGTGGGTAACTTCAAGGAAATAAATACATGGTTAGAAGTAACTCCATGGTCAAGAAATAAGTTTTTCCAGGAATTTTATGTGAGATTATATATATGATAAACCAGAGAAAGAGGAATTATTTGTATTAAATCCATACACACACACACACACACATACATGCACTTTGTTAAAAACCCTAAAGCAAAAAGGATACCCCCATCTCCCAGTGAACTTTGGGGTTCTTTATAATATTTCACAAAACAATAGCTGTCACCCCAAATTGCAATGGAGATTAATTACATCCTTTAAGACTCTCAGTGCTCCCCGCTCCCACTGACAGCCTTCTGCAACTGCCTGAAAAGCAGGCCCATAATTAGCAGCCATACGCCAGGGATGGAAAAAATCTGTGCCAACTATTACTAGAATGCAGTAATATTATTTCCAAGGGATTTTGAGAAGCATCCAGAGTGAGGGAGACCTGATTCATTTCTTGTATTTCACTGTTGGCAGAAAGAAGTGGAGAAAAGGGGTTAGACTGAAACTGCCAAGTAGCAAAAGAAAAGGACAAAACCTGACGTGCAGACATGGGACACAATGGGGCATGTGGGGAAAACATTTGTGTCCCTTCCTCACCACTTCCTACTGCAAAATCCTCAGTTGATGGAAAACATTGTTCTCCCCTTGGCTTCAGTGGCATTATGCCAGTTTGAAACACCTGAGGATGTGACACACGTTTTCACTCTCTGTGAGCATCAGCAAAGTTACACAAAAATTCAATAAAATGTATTTTAAAATTAACTCATTTTGAATGATGTAGTGGGGAATTTATTTTAAAACTCTATAGAAAAATTTGAGGTCTAAGACCCTGCTGGGATAACACTGTTGATGGCACTGCTATTTACATGAGCCTATAAAATTGGCTTTTTAATCTTTTCTTCTCCTGACCTTGCGCTTAAGGTATTACGATGGTGGGTGATAAACAAGCAAATAAATTCTTACAGCCAACAAGCAAGGGATCATCACTGCCACACTGCTTCTGAGCTCGAGTATTATCTCAGGCAATCAAAACTTTAAAGGGAAAAAATCCAGCTGCAGCAAAACCACCATCTGTGAAAGCGGCGTGTGTCCTTGGGTCCATATGGCTGCAGCATGCTGAGAGGGGAAATGCCTGTAACCACTGACACCAGCCCACAAGGGGCCAATTCTCCCAGCACAGGTCTGAATGACACGGAAGAAATGTGTCCTGCACAGCTCGGTACAGTTACCTTCATAAATGGAAAATCCTCGTCTGGAGCCACGGTTTAATCCCAGGGGACTCGTGTGGGAGACCCTCGTTAGCACAACACGGGCTGGAGAAGCCGCTGTCCCCATCCTTTCCAGGTCCCAAGGCCAGTCCTTCTTCTAAAGCAGAGATGCTCTTGCTTCACTGAGGCAGATAGATACCCTTGTAAGCAAGAAGGTGAACCCATGGAACCTAGCTGAACCTTACCATGAAATCATGTTCTGGAATTCACCAACAATGACCTCGTGCCATTTCTTTAACCACCTGTCTGACTCTCCCAGACACCCTCAACTTTGAATCCTCACACTGGGAGCAAAGATAATGGTAAAGGCAGCAAATATCCAGGGACAGTGACAGACTGGGACACAGGCACTGGCCAAACACTACCACCAATCACATCCAGTAGTGGGAAGGGACCAATGATCCAGAGATCATTGAGCCCAACCCCCCTGCCAAAGTAGGTTCCTTAGACCAGGTTGCACAGGTTGGCATCCAGATGGGTCTTGAACCTGATCTAGCTGGGGGTGTCCCTGCTTCTTGCAGGGGGTTGGACTGGATGACTTCTGGGAGTCGCTTCTAAGCCTAATAATTCTATGATTCTATGAATATCTCCAGAGAAGGAGATTCCACAACCCCCCTGGGCAGCCTGTTCCAGTGCTCTGTCACCCTCACCATGAAGAAGTTCTTTTGCAAATCATTGTGGAACCTCCTGTGGTCCAATTTGTGACAATCATCCCTCTCCTACCATCCCATCTGCTTCCCGTGGCCTCACCACACCAGGGGACTTCTCCCTGCAACAAGAAAGTTGACTGGAGGTCCGGAGAGGTATGGTGCAATAGGCAAGGTACCACTTAAAATTCCAAGAGAAATAAAGCCTGGGAGTCCTCCTGTCCCAGGTCAACGTAAAAGGCATTTCTGTTCTAAAGTCTGTTAATTTACACTCTGCAGCATCCTGAAGGGGCTGCAAAGCAATCCTAAGCAGCCAATAAAACCCAACACACAGAACCCACCGCCAGTTCTGCTGCCCTCAGGTGTGAGGAACCCCAGTGGTCCTGCGCGTACCTAGGGAAGGGTGCTGAGCCCTGACTACCTGTGCACTAACAAACGTGTGCATATGCACACACAAACACACACACACACACACACACACACACACACACACACACACACACAGTGCTTGTGCAGGAGGGAACCCCTAGTGCTGCATCTTACCAAGCATCCCCGTGCCTTTTATTACAACACTGCAAGTTTCCTAGTGCTTGATGTCCTCGGATCCTAGAGGGAGCTATTACAGAGCCGACGTGTGAGCCAGCATCCATTTGTGGATGAAGAATGCTAACGGCCGGCACCGCGGCGGGGGCGGGCAGCAGGTCCTGAACGACCTCCAGACAATCAGGAGGCAGTTCAAAACACGGCTGCAGGGATGTTAATCCAACCCTGGCCGTGCCATTTCGCGGTGCTGCAAGCATCCTCCCTCCGTAAAGCAGCGATTTCTTCTCCCCTCGGGTTTCTTGTGCTGCGTTTAATGTCAGTGCCAAGGCTCCTTCTCCAAAATCTCTCAGACACAGCTGCAATATTTGCCAGATGTCTGGGGGAGCCACTGAATTAACATGCTGAATACACTGGAAAAAGACCTGTCTTTTTTAAAACAATAGTTAAACTTCCTCAGAGCTTCTTCCCCCACCCCAAGGAGCAATCACCAACTACATGATATGTCAGCTGGGTGAACCCCACACATCTGGGACATGTCAGGTTTCTGTGCACCACCATGTCACTGAGGGGCAGGGTGATGCAGGATCCCGTGGCCAGAGGGGCTGATGCAGGATCCCGTGGCCAGAGGGGGCTGCTTGATCCACAGGCTGTCATTTTGCAGATATGTAGGATCGCTTCAACTCTGGAGTCCGAATCCTCAGCCAGCAGATGCTTATTGAACTGATGGCGAGATCTTGGCAGGCAGTCTGACATTTTCAGAAGATAACTGCGGGTAAAAGCACAGATCTACTTAATCACTTCAGCCAGGACAGAGTGACCCAGTGTTGTCTTCTGATCTGATTTATGAAATGATGGCATCAAATAGGATAAAGTAAGTGGCTGCTACAGCGTTGATGACATGATGTTCCTGCAGAGCTCAACCACACAGTTTTGGGGAGAGGCAGAAGGAGAGCTAATGAAGCTGATGAGACAGGGTGTCACATCTTCCTCAAGGACCCCAGACTGGCACATTAGCACCCAGAGAAACAATATTTGAAAAGTGTCAGGTGTTGGGTTTTTTTTTTCCATAAAACAAAGTTTGGGCTTGGAAACTTGCATAAACCCTCTAAGGGAGAGCCTGGAGGCAAAAATAAATAAATAAAAAGGGAGATGAAGTCCTTAGTTCTAGTTCCTCTTTCTTTTGAGATCTCCTTAGCTACTGTCCCCTCTCTTCAGAGAGACCACCACCCCTTGGGGCTCAGCACACCATCGCACCACTGACAGTTAACAGAGTTGGCTCCTTACTGAGGCCTCTCCATGGTCACCTTCAGGCCTGGTCCTTCAAAGAAGTCACCTCATGAGCTCTTCGATAAGCACCAAGATCTTCTTCCCATGGGATGCATAGGTTGAATTTGCAAATATCCACTAAATCAGTGGTTTGCAGCCTGGACTTTAGCAAAGCCTTTGATACAGTTTCCCACAGCAGTCTCCTGAAGAAACTGGCAGCTCATGGGTTGGACCAGTGCACTCTTCACTGGGTATACAACTGAAGGTTAGTCACGCCCAAACAGTGGTGGTGAGTGGAGTTGAATCCAGTTGGTGGCCAGTCACAAATGGTGTTCCCCAGGGCTCAGCACTGGGGCCAGCCTTGTTAATATCTTTATCAATGATCTGGATTCTGAGATTGAGTGAACCCTCAGTAAGATTGCACATGACACCAAATTAGGTGGGAGTGCCCATCTGCTAAACGCTAGGAAGGCTCTGTAGAGAGATCTGGACAGGACACATCATCAGGCTGAGACCAACTGAATGAGGTTTAACAAAGCCAAGTGCCAGGTCCTACACTTAGGTCACAACAACCCCAGGCAAAGCTACGGACTTGGGGTTGAGTGGCTGGAGAGCTGCAGGGCAGAAAAGGACCTGGAGGTGTTGGTTGACATCCAGCTGAACATGAGCCAGCAGTGTGCCAAGTGGCCAAGGATGCCAACAGCATCTTGGCTTGTATCAGGAATAGTGTGGCCAGCAGGACCAGGGAAGTGATTGTCCTCCTGTACTCAGCCCTGGTGAGGCTGCACCTTGAGTGCTGTGTTCAGTTTTGGGCCCCTCACTACATGAAGGATGTTGAGATGTTGGAGCCTGTCCAGAGAAGGGCAAAAAAGATGGTGAAGGTCTTATGAAGCACAAGTCTTATGAAGAGCAGCTGGGGGAACTGGGGTTGTTTAGCCTGAAGGAGGATGAGGGGAGATTTTATCATTCTCTACAACTACTTATAAGGAGGCTGTAGCCAGGTGGCTGTTGGTCTCTTCTCCCAAGTAACAAGCGATAGGACAAGAACCCTCAAGTTGCACCAGGGGAGGTTTAGATTGGATTTTAGGAAATATTTCTTCACAGAAATGGTGTCAAGTGTTGTAACAGGCTGCCCAGCGAAGTGCTTGAGTCACCATCCCTGAAGGTGTTCAAAAGACATGTAGACATGGCACTTCAGGACATATTTTAATTGGCATGGCGGTGTTGGACAGACAGTTGGACTTGATGATCTTAGTGGTCTTTTCAGACCTTAAAGATTCTATGATTTCATGATTCTAATAGGTTTGGACCAAGCAGTGATGGAATGCAAAAACTGGAAATGGGTCTCTGAAATGCTTCACAGAGAAACACATAAGTCAAAAAAGAACTTTTCACTTATCCACAGATATTTAACTATGTCCATGGAGAACACTGGTGACTTGTAAATCATCAAAGCTCATCATTAATTTTTGTCATCATTATTTCTCATTTAAGAAGCTTGTAATCACAGCTTTGCACAAAAGTACACATCTGGTGATTTCACTGGTGCAAAACAAGCTGGTCTGCAGTTTTTTTCTCAAAAAAGCACTATAGTCCAACCACCTAACCTCACTGGTGCACCAACTGCAGGCTCTCCAGTCCCTGCTGCTTCCAAAGTAGAAAAAAAAAAGAAAATGGAAAATGTCAGGATATACTTGCACCAGAGTTTTGTGCCCTCCTTGGACTTTTGGTCACTTACAACTCAAGTATCTGTGACATGAGTACATACTACATGTCTGTGCTGGTTCGAGTGTGGCTCTCCAGAAAAAGGAAACAATAAAAACCCAGGATTGATCTGACACAATATGAATTATCTAAGAAGTAGAGGTGGCCACTTAGGTTCTATCCGTAGTCACGGGGAGAGGGAGAGAACTTCAGAAAGACATTCATTCTGTCCAACAATGTTAGGACAGGATGAATAAAGGTGGAGACACAGCTGTCTCTCTGCTATTGAGACAACTTAGATGGGACTTCTGCTCTGGCATCGTTCAAGGTAGATCTGACTAGTCCAAGACAAAAAGACTTGCCAGAAATAAAGGTGCTCAGGGGAACCCACTACCCTTTTCATCTTCATCTCTGTAACAACAAATCCCTTCCAGCCTCCACATGGATCCTTGCCTGTCCAAGAGCACAAGGAGTACAGGGTGTGCACTAGCCTCAGCCAACTTGCCTCCTCCCACCACACCGCTGCACTGCCCACCATGACAGGGGAAAAAGTCTCATTAATTTCAATAGATATTGCCTCAGTCCTCTTGTCTGCAACAGCCAAGCTGTGAGACACAAGGACTAGGAACACATCCCATCCTTCCAGCACACCATTTACTGGTCATTCCCTCCCAAGTAGCTTTAAAAAAAACCCAAGCCAAACAAACAAAACCCACGATAAATCTTATTGGATTTTTCTAAAAGAATCAACATATTTCTAACTACACTCATTAATTCTAAGACCACAATCATCAGGAGATTATCTGAATGAAGCTCTGAATAATGAGGGTCATGTCATGTCAACCACCGACTATTATGAAAGACAGAGGGGAAAAATTATTTTTCACCCCAGTCAAAATAGCACCCTAAAACTGGGAATGACCTTCTTGTGTTCTTGTTGCTGAGTCTTCAGGTCTTGTGTCACAGAAGCCACGTGATAAGGTCCCTGCACAAGATGCCAGTCATTTCCAGGCAAACCATACAGACCGCAGCATCGTTAATTTAATCTTCACTACTCGACTCTCCCCCGACTGAAAAATCAATGCTAATAAGGAGCTTTGGGAAAAGACTGTGTTGATGCCTCTTCTTGTATGGACTAATTTTAACCTGCTATCAAATGACTAAGTGGCTTTAAAGAACCTATAAACCCAACAAAGAAATTTTTAAGTGTCTCTTTCCCAAACGGTGCTCTCTGTTGATGAAGACATCTAAATGCATGAGGACGGGTTTATGTGCTACCTCAGCCTCTCTGTCAGGAATGATAGGGATGGAGGCCAAAGCCTCGTACGTCAACCACATCAGCCCCAACGCCTGTGTGCAGGAGAGCACCAGGCAACATGTCCCACAAAGAGCAATTCCAAGTAGTCAGAGACACTAATAGGATCTGAACCGGCTGTAGCTGAAGGAGAAGAGCATGGCGCTGTTTGCTCATTTGGATAAATTGCCTGCTACAGCAGTAACCGAAGCCTGAAGAACACGTGTGACTTTTAAGCAATAGTTAAGATGGGATGAAGAACACCACCCTGAATAGTCTCAGCTTCACTCCTGAGCTGACCCGGGGTGTCTGTCTTTACCTTCAAGATCTTTGTGGAGGCAGCCCAGGAGGTCACGAGGTGTCCAGATCATTGCTCACCCCCAGGAGCAGTGAGACTTGACTTTTCTGAGTCACAAAGCTTTTCCCCCAATTTTTGGCAAAATTCCTATGAAATTTTTCTAGATGGCCACACTGCCCTACTTTAAATCATGTCAGAATGTCCATTTCACCTGGGTACCACTAAGTCATGCCCAAAAAGGTATCAGCTAGGTGAAGCAAAATGTAGTTGGTTTTGAAACAATGTCATTTCATGACTAGGCGGTTCTTCCACTTCATTTGTCTCTTCCATCCCATGCCACATCCCAATGTGTAACCACTGATCACGTCAGTCTGGTCACTAGAGCAGCAACTCTCCTTTCTTTCTACAGCTCCTAGCACTGTGAGAGCTCAACACTTCGATGTCCCAAGGTATACCTTGATTTGCACTGCAATGAGCACACGGAAGATGCTTTACTTTCTGAAGATCCACCCACCAACAATGAATTTCTGAAGATCCACCCACCTATGAATTTTACTAGCAACCGGAAAGGCCTCCTCAATAGTGAATAGATTATTTACTGAATATTCACCAAAAATTCAAAGCAAGATTAAATTTTGTTTTCCCTTCTACTCAGCAGTTTGGACCATGGAGGGAGGTATGGGAAAGGATGGATCCATGATTAAATATTCACTCAGCCTGAGAAGAAGCCTCACAATCACAAGAGAGCACTTCAACTGCCAATTGCACAATTCCCTCCTGAACACGGGGTATTTCTCATAATGCCTGCTATTAATACAAATGAGGAAAATAAAAGCCTGGCTGTGAAATACAGCAATTTATCCCAGCTAAACATCACTCCCTTATCTCCATGAAAGGGGTGAGAAGGAAACCAAACTCCACTCCATCAAACCAGCCTCTAACCCTGAGATCCACCTTGTGACATCAGCAAGATCCCGTCCCTCACTAACCCCAAACAGGGAGGTTATCATCCCACCAGGACCCTGTTTCACCCAAGTAACAGTGCGCCTGCCAGGGACCAGTCCAGGCCCCACAAGACTCATTGCACAGGGACTGCAGGGTCCCAGAAACGCTCTGTGATCTGAGGAGTTACCATCTACAGCTTTTCTTTTTTTTTTTTTCTTTATTTGGTCATTCTACAGTTCACTGCTTCCAGCCACCCTGAGCTCATCGTGAGGCAGGAAAACGGGATGAAACTGAAAGATAAAACCTTGGCAAGACTCAAGCCATGATTAGACATTTCAATGAGTAATGAGTATGACCAGAGTTACAGCAGTATTTTAAAGTATTTTAAATTATTTTTGAAATTATGTCTAAGGAAAGATGTAAACTCTCGTGATTTGAGGCATTAGCTAAACTCTGATTACAAAGGGAAGGGGAGGAGTGGAAACTTTTCTGAGATAAAGGACAACCTGCTTCTTGCAGGGTTTCTTGGAACACCCTTGGTCCACCCTGGTCTGGTCACTGTCAAAGTCCTGGGCTAGAAGGCTCGCAGGTCTAAGCAAGCTTAGCAACTCCTATTTCCTAGAGAAGCAATTGTAACTTAAACTTCGCTTGCTATAAATGTTAGATTTTCTACACAAATTATAGAAATGAATGATTATATAAAACTAGATGGTCTGTTGCAGGAAAACCATTACAATAGCTACTTTTTTTTTTCTTCAGGAGCTACAATTAATAGTTTATCCATTACAAACATCTGTATTTTATTTATATAATATATATTTTATACTACTAATACCCCTACACACAAAAATTAGATGCAATGAGCTCTTTGTTAGAGTGCTTTTTCAGGATACAAGAAACCTCGAGTCAGAAAACACTTTCCCAGTACAGGAGACACAAACTCAACATNGGGGGGGGGAAATATTTTTACAATCCACATTGTAACAGCCAGAGCAATTGGTCTCCAACCTTGGCTGGGTCCTTTGACACCAATGTCTCACAACACCCATAACTACACCCAGGTTACCATTCTGCTGGGGCAGGAATGCATGGAGTGGTTTGTTGTGGAACCAGATGGGTTTGGGCAAAGTCCTCTAAAAAACAGTAACAACAACAACAAAAAAAACACCAAAAAGAAGTCTTCTAAAAAGGAGAGTGAGAAGATGCTTCTTACAGCAGGGCAGGTTGATGGTGGTCCTCACAACCCCATTCTCAACACTGGAACATTTCACCTCTTGCTCCAATGCAGTTTGCTGTTGTTGTAGAAGGTTACTGAAGGATTAAGTGACCGACCCCAAAGTTCTCATCACCTAGTGACTTTTTGGATGCTGTGGACTCAGACTCACAAGTCCCCTGGAGAAGGGGTGCGCAGCAAAGTGGCATATGGGCAGGAGCCAGAACAGAAGTACTGGGACACCTGGTGCTGGTCCAGCTACACACAGTAGCATTTTGTACCAGTGGGGCCACCTACAGCCATAACTTCACCAAGGGGAAATCTGCTCTATCTGTGAGAGGGAGATGCAGAAGTGCCCCAGCTGCCCAAGACAGACAGTGCCAATCCGGAGAGTGGCAAGCCCTGGCAGAGACACCCAGTCAATGCGCCTGTTTGTTTGGGCTCCTTGTGGGGCCTTGCCAAGCTGTGGCTGAACTGGAGAACAGCAGCAGTTTTTTCTGGGATCTACCCAGCCCACAGAGTCAGTCAAAGTGTGTAAAGCTCAAGCACTCCAAGGCAGACCAGTCAGTGCCACGACCAACAGATGAGGGGATGCAAAGGCAGCACCAGGAACTGATGATGCCACCACAAAGTGCCACTATCTCCAAGCCAGCAGTGCCAGCAAGTTGGGGCTGTGTGCATGCACTCGCGAGTTGACACACTGGGAGCAGTGGTTGGTCTTCAGTGCATTGGACACAACATGATGTGCTGTCACTGCAACCCCTGCACTCGGACTGGGGCCCCTAACCAGTGTCAGGCAGAGGCAGTAAGTGGGAGAGGGTGACTGCTGTGGGACTTGGCAGGTTTAGCAACACCAATCCTGGGCAGTCCCTCTATCACTGGCCCCTGTACAAACCCACCTATGAAAAATACGATCTTCATAGAACGGCTCGGGATGGAAGGGACCTCCAGCCACCCCTGCCATAGGCAGGGACACCCTCCACTAGACCAGGTTGCCCAAAGCCCCATCCAACCTGGCCTTGAACATTGCCAGGGAGAGGGCAGTCACAGCTCCTCTGGGAAACCTCACTTCCCTCATAGCACAGAATTTCTTCCTAACATCTAATCTAAACCTGCCCTCTTTCAGCTTGAAGCCATTGCCCCTTGTCCTGTCACCACACTCCCTGGTGAACGGACCCTCTCACACTTTCCTGTAGGACCCCTTTAAGCATTGGTAGGCCACAATTAGGTCTCCCTGAAGCCTTCTCTTCTCCAAGCTGAACAAGCCCAATCTGTCTTCATAAGAGAAATGCTCCAGCCCTCTGCTCATCTTCATGGCCTCCTGTGGACTTGTTCCAAAAGCTCTATGATTTCTTGTGCTGGGGACCTCAGAGATAGATGCAGCACTGCAGAAGGGGGGTCTCACAAGAGTGTTTCCCTGAACACCTCTCAGCAGAACAGCACCTGATGGCCAGAAGCACTAAGAGACACTGATGGCTGAACAGCGGCATTTGCTCCTGCCTGAGAGTCCTGAGAGGTGATAATCTTCCAATGATGCTAAAGAGTTACCAGCCCTTTCTCCTGGCCTGACTCCAAAGCCAGGGCTTGAAACCTGAGGTTCAATAAGCATTGAGCCTGTTTACTTGCTGAGGAATGGGTACTTCTGGCAATAGGCTGATGGTTACAGGAGGTGATGAGACAGCCGGGTGGCTGTGTCGCTCCTGGAGAAGAAAAGGAAGACTCTGTGTCTCTGGGTGTTATTCCATCACCATCCCCAGAAACCTCTGCAGTGCAACTGTCTGCCTTCCCCATTTACAGCCCACCCTGTACAGGTCATCCTGGCACAAAAGTCACTTTAAAAAGAGTGCCCCGCTCCCTGCTGCTCACCCACAGCATCGGGCTGCACCCGAAGCAGTGCTCAGCGAGCCTGACACCCGCTGCCACCCCTCTGGCATGTCCCCAAGCCCCAGCCCAGCGCTCGGTTCCAGGCAGCCCCGCTCCCATCTCCAACGCCTTTCTGGAGAGGAAGCGGCGCAGACTGACCAAATTCCGATCCCCTTACACAGCCCCTCAGAGCGGCTCCCGGGCAGCTCTCGCAGCCCTCGGCCGCTTCCTCAGACCCGAAAACGCAGCGAGGATTCAGAGTGCCAAACTCTTCCTCTACAGGAGAAATCGAGCGTGGGATATTCCTAGCCTCGGGCTAACCAGACCCCAGAAGTTTCTCTGCACTGGATGCAGTCTCAAGCTCTGTTATCAACATTATATTTAAAAAAAAAAANAGATGCAGCAGACTGAAAAAATCACTGCAGTGCACACTGTCAGCTCCTCCCTTACCTGAACAGAGGTTCTATTGTCAGCTGCCAGCACAAGCAGCAGTGACACAGGAGGCTATTTGAGAGAGATACGCGTGCACAGAGCTCTCTTCACAGCAGTAGCTGAAAATGCTGATCTAGGTTCAGACCACAGACATTTCCCATGGTCTGATCTCCAGCTGCCCCAGACTCCACAAGAAATCTATCCCCAGTGCAGATGGGGTGGGCTTGGTCTCCCATGGGATCTGTCTGTTAAGGGATTCCAGATCCGAGACTGAGATGAGCCATCTCTGTGACAGGGAGCTACTTGGGACTGCAGAGCCCAAGGCTCAGCCCCTGAGCTTTGGGATCAAGCAGTGGGAAGGGGCTGTGGGTTTGCTGAGCACGGAGCCGCTGTTCAGCTGGGTGAGAGGAGCCACTGCCACCCCTGCGAAGAGCACTGTCTTCAAAGCCTGGCTGATGACAGACAGCTATTTCTGCTAGAGGTGAATGGGGGCAGACACTGAAGATGATGGTGCCTTTGAGGTTGAAGGTCCTTCAGCAAAGCAACTGATCGAACCCCCACTGCTCTACCTGCTCCACTCCCCGAGCAAGAGCTTCCTGTGCTGCAAAGACCTACACAGTGCTCTCCATAACCAAACCCACCCTGTAAAAACTAATTAAAACATTTAATTAGCTTTTGATTAACAGCATATTTCAAAATTCTTTAGAGACTTGAGGATCTGCAGAGGCACTGCTTCAGGGTCTGGGGCTGTTCGTTTTTTCAACGAGTTCCCTCCTTGAGAGCAGACACGCAATTACACCGTGGTATCAATTGTTCCTCATTTGCAAAGCCAGAGCATGAAGCAAGTTGTGTTAATGTGTCGAAACGAGGGGAGAAATAAAGAGAGCAATGCATCACCGAGTCTTTGAAGGGAAAAGTAATATTGCAGTAATTTATAGAAGGGAGAGTTTGTGGGTGGGACAGTTGCTCTCAAAGAACAGTGGCACTCAGCCAGTAAATATGTCTCGCTTGAGAAGAGCGTCACTGCCATCTTCAGGAGAGAACACTGCCCTGCCATGCCACAGCTTTCCTGGTTTATTCTGGTTTATGCAATAAAAAAGAAAGGATTTTCTGCAGCCAGAGTGGTATTTTTAATTACTACTGATGCTCTACGGACAATGGTTTGGTCCAATGCCTCGCAGCTCCTGAATTCCGACACCTCAAACTGCCTCTGCTGGAACAGGCCATGAGCATGCTGTCACACAGACTTCAGTTTAAGATGGAGAAGACCAGTCAGTCAGTCTGGCCCATTTCAGTGCAGCAGCATTTCCTAACCAACACCTCTCGCCCTTTATTCAGCCCGGCTGTCTCCAAGGAGCCATCCTCTTTCACTTCTCTTGCGAGACATTTATGTTAGCGTAAGAGACACGTTAGGAAACATCTCGTGACATCAGCCAACTTTCCTTCCCAAAGCATTAAATCGTCATTCTCTTTGCCAGCACAGAGTCAACCAGCTGACGGACACAGAACACACCTCTACCCTGGGTCCCAAAGCTGCACTTCACTCCCAGGCACCCTGAGCCACCTGAGGTCTGCGGTGCTGAGCGCAGAGCACAGCAGCGTAACAGACACGGTAAGGATGCTGAAGGTGACAAAGGCAGTTCCTGAAAAGCTAGGACAAGGCACAGTTAAGACTTCCACATTACTTAAGCTCAAGTCTTTCAGCAAACACAATCTCACACGGCTTTTAGTTACACCAATGCTGACCAGGGGTCACAGAGCTGCTTATGGGGACATCAGCTTTACACTGCAACATCTCCTTTCACCCTGCAATCAGACACATGTCTCTTGCCCCTTCACGTGATGGGAGGGTTTCCAGCCCCACGGGATGAGCTGGATGCACACACTCCTTTCCCACGCCTGGATGCTGTCCCACCATTTGGCCCATGTTCAAGCATCACTTTGACATAATGGGCGTGTGTGAAACCACATAACATGGGATGACAGGGAGCCAGTATACAACAAGAAGCTTGGTTTCTTACCTGTCTGCATTCAAGGAAAAAGACGGGCCACAGATCATGCCAGATCCATGCTCCTCCCAGAGCAGCTCTGACTTGGGGTTGTCTTAGGCACCCATGAGGCCACCTCTTCTCTGCCTCAGTTCATGGTGTACATGAACTGGCTACCAGCAAGAAGCTATAAAGCAGCAGGTCTCCATGCTTCTGCAGGTAGGAACATCAGCAATATGGCCTGGACAGCGAAGATGGGGAAAACTTGCAGAGATACCTCCAGAGAACCTTGGGAATCAGATTTGCTACCGCTAACAAGGAGGCCCATGGCATGATCCAGGAGAGGGCATAGCTCTCTAATGTCCCACTTCATAATCATGGTGACCAGGTGCTTGTAACTCCTTGCTTCATTGATCAGACACCTCAGATCTCTGCACTGGCTTCTGGATAAGGCTCAGGCGTGGGCAGAGCCCTGCAGGGGGTAGCAGAATGCTGTGTAGTTCACAGCAGAATGCTCTGGGGAGAAGACAAATACACCTGAATTTCTCCAACTCCTGTTGCACACACTGAGCTCCCAGGAGCCATCCTAGAACCTGTCCTCAACCTTTCCTAATCACAGCAGCACATGGAAGTCAAGACAGCACCAACATCTTCCCAGTTATATTAAAATTTTCTAAAAGGAAAACAAATGGCCTTGCCTGAAGCTGTAATTGTGAAACATGGACGTGTTGAAGCAGGGCACTCAAGGCAAGGCTGCAAGTAAGGGTGGCCTGAGGAGCTCCAAGACCATTCATACACCACTGATAAGCTCAGAACACGCATTTGTAACACACCAAGCCCATGTAACTTGCTACCAGACTGCTGAGCTCTCAAGCACCTGCTGGTGAAATAGTTACAGTGCTTGGAAAGCTGTATTCTACTGCTTGCCTGAGCCTAACTTGTAGCATCTCAGAGCAAGGAGGTGACTTCAGCTTTGCCCCACACAACACCAGAACACTGCTCAGATTCAAGACATTGTCAGATTACACTGGGCTCGATTTACACACCAAGAACAACCCTTCTCATGCTGTAACTTCAATGGGAGTATTGTCCAAGCACCCTTGGACATCATGGTAATAACACAGGATGAGACCAACCTGAAAGGATAATTATCGCTGGTGTGGAGGGAGCAAGGAACTGCTCTGGAACCAGGGCTCTGAGCTGGATGCAGTCATTCAGTTTTTAAATATCCCACGTGGTAGCTCTTCATTACAAAACTGATATGCAAATTGACAGCATGAACTTTATCCCAGGACTGCTTTAGCCCTTGCTTCACAGCCCCGCCAGAGCTGCTACTACTGACCAGCCAGCAGACATCACACCAGACACGGGAAAAGCAGTGAAGGAACTTGGCTTAGACTGATAGAAATAACAAGGAAGCAGGAGCAAACAGCCTGGCATTTCAGAGCTAGTTCTCCATCTTGATAAACTGCTTCACTGTGAGGTGTTCCTCAAAACGTAGAGGACAAGTGACCTCACCACCACAAGCTGACCTGATCACCACAGCCAGAAAGAGCAGCCTCAAGGCTGCCTCTGCCTCAAGCAGCACTTCAGTACACAGATGCAGCGCCCAGTAAACATCCCAATGAGCTTCCACAGAGACACACTTTGGAAACACCACAACTAACAATACACTCACAGCAGTGGAAACAACTACTCCTTGTTAATTATTTGCAGTTACTACATAGGTGTAAATCTTTTCAGTGACAGAAAGACACTACTAAGTTCAGAAAACCCGAATAACAGGAAGATCAGCCTTTTAATGAGGCAACAGGCTGAAGAGTCACTGGTTCCCTGCCACAGCAGACACACTGGCATGGTCCTTGCAAGCCAGGACAGAGCAGAGGATGGAGCATCCAGGGAGAGAGATGTTTGCCTGGGAAGACTTCAAGTCCTCCTGCAAGAAGTTATTTCAAGACCACCCTCTCAAGATCTGCTCCAGAAGTACTAGGAAACAGGCAACACTCCTGGCAAAGAGAAATCCTGACATGGTTTGTAAGCCGAACATCAGATGGGAGAAATATTTCTACACTTTTATGTACTTTTTACATGAAAGTTTAAGAATTAAATCACTGTCATATAAGCACGCTGGTACTACAGAACTGCAGAAAAAATGCAGGATACATCAAGTGGCACGTGCTGTTAGTCCTGTGGTCAGGAGCAAAGCCATTACTACCCATGAGTGGTGACATCTATCACACAATCCACTGGGGACCCATTTCCCACAGAGCCACCAGAATTAAAGGCCCTTAAGAAAGCAGCAATAGTGTTTACACTTAGACACAGCTTCATGAGAAGGCCTTTCACCCACAAAATCTACAGGGTGGTGATCCAGCTCACAGCAGAGCATTTTAACCTGAGTGCTACCCAGCCCAGTACCCCAAGAGAGTAGGATAGTGTCAACCAAAATGGGTCTTTTTCCCCAAAAACTTAGATAAAACCTGTTTAGTGTACAATACTTAGTATTGAGCCTCCCAGTTACTCTTCCATCCAGTGACATAGAAAACAGAGGCATTAAAACAGAGAGAGGGAGAAGATCAAAGGGTGGTTTTTGCAAGGAACAAGCTCCAAAGCCTGAGCACCAAACAAGCAGCAGTTCCAGTCCAAAAACACAGACATCTGACACCTCATGCACGGAAGGCCTGTTTCCTTCTCTCAGAAAGCTCGTGAGCAGGGAAGCTGGTAGAGTTGTGGGCCAGCCAACCCAAAGGCACACCAGCCCCATCTCCTTTCCTGCTGTGTCCCAGAGTAACTGTAGATCAGAAATGCTAGAGAGAAAGGGGAAAAAATAATAAAAATCTCCAACTATTCTGTCTGTAAGAGCAACATGTACAAGCAGAAAGAAGAGCTGTCTGAAACAGCTAACTGAAGGTTGATTTAGTCAGCACCCATGGAGGCTGGCAAAGAAAACTGCAATACACCTACTTCTTCCATAACCGCTCCCCAGGGTGGATTTACTGTTTCAATTGTTTTCTAATGAGTTTGGAAATAAAATCTGTCAAATACCCAAGTCATACTTAAAACCTGTTCTCTGCAAATTGGGTATCCTCTAGAAAGTTTTACTTCCAAAAACTAACCCTGGACAAGAGTTTGACTTGCCTCTGTGATTATTGTTCAGTGCCTGTAACCACAGTAACAAGGCTGAGGTGAAACAAATTTTTTACTAGGGGTGAGGAAATCAGGAGGACAGTTACTGTCAGACGTGTGCAGAATGGCTGGTTACATACAGTTTGTAACACCTTATAACTCCGTGAAAGATTTAAAAAAACCACACACCCCATGAATCATATTTTGTCCTTTCTCAACAGATTCAACTGCCATGCTTCCAGAAGGCCCAGAGAACAGTATTGTGTCTTATTCCTTTAGACAGCATAGCACATGGTTTCCCTTCTCTGTAGCAAGAACCCCTGCTAGGCATTCCTAATAATAAAGAATAAAAAGCATTATCCTGCCTAACAGAGAGGGATCTACAGGTCCTGGCAATACTGGTGCTTCCTTCAAACTCTTCCTCAAGTGTCATGATTTAGAAATCTGCAGGTTTTGCCCAAAAACAGCAGAGAATCTTTCCACATGGTGCAGAGGAAGGGTGTCCTCAAGAAATCCAGCAAGGTCACACTGGCATGTTGTATTTCGAGCTAGTGTCTCATCACAAGGCTGGAAAACACCATTTAGATCATTAAATCCAACCATAAAGCCATGCAAAATTACAAAATATTTTGTCCAAAGTAGAGGGTGTCTACGATCACCTGCAGGTTTCAAATCTCTTTTGGAATGTTGACAACTCATTTTAGGCGTAGGCACAACAGCACCACTCATGAGGCATGTATGGTTTGCCCACCAATGCAAAGAATGCCTTTTCAGAGACGATCTCTCTAGCAATTCTCACTTCTCCTCCCTTTCAACTCTTTTCATCCCGAAATAATTTCCTCATTAGCCTATCAAAGCTTAACACTTGTTCAGATAAGGCACTAGCCAAACATTTAATATGCTGTGGTAGTTTGGACCTTACCTGGTTTTAGGCGTCTGTATGCACAAGAACACATACCGACACACAGAGGGAGGTTTGTCTCCCCACCTTTGGCACGGAAGGGACCAAGCCAGCAGCCTGATCTGGAGCCTCATCTCTGATGACTCTGCTGAGATTTCAATGTGGACAGCCACGATGCAGGTTCTTCAGCATTGTCCACCAGAATCTATGTACACTGAACAAAACTCTCCCCCCTCTAAATCCCAAATAAATAATATTTCTGGGGACAGGGAAGCAGGACAGAGCAGAGAGCAAGAATCCTGAGACATGCTAGGCTTACATCAGTGGATTAGACTGGTGGTTACTGGCAATGAAACAGCAGAGTTTTCACTATATAAAATTTATAAATTTATTTTTCTTGTAAAAATCCAAAGAGCACGAAGACATCTCACTCAAAATACTTGTAAATCAAACCACACTTAGAAAAATGAAAGCTGATTTTATTATCTTAACAGCCAATCATTTGACATGAACATGCATACGTAATTTGCTACGCACACACCACAGTTCAACGTTAGTTATTAAAGGTTAAACATACAACATACATCCTTACAAAAATGAGTCAAAATGCAAACGTAACTTTTAAACAAAACAGTTTTTACTCATTTAAAAAAAAAAAACCTTTGTGTTGGGTACCATTTTGTACAAACACAGTTAATTTAAACAAATCCGCTTTTAACTTTCCTCATGGGTGCACATGAAAAATAAGCTGCAATAGAAAATGAAGTCATCAAGGGATTTTTAAATAGCAGAAGTAGGCATTCTTGCCATGCAGAAGAAGCAATATTAAATATTAGGTTTTTTAAAAAAAAAAAAAGGAAAAAACCACAAGTTTAAAAATATTTAGTTCAAGTCACAAATCTTTCCCCAGTACAGAGAAATCCAAATGCAACGCATAATTAGCTGCCACTTAGGATGGCTATTCTGAAAAGCAGAAACACTTTCCAGAACTGATAATTTTCATTGATTTGGCACAGAAAAAGAAGTCTGAGCTTACTTAAGAACAAGAAAGTGATTAAAAAAAAGGGTAAACAGGAAGAGAGAAAATAAAAAGCAAGAATGAACAAGATAGTAGTTGCAATCACTAAAAAAAAAAAATCTGTGCATCTCAGTCATTGAAGAATACTGTCTACAGCAGGTGGGAATTCCAGGTAATTGTTATTGCAACATGGATTTAATTTGCTTGGAGGTAGTCTCATCATTCAAATGCTTTGTTGTGTACCTAAACACAGAAATAATAGTCAAGTTGAGAAGAGTACAGATACCATTTTCCTTTGGTACAGATAGGTTGAGCTATAAACAAAGAAATTACATATTTGTTAAGCCAGAGTAAAACCTTTAGTAGCTGGTGAGCATCCACTCCATGGTTTGCTTCTGTCCTCGTTCACCATCACGGATTACTAATGATGACTGTGACTCACTTTGAGGTCTCTGTCCACAGGCAACATCGTTAACTCAAACACAGCTTTAGAAACTTTTCTTCCTAACTTCCAGTGACCAAACTTTTCTAAGGTCCCTCAATGAGAACGGATTTAATCACTTTTCAGCCTAATTGCCTGCTTACTTGAGTAACTGTGCTGCCAAAACCGAAGTGTGACACTTCACAATTCCCTAGGGCATCAAAACATTTTCAGATCACTACAATAAATCTTAGTCATCTCATTTTAGAAATACTGCATCCTCATGCCTCCTTGCATGATCCTCTTCCTGATCTTCCTTCCCTAACTATCTAAAAGCAAATAAAAACTTACTCTGCAATTACAATTTAACAAATTAAATTATCATTTTAATTGTGATACACAACTGCAGTGATTTTTTTAACTGGTTGCTTGAACAATATAGATTAGCTTTGTGTTTTGGAAATTAGCATCAATATAAATTTCAGCACAATTTGGTAATCTCTATGTTCCACAAACAAGAGGTCTGCTAAAATCCTGGGAAGTTACTGCACTTTGTATTGCGCCCATGTGAAGAAGCTTAACA
This sequence comes from Heliornis fulica, assembly GCA_013399135.1. Classification (NCBI taxonomy): domain Eukaryota; kingdom Metazoa; phylum Chordata; class Aves; order Gruiformes; family Heliornithidae; genus Heliornis; species Heliornis fulica. Next base: position 231,573 of record VXBZ01006677.1, read on the forward strand.
TGGCAAGAATAGTCACACAAAATTCAAATTATAAACCGGTGATGCCCCTTCAAAATCCAAACCACCTTCCATTTGCTTTCAAGACACATTATCTATCACTTGAGAAAACTTAAGAACTTCTAACACTCCTCAAGAATCAGAGACTTATAGATTTTCTACTTAATTTTTCATGACATCATCTTGAATCTGCTTTCATATGCACACACCACAGCAGCTCTTCTCTGCACCTCTTTCTAAAAAAATCCAGATGTGATTTAAAGATTTAAAAGTCCTATCCGAATGACAATCCAAATGTATGAAGCCAAGACTGTTAAACTGTACCTATGGTACAAGACCAGTTGGTGTGGTGACAGATCAGCATGACAGCACAGACTGAACCACTAGACACAAATTAATGCACAACAGAGTGAGAACCTGAATTCCACCTTCCATGTACAGTACTAACAGTGTTGACCACAATGGAGGACAATGGGGTACCAATATAGATCAGTGTTCACTTGCAGCTGCAATTGCAGTAAGTTGAAAACTAACATTAATACAGTATTTCCCTCCAGAAGTTTGTGTGGTTATGGATTGCCATCTGCAATATTGACCATGTCTAGAAGGTTCAGAGATGAATACAAAGTTATTTAAGCATGGAAACACACTAAGTCTCAAATTAACCCCAGATTTTCTTCAGCTGATTATCTGAAAAGCGTCTGCAAGTGAAACCACTTTAATACCACATTGTTTCACTTTTTGCTGCAGCTCAACACAAAAAAAATAGGACAAATGAAATCAAACCAGTTTCAGTACAGTAAACACTGCCCACTGTCAGGCAAGGCAAATTAAAGCTTCCACATTTCAAAGTGAGTGAGTAACAATGGTCACAGTTGCAGTTAAAACTGACCAAAATAATATGATACTTTTTCAAGTAAGGACAAGAATGAAGCCTTCATCAGCCTATCATACTCTGGTACTTCTTGCCATTCCTCTCATGCTGAACCACCACATGAAGAACACGTTACTGACTACAGACATAGCTTTATGACCCAAATTGGTAAGTTTTAGATTTCTTTACAGAATTATTTTTTCCCTTACCTCTCCAATTAACGTGACAATTTCTTATCTATTCTATATTCTACAGGAAAAACATTGAAACTCTTGCCTGAAGTACCTCCCTCCAAATAATTTGTGAAAGAGGAACTATTTCTAGTTATCTACCAAAAAGCTGCCTTACATGTCTGAAGCTATCTGTGCAACAAAAATCACATGAAGCTACTCTTATGTTCTACTGCTAACATATAAAATCATTAAGCCATGGTCAAACTGCACACAGATGAAGATACGGCCAATGCAAACTAATCCAGCTGTCTCTTTGGGAAGCTGGCACACATCACAGCACACATCCTGTGACTGCTCAGTTGCTTCTTTGGTAGTTCAGTCAGTAAGTGTGATCAGTTAACTTCTAGCTTGCTTTTAGTATGTATGATACTTGGGCATCAGTTTTAACTTCAGGTATACTATCTACTGTGTCGCACTTACCTCTACAGACTCATTCTTAATGTGCATGCAGTTAAGGTATTGTCCTGTGCTGGCCCTTGAGGAAGTCAGCTCTGCTCTGGCCAGGACCAGGACAGTTATGCAAAAAGTTTTCTTGGAGCGAACAACCAGAGTTTAAAACCTGGCTTCTAAACACAGCAGCATCGCTGTTGCAATGTGCATTGGAAAGGAAGGCTGCAACAGCCACATGCATCTGCTACCTGCAAGAGTGACCAAACACCTTCCTGCTGAAGAAACGTGCTAGACAATTTATGAAAATTCATATAAGAAATATTTCAAATAAAAGAATAAAAGTACCTGAGAGCATTTAGAAGGCCTTCTACACTGTTAGGAGGCTGGTCTTTAAGAACTTTGATGCATCCTTTCATCTAGGAGTTAAAAAAATAATTGTACAGTTTTTCATGCCATAATACCTAAATTTACATATGTGTTTTATACTCTGTAAGAGAAAAAATATTTAAAAATTGCAGCAGCATAAAAACATTTTCTTGATAGTAGAAAGGAACTAAGCTTTCAGTATAACATATTCCTATAACAGAATGGCTTAACTGCTTAATAGCCTGCATATCTTTAGTCAGCCCAACTTTGATGTCAAGTTCTATCAGCCTTAAAAAGAACTGTAAACAAAAATCTTGATTATCGATCCATTACAAATTAATACATTCGTCCAGTGAAATAACGACAAGCTGCAGCTAATACAAAGGGGCAGCAATGGCAAGTACCACAAAGCAGCACACAGCAAGAGAATGAATTCCACAAACTTTCTACAAATACCACCAGAAAGCTAAAGAGCAGTGGATGCCAAACCTAGACATTTACCATATCACACAGACCAAACTAGCAGCCACTTATTTCCAGCCATTCCAATTCAGATCGTTCCAACACAACCACTGTTCACAAATATTTCAAGACGCAACCTGAATTCCATCAAACCAGGGTTTCTATGACCAAACAGTGACCACCGATTTGTCTGAAGACCTAGTTGGTATTTCTTACAACATCTACCACTGTCCATTTAGCATCATTACAAAGGGTACATCTGCTACTAGAACCTTGGGAACAGAAACGGAGTCTACACACAATACTCAAAAGATTACTTAGTAACAATCAACTTACATCAATTTTTGAAGTTTTGGCAAAAGCGCCCACCGGATGCACGTGGTCATAGAGTATGATGACACCCACCATTACCCTCAGACAGAATGATACTGTTTCCTCATTTGTAAACCTGCTTCTATATTCACTGTAATTTAAAAACACAGATTATTATCTATGAAACACATAACAGTACATTTTAATAATTTCCAAAATAAGACTGAAAAAAAAAATTCAACTGTAAAACCTCAGAGGAAAAAAACAAAACAAACCCCCAGAAACCACCAACCCCCCAGGTTTTGAGTTTTCCTTTTTCAGTAATGCACCCAGAGATCAGTCCACTGCTCAGAACGAGGTGTCTGGAGAATAACAGATTCTCAAACCTAAACCAGCACGCTGCTGCTACACCATTTCAGGGGGGTGCATGTATGTTTGTTTTGAGGTTTTCTGAAAGGAAAGAAGAAACCAATACATACTAACTTTGCTTTCAGCGCTTCCTATTGTTTTCCCCTCACCCACACTCTAGTATACACCCAACTCAAACTTCTGACAAAGGGAGAAAAAAGAAAGACAGACACAAAAAAAAGTAGTCTTAACAACACTGATCTACTTTCTTGAATAGGGCAGACCGCTCCTAAGTGGGTAATATAAATGCTTGGATCTCCTAAGGTACTCCAAAACAAACGTACCACAGGATTTGGGCAGAAACCTATTTAAATAGACATACCTGATGTGTGAGTAATTTTACCACTGGGAAACTCTTTAGTTCCCAGCAGAAAGAGGTAAGCCCCCAAAGTTAATTTGACTTTTTGTTCATGCTGACAGAGCCTCTCAAGTTTCCAATGGACTGCCTTCATGCCTAAAAGTCATCTCAACTCCGCAGGCAGGGGCACTGTAAATTTGTGAGTCATCAGCCAAGCCAACTTGCAAGAAGAGACCATCCAAGGCATTGCCCACAGACCCTGTTTCATGAGGCCTTAGGCAATCATGCTGAAATAGTCTATTTTCCTGAATTATACATGAGAAAACCATTTATAAAGAGTGCCAAGAAATTGTCTAGCTTTCATAGCCATTCTACTTTTAAATATTAATGTGTTCAGAAAAGTAGACCGCAGGATTTGCATGCCTAGCAAAATGAGGCAAGTTAGTTGTTTACCTTGACATGAAACTAAGATGGTAAAAAGAAAACACCATGGATCCTGATTACCCCAATTATATTTTGTTCACCTTATGCATCACGAGTCATGTCTTACATACAGAGATGATTTGTACACAGTACAAGCACTGTTTATACTCACGGGGTTTCCAGCATGACCCTGCACACACTAGCCATGGTGCTTAAGCAATCTGTGGTATTCTCTATCGGTAAATTTTTATTCTGCAGAAGGTGATAAACAAATTCAAATTTGATTAGCATGAAATATTATACTACAGAGCCTAAATCAAATTAGTGGTCTGCTGACATGGCAATTTGGAAGAATTAAACAAACACAACTATGGTAAGTCAAGTAGCCTTGGACTTGTTTTTAAAAATGTTACAATGTAGATTGGCAACACACAAAACAAAGACACCACGTGTGTTTTTCTGGCTTGTTTCAGTTAAAGAAGTAACACCAACACTACTAACTTCTGGGAAATTTTAAGTAGTCTACCGTGTTCTTTAAAGACAGGGATTTCTACAGCCAAACACCTGCATTTACTGCAGTAGGAAGTCTTTGAAATTGTCACAGACAAACCTCTCAAATCTAATATAGGAGGCCTTTTTAACTCAAGGCATGTCAAGTGTAAAGCACAACATAAGAAAAATAAGTATTGTATACATGCATTAATTGAGTAATGTACAGTTATTTTTCATGAAGAAATAGTATGCATTCTTTGCACGTAAAACCAAAATCACAGTTATCAGAACTCAATCACAATACTTGCAGTAACTGGCTTTTAACACTAATATTTATTTAGGTAGTCACAAATACATAGGGATGTATGAAAACGTCAAGATACTTTCACACCTCAGGTTCCTCCCCTTATCTGCAATACTCTACCTATACTTGACAGCAAACTAAAAGTATCACAGGAAGGGAAACAAGGAAACTACATTTCTCTTCTCTTCCCTGTCTCAAGCACAAAGAACTAAACTATTTCCTTCTGAATTTTCTCAACTTTTTTTGCTCTAGACCATCACCAGAACAGAGGCATCATACTTACCACTCCCACCTCCCCGCCTGAGGAGAGCTATCACTACCAATGCTGTAATGCTCTCCAGCTTTTTGTGATGCATCCACCAGGTGGCTAGCTGGACCTATCCTAACATCTATGGCATCCAAGTAAGATACTTTATGGTTTTTAAGCCTCCGAGAAACCAGTTGATTTCCAAATGACATGTTAAGCCTGGTGGAAGAGTTTTGTATTCTAAAATGATGTCTGGCAATGTAGCACTTTGAAGTACAGTATCAAGCCATACATTTATATTCTTACCTCAGACACAAACTTTGTTGTAGCATCACTTAAGGTTTTCAACATTGGCGTTGCTTCAGCGTAAAATAAAGACATTCTGTTTGCCAATTCATTATTTACTTCATTTTCTCCCTCTGCCTATATAACAGAAGGAGAAAAGAATTTAGTTGTTATATACATGAAAACAGATGATAGCATAACATTACATTTTATTTCACCTAAGGGTTACCTACCGGGACATTGTTAATCCTCATACGGCTCAGAGTTCTTCTATAGTAGCTGAAGTCATTCTGTATAGCAGGATTTGTCATCTATACAGATAAGGAAGCAAATCAACTGACAAAGTCAAGAAAAATGTAATAACAAGTTTTCATAAAATCTAATACTGAGACCAAGAAAATATTCAGCCTTCTGAAGCAGAAAGGCCTGTGACATGTTGAAGTGATCCACAGAACAGAAAGCTTTCCGATTAAATTCTCAGATTTTTCCGTACAAGATCTGACTACAAGACAAGGAATAGTCTCCTAAATATGAGTTTGAGATTAGTAGGCTGAAAGAACATGGCTTTGCTAGTTTGACTCCAACGTTCACACCAGCAAGTTAGTATCATTTCAGCTTAGTCCTTTGCACATTAGCAAGAAAATAGCTGGACTATGGATGCGCACAGACTAAAAGCAGCAGCAGTGTTATCCCATGAGATAAGCCAAGTTCAACCAAAGAACATGATTAATATGAACTGAAATACAACAAGTGCCTAAAGCTAGATTAAACTGGAAAGCAGATGAAATATCATACTAAGTCTAGGTCACGCAAACAAGCTGAGGGTAGTAGGTATTTGAGTATCTACTGCATGCTCTATTGAGTACTGAAGGACAGAACTCAGATTGCTTCAGTAAGTAGGAGTTTTCTTTTTGCCAGACTTTTTGCTCACAAAATTACAAGAAATTCTTACCTTGAGCTCATCAAAACGGAGTGTAAAGTGAAGAATTTCTGCAAACTGCTTAGCAAGAGCCTGCTCTCGCTCCAGGTGTTGTGTTGGTGAATATGGAGTGCTTGTCAGGGCTCCCAACAGACCTCGCAATCCTGCCTCTTAAATGAGGAGAGTATTTTGTATTGTAACTGCACCTGCCTTTCATATCTCCACTGACAAATACTGTACAATATACTTAAAATATACATATGCCAAAATACATAGTAATTAACAATAAAGGGGCTTGATTAGTAACTTCTATGAGCCACTACTGTCATTTCCTCACAAACTGCCATAAAGACTAAGTCTTATCAGCACTGACAGCTATAAAAAAATTCTTGAAAGGTGTTATTCAAGCTTTGTCTACGTTTGTGTAAAAAATAACCCGCTAGCAGATTGCAGACTTGAAGATAACACAGAGTTCAAGAGGTACAGAACTACCAGCAGAAGTCACGCTGTATTTGCTAAGGCAAACTTAGAATCCAACTTCCTGCTCATGTCCCTGACAGAAACATCTCACCTCTGTAACAAAGCAGAACTTGCCTGAAAAAAGCTTCCACTCTTTGAACCACAAATAATATTTCTTCATGAGTTGTGCTAGTAATGTCTAAAAGCAAGGTCACAACAGACAGTTTGTAAAAAAAAAAAAAAAAAAAAAATCAAGTGTAACAGTTTAGAGTCAGTGTAAGTCAAGTTGTGGGTTTTGTTTTGTTTGTTTGGTTTTGGTTTTTTTTTTTTTTAAAGAGGTGTGAAGCGACGTCTGAAGCATTATACATGCATGAACTAGGATCAGGCATTTCCACAGATCAAATTATTCTGGTGCAGAGGGGTAGAAGGGGGGCACTTTAATACTTCTAAGAAGGTATGGCTTAAGAGACACTAACAGAATTCATTCCCAGTTAGTTCACTAATTTAAGACAATTGGCTGGTCAGTACAGAATCACACAATTGTAGGGGTTGGGTGGGACCTAGAGAGACCAAGTCCAAACCCCTGTCAAAGCAGGTTCCCTAGAGCAGGTTCTTTCCATGGGTTACCTTGGTTCCTTCCAAGGTTACCCCCTATAATTACTAAAGGAGTAGAGAAAGATGTTAAGTATATTCCCATTCTCTCTGCCCTCTCAGGTATCACCTGAAGCAAGTTTGCTTCCACATGGAAGAAGTTAGTAGGCAGATATAAATGAGATCCAATCCAGTGTATGGAAGGAATCTATGCAGTATGAGTTTATCTACTAACACAGGCTGGCTTACATGTGATCACATCTGATTATGATAAATGTATTAATAAAGAAAAAAAACTCTCAAGTTAAGAGTAGTCCACTTACCTAGTCTTTGAGAAAATTCATAGAATTTCTTTAGTTTGCCTACTAGTGGAACAACTGCACCCCATGCCTTCTCTTGCAGCTTCTCATCATTGGGATGCTGTATTGCCTTAAATTAAAAAGATGAAAAAAAGTATGCTTAAGATTTAAAATAACTCATACTGAAGTAAACTCATACTTTACTGGTGTAAAAAAAAAAAACCTCACAAAAAATGTACACAGTGCAACTGTTTGAGGAACTAATAATTAAAAATTCTAGCTACTGAGAAGCTTCCATCTGGGAGACAAGCCTATACTAACTCATGTCTGTTCCAAAAAGTTTCAAATACTTGTGCTGAAAATAAGTATCCTGAACAGGAAGACAACGTGGAGAGATTATAAAGAAATTGTTTAAAATAAAGCTACTTAAATAAGAAAATTTGCATGATTTTAACTTACTAGATCTGATTAACAACTTTATTGGGGTACCTCCAATCAAAAAAACATGTAGAGATCAAAGCCCCATCCTAATCTTGGTATCTATTACCAATTTCTGAAGAAAAAAACCCAAAGTCAGGCTAAGTATTACAGTAGGAACATTTAAGCATAATCAACAACCTAAAGCACCATCAAGACACGGTGTGTACCAGAACTTTGAGGTATTTAAGCTTAGACCTTGTCTTTATAGTAAGTTTCCCTGACAGATAAAGCTTTAAGCTCAGTGTTCTCCAGGTTTTCAAGATAGGAGCTAGACAACTCAGCAACTGAAAATTACTAAGAAAACAGAAAAAAATGCTTGTAACTATCCTACTGCATCTTCATAGTTAGCTCCTTGATTCCAAAAGTCTATTTCAGTCAACCCTGGGCTGCAAGTTGCAGCGCACCCCTCTCTGGTCCCTGTGAAGTTTCCTTCCTGTGATGCCTACCTCCCCTCAGGAGCATCTCTCCCTTCTCCCAGGGAGCTGCAGGCTTTTTTGCTCAGACACACATTGTTGCCAGATGCTACGCCCTCTCCCTGAATACGGTTCTTTCTTGAAGGATAAATAAGCTATCTCCTCTCCTAAGGATTCTAGGTGACACAGTTACCCTCTTAAGCCTACCTTCCGAATTTAACTTATTTTAAAGCTGAACAGCTCTGAATATCCCAAATTCATCTAGAGTGAGCAGAGACTCCTCTTATGTACTGGGATCTCTGAAAAGTATGTCACACTAACTCCTCACTTCAGGAGCAAAGTAACCCCATTGCTGCATCCAAGGATGTAGGGAAAGAAGTATTTATTCCACTCTTTCTTAAAGGTAAAGCAAAAATGGAGTGACATGATGTAAAAAACCTTTGCCTCTGTTTCAAACAGCTACTTGAGTAAATAAAAGCCAGTTAAAAGGGTTGAAATTCAGGTGTCTTCTGTATTCGGATTACCACACATCAGAATTCTCCAATTAGCATACAAGAAGATGTCAACACCACTCAGTGTTGCATTGTAGCCACACCACGCTCTTTCCAGATTCACCACTAACTCAAGAAGAGCTTATGTGAGAAGATAAAGAAAATCAAAAGCAACAATTCCGTTTGAGAACAGAAGTTTGAGAAACATCAATTGCTATTACACATATGCATTAATAGTACTGAAACAAGTGACATCTGTTTCACTGTTAAAAAGGAACATTCCAGAGCAGAAATTTAAGACAGCAATTTTAATAGACAACATGCTCTGCCAAAACAGCTCCTGCAAGCAAAGTTAAAATCCAGCAGTTAGGATCAGACAATGAACAACCACAGGCTGTTCACAATCATAACGTACTAGCTCACCTCTCGTATTTCATGGCCAGCTCCTCTATATGACTGCAAGTCTTCCAGTATTCCTTCTGCATCCTTTAACACTACATTCACCTGATTATAAATTTCCTTTTCAGATTCTGTAGGTTGGGCATCTAAACAGCAGAACATATTAAATATATATTTTTTTAAACAACAGTACGGAATTCAATCGGCACACCATCACCTCTGGGACAAATTCTTTATGCAGCAACTCATCAAGAATTTTCATTCTCTGAAGAGCTACTCAATGTAGGAGGAACTCCAAAAAGTAACTGCATTCATTTTAGTAGTCTTTTAGCTTAATTTATCATCCAAAAATTTCACATGGAATCTGTTCTTCTGACTTATTTAAAACTGAGGAATAAGTAGCCATGACAAGTCATCTTTATCCTATCCATCTCGCCTTCGAGTGCAGTACGAGCTCAGGAGGAGGCCAGGGTGAGCACTCAAAGACACACTCCCTGCAGGTATTACAGGGGATGCTCATGCCTACTGCTATCTAGAAACGCTGAGTCAGATAACTTTCCATCTTCCCTGCCTCCTCTTTTCCTGGTTTCCTGGTAACACCCCTTTTACTTCTAAATATAGTTAACTCTAAAAACATACTTTTTATTGCATTAATTTCAAAAACGTTGTTGGGAACCAAAAGGTCTATTGTAAACTACTTCTTCTTTCCATTCTCTCCTCTTTAAGCATATACACTGTCTCCCAGATTTACTGTAAAAAGATAAAGACTTTCAGAGTGCATTTGACCATGATTTCAAAACAAAATTACACATATGGGTTTGAAGAAAAATCACTCAATAAGAAGTATGCTTTTAGAAGAATTTAAAAATGCTTTTAGCCTTTAAAAATAACCATCTAGTGCAAATTTCTCAGACCTGGTTTACCTGATAAAAGATCAATGCTTACTTTAAATTTCTGATGGAAGCTATGAGCCCCTTTCAGATTGACAAAGAAAAAGTTACTGAAGCTGCTGCTAAAGCTATTCAGAAAAAATCCTCAAACATTTCTCTGTTTAGGTGGGCAAAATACATTATAAAATAATTATCAGGATATTTTAACCCAGGATTTCCAATGCCAAAAGTCAGGGTTTTAGCAGTTCATTTTTATAGAGACAAAAGTTATCTATAGACAGTACGTCCTCCAGATTTTCGTGTAGTTTAAAAGGTCTGGAAGGTCTTATTAGAAGTTCTTTTTCCATGATCCAGATGTGTAACTCCCAATAACATAGATGGAAGTTAAATACATAACATTAAAAAGCCAACTAATAATTACAATATGCTAGCGTTACACACTAGGAAAAAAACCAAACCAAACACTAGAAAACAAAGTTTGTATGATGAGAAAATAAGTTTCACATGCATTGCCTGTCTGGATTGCGCTGTAAGATTTTCATAATATTTATTGTTTCTATAGTTTAACACAGAGAGTGAGCATTATTAGCAAATATGCCTATATATAGACCTTGCAACAGTTTAACTGTGATATTTTGAGAATCATCACAAAAATTAGCATGGGTAAAGAAAGCTGCTCATTTTTTTTTTAAAAAGAAGAAAAGAAAACAAAAGAAGGTTTTTAGAGCACCACACTGATTAGGCATCGAGTAAAAGCGGCCAGTGCTTTTCAGATAACCACAAAGGTCTCATTTATAATTTTGAAAGCTGCTGAAGACTGCTGTAAGAAATGAAGACAAAAAATGAGGGTAAAGAGCAGACAGGTAAGCACCAGTTGACTGGCAGCAGTTCATGCACAAACATGAAATGCTGTAGTGAAATACAGACTAAAACGTGAAGCTTTGTAGCATTCCAGATTGTGTTGTTAAATAATGCAATCAAGACTTGCCACTTGGGTTGTCTCACACAAGGCACATCTCTCACCTATTTAATTTTTCATGCTATTTTTTCTTTACCTTCTACTGAAGAGTTTATTTTTCAACAGGGGGCTGGGGGAGCATGGCAAAAGGGCCCACAACAACTCTTCTTCCTCCTCTCAAACCCCACCAACAAGCAGAACAGATGTAGTACTGTGACTTTCTGAGTTTAGAAATTAAAATCATCTTCCAGATACAAATTAAAGTGCTTCACTGAGCAGCTGGCTATGCACATCAACACCTTCAACACCTCTGTTACTGAGATCACATAAGGTGTGATCAGCCAACTACTCTATTTCAGATGTTCCAGGAAACCTCAAACCATGGTTTATACTTAATTCTTGGGGTGAGGGTTGTTTGTTATTTTCTTGTTTGATTATAACAAAATTATAAATAGATACATTTTAAAATCCAGTAGAGACTGGGCTATTTCTTTTGGCATGTATTTCATTTTGGTGCACCTAGTCCTTTCCAACAGAACAAAGCTGTAAGCCTGATTTGTCCCAATAAAGCTACTCTCCCACATATAATTCTTCAGCACGCAGAAAAAAAGCAAATCTAAGTTCTTTTATATTCACAATACATTTAGGATTTATCAGAATAGCTTTTAAAGACACGATATAGAAGCCCAGTACCGGCTTGCTCAGAGAAATTGGTTTATTTGCTTCACAGGAGCATTCGAAGGCCCATCACAGACGGGGGAAAAGGGAAAGGTTCCTCCTCCTAAACATTGCTGCAATGTTCAATAGACAGGAGGCAGCATTCCCACACTACAGTATGTACCCGAGGGCCCAAACTGCAGGACTTTCACTGGAGATTCACTAATGGTTGAACTCATGCTCAATGTGGAGTGCACAGAGCAGGACAAGGAGTCTATTTCTGCAGTTCATCATGACAACCAAGAAAAAGCAACCAGCAATGCCAGGAATCCAAACAGAAGTGTGAAGGAGGCACACAATGTCAGGGATTTCCCTTTCCTTGGATGTAAGTCTTGCTACAGCTTTATGACAAGGCTTTGCTATTAAAAAGCAATGTTTTCCTTAGAAAAACTAAATACAATAAGCAGAAGCCACTGTTATGGGGTTTGCTGATGTCACTAAGGGAGCTGACACAGTAATTCAGGGCAACTTTCCCACATTTAATCCAATAGTAAAAAAAGCAGACTGAGATCCCTCAGGTAAATGGGGAGTTAGTCTTTAAATTAATTTTAAATTTAATCAGAACATTAGTGCACTAGATACAATATACATTTAGAGTTCAGAAAGCTTACAGGATAATGTATCGAAGACAAAGGAGTAGACTGGAAACAATATACAAATGCTGCTATGTGAACTAAACGCTATGGAAGTATGACAACATACTGCATGCAGGGAAACACACACATTTAGTGACTGTTTAAAAAATATTGCTAGCTTACAGAACTGGCAGGGAGAGAAATTTGGAGTTAAAAGTTTATACTGCACAGCAGACACTATTTAAATGGAGATTATTTTTTTTTTCTCTCCCAGGGAAGAACTAAGTAATCTGAATCTGTCTGGGCCAAAACTCACAAGCAAGGGAGAGAAAAATCCCAGACTGCTGGAGATGAAATAACTTATTTATCTCTATCATCATTACTATGGAGAATGCTATTTTTGTGGCTCCTCTGAAACTTAGCCAAGTTCTTTGGAAGCAATGAAGAGTATTTCCAGCCCTAGCTGGAGATCCTCACCCACAACCAAAAGTACTCTGCATGTTAGCTACTATTCAAATCAGTAAATTTGGAAAGCATTTGCGCCATGACAGCAATGACACCAACATAAAAGTTGAACTGTGAGTTTCCCACGTTGTAGGTGGCTGTTCTGTGTTACAATATTGTCCTTACAAAGCTGTGCACTTTCCTGCTGCTGTTATTGCAGCACTGCAAAATGTAGTAGAATACCTAAGACAGCTATTTGTTTCAAATATCTAAGGTGAAAAAGAAATGACATCAGCTTAACCATGTTAAGGCAATGAAAAGCTGACAGCTCATTATATCATTTATTGGAGTATTTTTTTGCTTTCTGGTAGTCAGTCACTAGAATCACCAAGATAAATCTGAAAAAAAAAAATAACGTTACAGAAACCAGTCTAAAACCTTTCTAAATTTGGAGTTTGTATCTCTATAAAGCCTTGTGGACATGAAATTTTTTGCTCTTTATGGTATTGTGCAAGAAACTTAACTACCCTGCTCACCCCAAAGTTATGTAGGAATTTAGGAACGTAAGACTTCAAACTGTATTACTGGGCCAGGCGTAACGCAGAATTGGCAAATTTGTTTTTAGTACAGAGCTTACTTGCTCTTCCACATAAAAACACAACGTTAAGTATCACAAGATTCAGTGCCAAGTCTTGAAGAAAGATCTTGACTGTGTCAAAGCCAAGATCCTGTCAAGGCAAGCTATCTGAAACAGAGTACAAAGAAGCATGGATACACAGTACAGAAGCAGAAACAAATGCAGGACAGGATCCAAAATGAATAAAGAACAGTCTAACAATTCAGTCATAATATAAATCACTTAATTTGACTGTGTATGTAAACATTTCATGTCAGCAACCTGCTTACTCTCATGCCAAATCTTGTTCATGCTCGAAACATGCACTTCAAAACAAAACCGATAGCAAAAGAATCAGTATTTTTAAAAATAGCAGCAATTTTTTATTGCAATTTATTTTAGAATTATGCTTCTGGTGTCTAATTAACCTGAAGTTAATTTAGGCCAATTAAATGGTCAGTTATTTACAGATTAAGCTGGAGCCTCACTACTCCAATATTCTCCCATATCAGTTCTCCCTACTAAGTTGTACCTATACTGATGATACGAGAAATTTTAAGAGGTTTAAAAACAGGTTTTCTTTCTGCTGTTGAACACAGCTCTTGATTATCTTCCATATATAACTAATTTGTGTAGCTATCATCTTCCAGTAACAACAGATTCAGAGCAGAAAATCGCTAAAAATTAACAGTACGGTCGGATTTACAACTTTATATGTCACTGAGGCCAAAACATATTTCTCCAAGTGTTTGTTTTCATGTATGAGCTAATATAACAATAGCTACTGTTTCATGAAACAACTGGAAGATAATTTGGGGGAAGGGGAAAAGAAGATACAATGAATCTCACATTATCTATATCAAAATACTGCATCAATTTTTTGTTATGCTATTCCATTGCATTTTATTACATGGTCAAAACACACTTGAACATTAGTTTTCTTATTTTAGGCTCGCTAATGTGCAACTCAGTAAAGCAACAGCATATCCCAAAAGAAAGTAGTTAAACATGCATAGCAGCAGCCAACACTTACCTGCCATTCTTAGGCTGTATTACATCATGCAACAAACTAAAAGCAAGAAATACTAAGAATATGTGAACCTTCCCAAATGCCTGGCATTGACTGGACAAGCTGTGTCGTCTTTTCAAAAGCAATTTTGTCTCTATACTCTAGCCACCACCCCCACCCCGCCTTTTAAAGAGGGATGAAGTTAACTGTCAAATTTCAATGCCAAATCAAATAAGGTTCACATATACATCTTTAACATGGTGATACTGGAGAGCTATGAATAGCTGTTGTGAGCCAATCTCTATATACAGCATTATTCAGCATGCAGTGGCACACTGGAAAAGTGAATCAGGTTTCATATTCAGTCCTTCCTTTCAGGTGCATGGACCTCCTTATTCTTCAAATATTTCAAATTATTTTAAAAGTTTTAATCAAGACTTACAGAATTTTGGTTTAAAACAAGAGCCGTATCAGATTCCAACAGTAAAATATAATTTGGAATTCCTCCCTGAAATAAAGATTTTACATTTTAGAAACTTACAATTTCTTAAGTATCTTAAAACAATTACTGTTTTTTACAAAAGTCTGCTAAACAATTATCCATAGCTCAGGCATGCAAAGCTGTTTAGAAGGATGGCAAAGTGAAAACATACATTTAATACATGACAAATGCAGTCTACTGCAGGCAAAGAGTAATAGATATATAAAATCATCTTCTCACTTTCAAAATCAAGGAAAAAATTTGGCCCCTGCTCAAGGTCTGTGCATGTCAAAACTTTTAGAAGGTTCCCCATGTTAAGGTACCTGCCAAGACAAGAATGAGAGAAAAGAAAATTTTCTTTTTATAGGAAGGAACAGCCCAAATATAGTTGATTGAAGCGGTGGGGAAAGAAGACCAGAGAGTTCCATCAGGCACGAACCCATCCTTCAGGCTGCTGCCCCAAGAGGTGGAGGAAGACCCCCACACCTCAAGGCTGTACAGCTGGTGATCCCAGAAATGCAATGCAGCTTTCCTGTAAGAAGTGACTGTGTCACCAACATCTTCACAGCCTCCCCTTTGAGAAAGGGGCAGAAGTCCAACTGAAGGCATCGCCAGTGACCAATTCTGTCCTGGTACACCCTAGCACCAGTGTCCTGAGCAGGAGAACCACATCGAGGGCTATTTGCAACATTGACAGGATAGCCATGCTACAGATTTTTTACCTGATGGGACAACAGAAGGGAAGAGCTTTAATTTTGTGAGCCCATATAATTTTGTCAGAAAGCCATTACAGAAAGCCACATCAAGATACATCATTTCAGTGTGCAGAAAATGCTAACATAAATATGCCACAAATCTTTTATACAAGTTGCCCAAAACACTTGAAGCTCAGACAATTCCACTTTGAACATCTGGATGTAAGAACAAAATAAATAAATAAAAACACATTAACTGCACCGTGAATGACCAAACCAGGATCAGGAATGATTTAGCACTCACTCTATAAGATAGGATTACAGTGAACAGCTGCTCAGCACAGATTACTAAGGCATACTGACAGAATTTTTCGTTTCATGATTACTTGATTCGCAGGCAGATGGATGGACATCACTGACCACAGAGACCCAAAATGACTAAGCACAAGGAAAGAAAATTTACACAGTAGCATGATGGTGGCTTGGCTACTACTGGAGGGAAAGGGGGAAAAAAAACACAAAAGGAATGGAAGAAAATGCATGCAACTCTTTTGCAACTTGCAGATTTGCAACTGAGTCCCCTAGCCTTCACTGCAGCAGGTATAAGCAATCCTACTGCTACCATTTTAAATGCACCAGCTGCGAAGGGCCGAAAGACTTACTTTCAAAATCCAAGAAAAAATGTGCTGCATTGTGGTCTATGTCCCTGGTTAGCACCTTAATGAGATTACCCATGCCAGCAAACCTAAAAATAAAAATGGCAAAATAATTTAGTTCCAGTAACCATTTCCTATTTAAAGTACACGCCCAGGGCTCACCAGAGCAGGGCTCCCATCGGGTTCTGCACATTGGATTCATCAGCTTCTTGTGGGAAGTAGAAAATGTTCACTGTACAAGCACATTTCTGTTCCCCTTCTCAGGGAGGAGTGATTATTGAAAAAAAAAAAAAAAGCAAAAAAAAACCCAACGTAAAGAGTTACAACTTTGACAAAAACGAAGTTCTGAACTACTGACTCTTTCATCTTTCACCTAACATGTTTAAAGAATTATGTTAGCTCCAAAACTGAGGAATTAAGCCATTGTTGCTTAGGCAAGAAGCAATCAAAAATGGAACTGGTGTCACCATAAACCCAATTTTTACTCATTCTCTCTATAATCCAAAACAAATTTCAGAAAGCCTCTCAGTAGTAGTCATCTGTGGCAATGAACAGTTTTTCTCTTCAAAGCACATAAAGTGACAAGTTAAATCAAATCAGACTTTTCCAAAACCAGGAGATAACCAAGTTTCAACAATTCTTATGTTTGCTGTTACATCCCAGCTAAAAGAAATTACAAGTGGAAGAAAACTGAATATTCATTAGATTTCTTGAGGTCAGATAAATTAACAGAACAGTTTTAAACATTACCATAAATTTCAGAAATCAATACCTCCAGTAGGACTATGAAAGCTGTTTTCCATAAGTAGGCAGTCCTTTCAAGGACCCTCTCACATCATCTACAGAGGCTCAAAATATACTTAAGAACTAATGCCCTGAAATGCCAGTTCAGAGTTTGCTACAAGACAAAACATAAAGCACTACTTTAAAAAAATCCAATTTAAAATTATTTAGTAAGAAGTCATCAGCATTCCGGCATTTAGATTCAAACCCAAGATCTAAAATCAAGTCTTGAACTTGTGTAGCTATACCAACCTACCAGTGTAAGCCCTTCCTCCCCATCCTGTCCCATTTTTTACCCTTACTGAAGACTGGTATTTACTTAGAAGGAGATAGCACAACAGTAAGAATCAAGAAAACTAAAGCAATGCAAAGTCAAAACAAATTGTCTAGAAAAACACATTATCAGAATCCGTGCTGCCAGATATCTTGAGTTCCTTCAGAAAAGTGAAATTGGTGTGCAAGGGAGCAGCAAACTAAGAACTGGACACAACTGATTTTTCAGAATCCACAAAATTCAGCAATCCCTCACAGAATCAACACCAGCTATAGGCTACAAATTACTCAAGTCTTTCCTCCAACAACGAAATACATTAGTCTTCACTCCAAAAACTTCTACAGAATGGCCAAACAAGTTAAAAAACTAGATTTTTTTTTTTTTTTTAAGAAAAGCCACTTTGAGTGAAATCCATCTGATCACAGGGGATTCTCTACACAAAACCTCACGACTAGGTGTACACTGGCTTTGTGCACATCCATCGTTATCCTTGAAATTCAAGAAAATGCAAGCCCTGCTTCCTAATCCTAGTTCTCTGGAAAGTCAGATGAGACTTCTGAGTCTGTAAGAAGCACCTGTCATTTAAGAGAGTTTTAAATTAAGGTGTCCAACTTGGACACATCTTTAAAGTTAACCCACCAAACGTGTTTCTTCAAAAAAAGGCTGCTTTTCCAGAGCATTATATTGCACAGCTTAGTGGATTCTTCACATGCTACACGTGCATCAACACTGTGTACAGCAAGCAACATCAGAGAGTGGAGAAACCACTCATCCATCTCTGGCAAGCAATGTTCAGTAGCACAGGACTGAAAGCCTCTTAAATCCCCAACAAGGAGGATATTCATAGCCTGGAAAAAGCTAAAATAGAGGCATTCTTCAACAAATATTTGTGAGAAAGGCAATAAAAAGCTGAAAGTGCAAGCTGCCTAATGCTGAGCCAAATCTCAATCTCAGCAGTGCATACTTTCCAACTCCAACGTTAGCAATTAGCACATGTGTAGTAGTCAATGATGTTAACTACCTAAAAAGAGATCTCTAACTATACCTACAATTCCTGCTATGCTTCAGCTTTTCAAGCTCCACAATCCCCTCTGCCACCAGAACATTTTCAATACCTCAAGTAAAGATTTGCCTTTGATTTGATATTAACCAGTCTCCAACAAGTTTACGGGGTCATGCATGTGGTTTAAATATTGGATAACGTTACTTCAGAAGGTCAGAGTAGGCTCATACTTAGCTCTCAAAACATTTCAACCCTGTAAGTTTGTAGAAAAGCATCTAGCCCCTGCAGAACAGATAAATTGTTTCATTGAATTCCTATAACAAATAAGAGGTAGGGACTCAGTTTTGCAATCCAAATACCTTAATTCAGGCCTTCAACCTTCATAAAAGTTTGCCAATAAGATATAGTTTGTTTTCTGGGAGTACTTTTAATAGAGAAGCATGGTTAAATGTCTGGCAATACAGTGAACCAGCAGATCTGAAACAAATTCAGGCAGAAGATGCAACTGACCTAATAGTAACAGTTCAGTGAACAGCCTCTCTCAGAAAAGGAGAGAAACTGATGAGAATGGATTAATTCAACTAAGACAGAAACAAGATGACAACACGTAATATACATTTCAGCTTACATGAACACAAAGCTGCACAAGCATTTGTTCATAAAGTTTGTAACAGACCTGCTCCCTTGTGCTTTCAGCACACTGAAAAAAATCTTGGTAAGTCACAACAGTTTTTTCTACAACATACAAGACCTCATTTGATTTCTCAGCAGCAAAGTATTCTCCAAATACTCAGTTTTTACAGAGTGAATGTGAATCTAGCAGAAGCTGGACAAACAGTATTTTTGAAACTTGCATCAAGATGAATTTTAACAGTCACTCCAGGATCTCAAGTACTCCTTGATACCCAAAGGTCTGTTGTGTTTTAAGAACCGTGGAAAAAGGTTATTCCTCCGAGTTTTACTCCAAAAGGTTTTTCAAATAGAAGAGGAGCTCAAAAACTCAATTTAGACAAAGGCTGAGAAGATAAAATTGAGCTAGAATTTCTTGAGAGGACACTTTCTCTCTTTAGCATTCAAGGTGATGAATGCAAGACCCAATGGACAGGAGGAATTTTCCCTTCTGGTGAGGCTGAACACCAGCTTCTTGAACTCTGAAGCTGCCTTCTAGAAACGACACCACGCTGTATCAGTGTGGAACTCCAAGATGCATGGAACAGCTGCAGGAGGACATGTCAACTTAGTGCTACAGTTGTGTACATTATTTTGGTACAAAAGGTATAGCAAAGCAGCAAGTAGTGCTGATCTGTTGCTGTCAGATGGAAACCTACAGAATAGAAAAGGCTGTAATGTAAGCAGAATACCTGGATCAATCTAGAGTAAAGCAACCTATCTCAAAGATGCCTCTGGCTCCTGACAGATCCAGATTTATTAGAGATCCTTGTTTTGTTCAGGACAGCTCATCCATGTGAAAAAAAGACTACAAAACCCAGCCATTAGTTATCTTCAGGGACACC
Source organism: Heliornis fulica (assembly GCA_013399135.1). Classification (NCBI taxonomy): domain Eukaryota; kingdom Metazoa; phylum Chordata; class Aves; order Gruiformes; family Heliornithidae; genus Heliornis; species Heliornis fulica. The sequence continues at coordinate 251,330 of VXBZ01006677.1, forward strand.
ATCTGCTGTTTGATGCTTTGAAAAGCATCAACCAGCATGGATGATCTTGGTAGTTCCATGAAGACTTATCTTGGTAACTACCTACCACAGTGACATATCCAGCCACTACTGATTTACCAAGCACTCTAAATTGCCTTCAAAGTCCACAATTTCAGCTGAAGTAAAAAGAATTACTGTTTTAGAAAGTCAAATGTGTTACCAATTAACTAATCATGACACTGAGCTACCATTTATCATAGAATCTGTAAGGTTAGACAAGACCTCAAGATCATCAAGTGTAACTGTCAAGCCAACACCACCACGTCTACTAAACCATGGCCCAAGGTACCACATCTACATGTTTTTTGAGCCTCTCTATGGATGGTGACTCCACCACCTGAGTAGCCTGTTCCAATGTCTGATCATTCTTTCAGGGAAGAAACTTAACCTGTCAAGGACGTCTTCTATCGCTGACCAAATCCCTCTTGAGCACACTGCCACATCAGTCAGCCCAAATTCAAACAAGATTTGAGCCTGTATGAAGGCCAAAGATATTAAAAAGCACTTCTAACAACTGAGTTTTATACACCATAGTTGTCCCAGAGTAAAAACAGCTGACTCAGAACACTGACTGGAGGTGAGTTTTGTGGGTGGTAACACAGCTTTTGACCCATCCACAATGAAGTTGTAATCCTTACCAGGAAGAAAGTTGTATATTGCAATCAACATCAAAATACTCACATCCCAGATTTAGGTTTAGTTTAGGTCACTACCTATTCCATCTTACACAGCTTCAGATTGTCAACATCTGCCCAATTTTATCTGGCACTCTCATTCAGAATACAGTACACTTCAAAACTGTCAAACTTTTTTTCTCTCAGGGGTCTTAGTGATTGAGATTTTATTGTGCAGTGTTCAAAGGCAACTCATAAGGTAAATAGACAGTGTAACAGTCAGTAAAAGCAGCTTCAGACCACTGAAATTTTATCTTGCTACAAACCCAACATCATAAAATCAGAACAGGAAAAACCCCACTAGTCTCTGTCCAAAACCTGACTATCCCTGTGAAGCTGCCCAGAATCCCTCCTGGCATGCTCTGTACTCCAGCACAACACTCAAGCCACGTGGAGCAGGTTATGGGAAATCAGAGCTCGAGCCAAGAACATGGTTTAAACTTGACCTACTTGCAGAGGAAGACATACGGAATGCCACATTTGATTACAATGACTTGGCCCATTACAGCCTTATGGGGTTGTATGATGTTGCGTGTAGTGTCATGATCAGACAAGCGGAAAGCAAAGGCATATTTTCAAAACAAGTCTTGCACGCATGCCCCTCATGCTGAAAGCATCCCTGACACATTTCAGTTGGTTTGCTTCACCACCCCCCACCCCCACAAGCTAAGCCCAGGAGAAATTTGATAGAAATATATGATGCAACTAAATTCAGTCAAGCACCAGAGAACCCTCTCTCACACCTGAAAGAAAAACTGCACATCAACAGGGATTTTGCTTGCAACTCATGAGCAGCTGGAAAGCCCATTCTTGTTAAAGTACTACAAAGACATTTATGACATTTTAAATTTTGCTCTGTTCTAGCAGAAGAAGAGCAAGCAGGCTTTCAAGCTAGTTTAAAGAACAGTTAAATAGATGAAAAATGTGCTTGTGACCACTGAAGAACAACTGCTTCAAGAAAACATCGTCTCACCTTTTGGAAAAGCATACACTAATCCCAAGACTGCTTCTAAACAGAAATATCCAGAGTATGAAAACAGTATTCCATGAAAACCACGCATCCTTGCTCTGGAGTCTGGAGGAGAAAGTTAAGGCCAATACTATATGGCAAGCACATCTAATGAAAACTAGCTTTTTCTTCTAATGATTGAGATCTAAATTCTTAATTGGTCACGTGTGTGGCATAAACCTCAGATTCAGAGGTATTTTGGTAAAGCAGTAAGTGAAAAATACTTGCAGCATTAGAAGTCTAGTAAATACAGTAAAATACTACAGTACTATAATACTCCGTGTTTCTGCATAAACAAAACCTAGTTGAATGTCTCTGTACACTGTTTTTCCTGGAATGATAATCCTATCAGCCTGACAACTGTTTCAAGGCTTGCTGAACATTTTCTGCCTGCAGTATCTAGCCATCAACAGGGAACTGGCAACAAAACACACGCATAAAAAGGACAGTCAATAGGTGGCTCTCCACATTAACCGAATCCAAGGCTGCCCTTAGCAACAAGCTGTAGCAGAGCAGACACAGCCTGCTGGATCCTGCATGGTTTGCTCTCCAGATGAAGTGGTACAGAGAATATATCTAGTGGAATAGAATTTCTCTCTCCTCAACCTTAAAAGCTAGAGTGCAGCAGAGATGGAAACAGGCTTGTAAACCACACTGTAGGATTACTCTTTTCAGAATGTCCTAATGTTTTCCTTGGATACAAACATGTTTTTCCAAGTTTAATGTACATTTATTTCTCTTCCAGTAACACTGGAAAAGTGTAAATACCCTCTCACACATTCTATTGCTACTACTGATTACTAGTGGTGTTTAAATGAATAAAAACCTGGCATTAAACAAAATCATAAGTAATAAAATACATTGTCCAGACAAGAAATAATTATTGAGGTAATACTAGCAAAAAAATAATTCAGCTTTATATTTCGGAATGAGAAGCTCAGTACAGTTAACTGAAACAAGGTAGATTTTGGATAACCTGGATCACTTTCATGACTCCTCCTAGCAACAGCACCATTATCAACGCTAAAGATATCAGTTCAGATGCTGTGTGGTTTCGCTTCAGTTAGATGTCAGTGAGTGCCACGCCAGTCACCTTGTGCACAAAACACGCGATTTTGCTCACTGCCGGGCAATCTGTTCCAGCGAACACAAGACTCCGCCAGTTCCTGCGTGAAGCTCCGCAGAGGCCCGTGCACTGCTCTCCACTGCTGACACCTACCGGTTCTTCTTCCGCACGGCACTCACTGCTCACCACAATCACAGAACCGCAGAAGTTGGAAGGGACCTCCAGAGATCATCGAGTCCAACCCACCTGACAAAGCAGGTTCCCTAGAGCAGGTCACACAGATAGGTGTCCAAATAGGTCTGGAATATCTCCAGAGAAAGAGACTACACAACCCCCCTGGGCAGCCTGGTCCAGTGCTCTGTCACACTCACCATGAAGAAGTTCTTCCTCACATCGGTCCAGAACCTCCTGGGGCCCAACTTGTGACCATTGCCCTTTGTCCTGTCCCCACAGGCCACTGAAAAGAGGTTGGCCATCTCCCTTTGTCTTCCACTCTTCAGATATTTATAAATATTGATAAGATCCCCTCTCAGTCTTCTCTTCTCAAGGCTGAACAGCCCCAGCTCACTCAGCCTTTCCTCATAGGGGAGATGTTCC
>VXBZ01006677.1:260953-290285 GCA_013399135.1 Heliornis fulica
GACTTCTGACCGCTCAATCGGCGTTTTGAGATAGAACAGAATCAAACACTGACTGGAAAATGTTGGTTACCTGCAACCAACGGTCAGGGGAGAACACAACCGATATTGTAAATAGTGAAACTGAAACCAAAGTCAGACCCAGCGTGACTTTAAAAAACTAGAGCCCTGGAAAAGAGTAAAAGAAAAAATATCAAATAGGACAAAACATTTAAAAATCACTAAGAATTTCTAACTAAAAGTATGTATTTTTGGGGGTAGTCAAAAGATACGGTTAATGTGATTTTGGTTGAGAGTTTCAATTCACTCAGCTTAAAAAAAAAAAAAGAGAAGTCCAAATTAATTAGAATGACTGTAGAAATAAATATAAAAGCAACAAAGAAAAAAAACAAACCCAAACAACAAAAAGCCACCATTATACCACCAAAGCTAGGGACTTACTAAAAAAACAAAGGTTTAGTAATGAACTAAAGCCGCTAACTAGAAAACAAACACCTACATTTCCAACTGATAAAGTTATTAGAAAACACCCTAGAACTGCTCAGCTCTTTACATTGTTCCAAACAGAGTACTGCACTCAGACCCAAAGGCACTTACTACCTGCAAGAAAAGCATGCTGATACCAAAGACTTCAATGAATGACTTGTACAGTCACAATGAATGGCCTTGCAGAGCCATCAGGCAGCTGGGAAAGCTGAGAATTACAGGTCACTTGGACTGTCAGCAGTAACAGGCAAGGAGATGTCTGCACAGGAATCCATTAACTGGATTCCCATCTTTCAGTATCAATGAGCATTCCTTCATGCAAAAAAGATCAGTCGGAACATTTGACACTGCTGACTTCGTTTATACCAACAGGCTGATAAATATTTGATTTTTGCAATGTGCCTTCACATTACATGGTAATTTAGAAGTTAGCACTGTGCAATATAATAAAGCATTGTCTAAATAGGTAAGAAACTGAGCTGCAGATTTCTCGCACTCAGTCGGGAATAATCAATGAACATCCATTAAAAACAGCCAGATGTCAAGTTAGTGGCATGATAGGATTGTTTACACAATTAATGTCTGCATTTCCAGATACACCTTAATTCAGAAACAAGAGTATCTGAAAGAACTGGCTGTTGCCAGGTTCTGAGTGCAGTACTCGAGTTCTCCCAGTTAGCACAGATCTTCTGCAATGCATCTGAGCTTCCTTCTGACTGATTCTCAAGCTTTAGATCTGCAGATTAGAACACACTGCCAACAGGCACAAGATGAGGCATGTATAGTATACTATATAATTTCCTAAGTCGTGAAAACAGAGTCGAGAATTTTTTCAATTGCTTCTGATTGACAGCCAAGTATTTAATGTTACCTTACAGAGAAGAGCAGCTCTGGGCAAGAATATGTCCTTTTAATCAATAGGTTAACAGCTCACAGACTGCATTTAGCCTTTTATTTATTTATTTTTAATATACTATTTTATGAGTTGCACAGCAGAAAAGATTAATGCATCCCATTCTAGGACTCAATGTTATATACAACACCCATCCTTGACCTGCAGCTGAACTTCACAGCAGAGAAAGGCCAAAGCATATGCTAACATCTCAGGCCAACTACAACAGAAATTCAAAGAATCATCACAACAGTTGAGAACAAATGCAGAAAAACATCTACAGCCATTAAAGAGGGGCAGTGAATCATCTAAACTGCAGCTATGCACTTCCAGAAGAAAACAACGCCAAGTATCACTCAGTTTGTCAGAGCAAAAGCCTGTAGTTGACAAGCCAAATGGTACCCAAATATAAAAGACTACACTAAGAAACTTGAAAATAAATTAGTAACTGGCTAACCACTAAGCCCTGTTTGGGGTGTCCACCTCATACTGAGTTGATGCTGCTTCACTCAGCAGTACATGAAAACGGATTTCAGAAGAGAAACACTAACCATTAACTTCCAGTATGAAACCAGTGTCTTCCACCCAGCCCTGACTGAACTAATTAAATAGCCTCTACACACAAGCACACATTTGTCAGCAACTGTCACTCAAGATGTGTTATAGAAAGGTGATTTCTCAGACCTTCCAACAATGTTTTTTTCCGCCTACCAAGAACTTAAAACACTGAGTAGTAAAACAGAGCTGACACACACTGAGCAGTAAGAGGCTACACCACGTTCTGTGTACTGGAGTGGTACCTCAGCTCATCAGGGAGCTGCAGAAAGCATTACTTCCTAAAGATTACAACGTTGCCCAAAGAAAGTTGCACAGGATGACTTCATGTGAAGTTTGGTACCCAGACCTTCGCAGTTGTCATCAAAACACAATCCCCTAGTAGTAGGAGTAGTAAGCATGGATTCACCAAAGGGAGATCATGCTCAACCAATCTCACAGCCTTCTACAATGTCATCACCAGCTGGGTGGATGGAGGGAGAGCAGTGGATGCCATCTACCTTGACTTCAGCAAGGCTTTGATACTGTCTCCCACGACATCCTGACAACAAAGCTGAGAAAGTGTGGGATAGATGAGTGGATGGTGAGGTGGGTTGAGGCCTAGAGGGTGGTGATCAGTGGAACAGAATCCATCTGGAGACCTGTGACTAGCAGTGTTCCCCAGGGGTTGGTGTTACGTCCGGTCTTGTTTAACATCATCAACAACCTAGGTGAGGGAATAGTGTCACCCCTCAGCAAGTACCCGATGGTACAAAGCTGGGAGGAGTGGTGGACACACAAGAATGCTGCACTGCCATTCAGCGAGACCTGGACAGGCTGGAGAGCTGAGCAGTGAGGAACCAGATGAGATTCAATAACAGCAAGAGTAGGGTCTGGCACCTGGGAAGGAACAACCACGGGTATCAGTACAGGCTGGGGGATGACCTGCTGGAGAGTAGCTCTGCGGAAAAGGACCTGGGGTCCTGGTGGATGACAGGTTGTCCATGAGCCAGCAGTGTGCCCTGGTGGCCAAGAAGGCCAGTGGGATCCTGGGGTGCATTAAGAGGAGCGTAGCCAGCAGGTGGAAGGAGGTGATCCTCCCCCTCTGCTCTGCCCTGGTCAGGCCTTACCTGGAGTCCTGGGATGTTCAGCCTTGATAAGGCTGAGATGAGATCTGATCAATGTTTATAAATATCTGAAGTTCCAGAGACAAAGGGAACTGGCCAACCTCTTCTCCTTGGCCTGCAGGGACAGGACATGGGACAATGGTCACAAATTGCCCCACAACTTGTGGGGCACAGGAGGTGCCCCACACCTCCTGTGCCCCACAGGAGGTTGTGTAACAATGTGAGAAAGAACTTCTCCATGGTGAGGGTGACAGAGCACTGGAACAGGTTGCCCAGGGGTGTTGTGGAGTCTCCTTCTCTGGAGATATTCCAGACCTGTCCAGACACCGACCTGTGCGACCTGCTCTAGGGAACCTGCTTTGGCAGGTCCCTTCCAACCCCTTCAATTCTGTGATTCTGTATCTTACAAGTCCATGTATTCTATTATGCTTTTCCACATCTTACAGAGTTTCTCAATGCTATCTTACAGTATCTTTCCTGTATTGCTTGCTAACACAAACATGTGTTTCAGTCCTGTAATTTAGCTAGAAGTGATCTGGCATGAAAGCTTTCCTCATAGTTCTTGACTTTAGACACCTGCCAAAAGCACACATTATGCTGTCCTTTACTGACAGATATGGACATAAAGCTCTTGATACCATGCATCGAACATCTAGAGGCTCACTGGGCTCTGTGTGCTGTTAGCAACGCAACTAAAGAATGGGCTTACTTCTAAGTGAGGTCCAGAAAGCACATTCAGCTTCTTTAAAGCTTAGTCTCAAAATCTGGCTTCAAGAGGAGCATAGCAAAAAGCCTGTAGACTTGCTTTGAAGAAAATATTTCAAGGAAGGTTAGGTGCTGCACTGTAGAATAACCAAAGGAAGACAATATACACATATAACCCTCTAGAAATAAAGCAAAAAGGGAAAAAACACAGATAACCGAGAAGCTTGTATGGCGTAAGAAGATATTCACAAGGATCCAAGTCCAATATTCAGCATGAAAAGTTGGTCCATCAACTTACAGGTATGTTTCCCACTACAAAACATGAGCTATCCTAGTCCTCATTTTTAATCTCAAGGCTTTACACGGAAAAAAAGCCGCAAGTTTTTTTTTAAACTCAATGAGAAAATTTAAGTATTTTCAGATAAACTTTTTTACTTTTGAAAGTAAGTGAGAATAGTAAGTGTTTGGTAACAGAAGACAAGCAAGGACTTTTAAAGTAACAGAGGGGGGACCTTCTTGGGTTGTTTAATTTGGGGTTGGGTTTTTTGTTTGTGGTGGTTGTTTTTTGGCAGTGGGGTGGAGGGTCGAACTGTGATGTTTTAGTCCAGGCTATGTGACTTCCTGTTTTACTGGAAGAAAAAAAGATTGAAAGCCTGCAAGAATTTTTTAAGCAAGTTGTTTGTTTAATAATCAATTAATAAACCAAACTTGCAATTTATCTCCTGGATTTCTTCATAAACTGAAATCCTGAGCGATTTAGTACCAGGTATGTAACAACATGAGCAGAATGCTGAAGAACTAGAGTTCAGTCTTTCACTCCCACCAAAAAAGTACTTAATTATTCCTAAGCTAGGAATAGATATTGGATACCTTTACAGTATTAACTGATATTGCCATTTTTTATGTATTACACATTTAATTTCCCTATGACTACTTTGCATTGCCATCTTTCTTCAACTGATACTTCCTTTGATGTCACACTGCTAACATCCAGCTGTGAAGTGATAATACCAAGTGATCCAACAGCTTATATTGTTTCAGTTGTACAAATGATAGTTTTGTAGGAATACAACAGAACTTAAACCAGACTGTTGACTCAGTATCAGCAAAACAGAAATGAAACCATACCCTGTCCCAGGAAGTCTGCAGCAATACTCATCCACTTGTGTAATAAAAACAGCTAGACAAGGTCAAAAGGTCTTTCCCATTCACATTATTAGTAGTGTATTATCAGCTCTGAGCAACTCAAGACGCACTGCCTTACTCATTAACACTTAAACAGAGGAGCCCTTATTTTTATAATCCAGATTTCTATGCTCAGAGTAAATCAGTTTCCTCAGGACCATTCTGATATGAACCATAATGAAAAGAAATCCAACCAGAGAAGAGTACCTTACTACCTAAACCACCTTTTTCCAAGTTTCAGTGAGTTCTAGCTATAAACTGATTCCTCAACAGTACCAGAAATTGATCTTGAGTCAGAGTTAATGCCTGGGAGGTAAAAATGTAAGATGAATCTAGAGCTAAGACGATTAGGCTGGAGCTAAACAAGTATCACAGACAGCATTTACACTGCTCCACTGCTCAGTGGATTTCTTTATTCCAGATTTCAAAGAACACAGACTACCTTTTAAAGAGCCTGAAAAAAAACCCTTCTATGGAAACCAACCAACAGCAGTAAGCTTTGCCACACACTTCTCAGACTTGAGAGCTGAGGGGTTACAGGGGATAACCATGCAGTGTGTTGTAAAGTTCCTTATCCCAAAGGTCCCTGTACTGCCCCACTGAGCAAGTGCCAGTCAAGGCAGTTCCTCCATAGTTCTAACTCATGCAAAACCCAGGAGGCAACACTCTGCAAGCGACTCCAAGTCAGAGCCTTGGGATGAGCAGTAATTTCTGCAGAGAAGACCAGGCAAACTCTGCTCTGGCAAGAGTAACTGTCACATAGTGCTGAGACTCTTCAAAGCACCTCCAGCTTGCCAGGAGTACCACCAGCTCTGCCTGCATACCTACACAGAAAGGTCTATAGTAACTGTTTCAGCTACAATTTTAAAAAGGGAACGTTTTCAGATGAGCTGTACACCAGTATTCCAGTGACACAAGTTTGAAATTACTCTAAGACAAAAAATATCCCAGTATATTTATATAATATCTAATGCAAATACAGTATAGCTATACGATATATAACACAAATAATATCCCAGTAAAAATTATAAGCAAGAATACTCAAAACAATCATATCACTAGCTGTCCTGAAAGGAAGAGTCTAACCATGTTACTTTAAACTGTGGACTCAAATGCTTGTCAGGTAGTATTTAAGATGGAAGCACAGGTAAAAGTTACAGAATACCAAACATCAAAAGACAACGTTGGAATGTCTGGGGCCTGGCTCCTAGGGACCATTGCATGCATTCAACAGCTTTGTTCAAGAGTCAGAAAAAAAAAACCAGGAACCATAATCAAGGTCTCAAATCCTGCAGTGTAGTTTAGTGACACCAGATCTCAACAGCAGCACAGTATTTCTGTATAATTTCCAAAATTAATTCCATGATGAGCTAAAAGGAGGCAAGCTGCATCAGAGGAAGTTCCTAGTTCAGACTGGACAATACACAGAATCACAGAATGTTAGGATTATTGGAAGGGACCTCAAAGTCCAACTCACCTGCCAGAGCAGGGTCACCTAGATTAGGTCACAGGAACACATCCAGGTGGGGTTTGAATGCCTCCAGAGAAGGAGGCTCCACAACGTCTCTGGGCAGCCTGTTCCAGTGCTCTGTCACCCACACAGTGAAGAAGTTTCTCATGATGTTTATATGTGACCTCCTATGCTCAAACTTGCACTCACTGCCCCTTGTCCTATCACTAGCCATCACCAAGACGAGCCTGGCTCCAATCCCCTGATACTCACTGATACTTCTAAATATTAATGAGGTCACCTCTCAGTCTCCTCCAAGCTAGAGACCCAGAACCCTCAGAGAAAAAGGTTCCTCAGTGAGAAGATGGTCAGTCTCTGGAACAGGCTCCCTAGGGAAGAGGTCACACCACCAAGTCTGTCAGAGTTGAAGGAGCATCTGGATGATGCTCTTAGTCATACAGCTTAGTGTTAAGTAGTCCTGCATGGAGCAGGAAGTTGGACTCTGATTCTGTTGTGTCCCTTCCAACTTGAGATATTCTGTGATTCTAAATAATAAACTGCAGTTCTGTGGTCAATCAGTAAACTGAGTATGAACCACGTCTGAACGACTACATGTTAACAGTTAAAGTCCCTACAGAGATTAAAAAAAAAACAAGAAAAAACCTCCCACAAAAGCTAGGAATATCCTTCAACAAGCACTTAGGAGCCCTTCTATAAGTCAGGAAGTGAAATAAGCAACATCTGACATTAATGTTAAAGAACTGACCACATAAAACTTAATACTCAAGTCCAGTCACCTGTCTCAACAAGCACAAATTCTCAGGTCAAATGTCTTTCTGATGAGAAAGGTTTACATATTTCGTTGGTCTGTTTAAAAGTGACTTCTCAAAAAGTCAAAACAATGCTTAAATTAATGTCTTTGGTTTGAAAGCTCATTGGACAAACGGAATTAAACAGTTCATGTTGTCCTGAGCAATTATTTACAGGTGAAGAAAAATAGTAGCTTTACCTTCATAAACAAGTCAGCACAGCTTAAGTCTCAAGCAGAACAGAGTTTACTGATGAGCCATTAACCAAGATTCATCACTGCGTTTCTTAAACTTACTCTTCCAACTACTGCAGCAGGACTATGACAGAGAAAGGAGAGATATTTTGGAAGAGCTCTACACCAAATTCTGCTTAGAGTAAAAAACAAAACAAAAAACCACCACACAAACACTTCTGTCCTGATCATTCACAGACTATTACCATCTTCATATATGGTTTTAAGTACTTTTATGTCCACTGTAGGAGCAAAGGTACCACACTGCATTGGCAGGTTATGTCCTTTCACTGCTAATACACACTCTTAGGCTTTAAAACACACGGGATTGCACAATAGCTTTTAGACCCTCTATCTACTCCAGTGCTACTGCAGCCAGCCCCAACTATTCCTCTTTCTTTCCATACATACCAGCATTAACACAAAATAAATGCACACTGCTAGATCATCAATAACATGGTCAGAATTTCTACCAAAATATTTTATAACGAGAGTCACAAAAACACAAAAGTACTTTACTTCCTTATCCTAAGAACCATTTTAACAAACCCAGTTTCACATGGACAACAAATCAACTCAAGCAGCTCTGCTAAACTGCAAACAGAATTTATAGGCAAGCCTACAGCAATATATTTCAAGTGACATTACTAAAGGAGATTGTTTCTAATTTGTGGCACAGGCACAAACGGGACGTAAAAGTGGTTTCTGTTGTCAGAGAGGCATTCACTTTTCTTCATGTATTTACAGCATAAAGCCGTACTGATGGATTATTCTTTCAGTCCCAGTGGTTCCCACGTTGCCCTAGTGTTGTTATTCGGTAGGTTCTGTGGTGAAAGCTCAACAAGTGGCTCAGAAGCATTTATAACTTCACTGCCATCTACAATGGTTACATAGTTTTCCCCAAATGAAAAAAATCCTACCAAAAGCACAAAATAAAGCTCCATATTTTAACACCTCATTCAATGAAGGAAACATTTAGCAATGAGCAAAACAAAACAGAACTTTGCTTTCTATTTCTTGCAGAACATCTGCCTTTATATAAACTTCCCAGACAACCAAAGCCACACAAAAGTCCATGACACACACAATATGGCCTTAACACAGCTTCTAATCTGAACAGATCCTCTGCTTCTAACCTTACATAGGCACACAGCTAGGAGGACAGCTAAAAAGAGACTCTCCTACTCCTTTTAAGTTTAGCACACATTAATGGATTTGCACTAAGAAACTGAAATTGCTACTGAAGAGGTTTTAAAGATTCTCCCCACACGGAAGCAGAACATTTAAAGATGTGTCAGCCAGACAAATGCTACTCCTGTAAGAGCTATACAAGCCACAACAAAGCAGTCTCAAATTGAAGAGGAAAATGACAGGTATTCATTTGCTTCCAGTTTGCAAACATACTACTGGACATGTTTTCATAACCATTAAAATTAGCACAAAATGCAAGACCTGTTAATCCACAAATACTTCACTACCAGCGCTAGAACAGGGACTCCAAAAGCTGTTAATCCATTTGCTTGAAACATCTCCCCATCACTATTACAGAGGAACAATTCTAAGCAGCATGGAAAGATTTTTAAATCTTCAAGCATGCAGGCTACAAGGTGTGTATGAGAGATAAAGCTATAAAACAAGACTAAGTAAGCTATTTATACAAAAGCACGAGATAGCTATCAAGATCTTTTCTGAATGACTGATACTCTGGAAAAATAATTCCACACAAGCAAGTTAATATAATAAAAAAGGAAACCTAATACATGAGAAATAGAACAAACACTAAAATATTCTATGCCCTCCAGAGTCTGTGCTAATGGTAGCAGCTGAAACACTGTAATCAAAGAATTCCAGCCCTCTGGATAAGGTAGGCACACACCTTACACAACGATCAGGACAAGTCTGCCCACACCAGTATCCAGCTGGCTTAATATTTCTCTCTCTGCAGCAGTCTTGCAAGACTCAGACACACTGTCCCAAGGATGTGGTTTAGTCATGTGTTGTGTTCACTTTCCAGCATATTTCCCAGAGTTGAGTGACTGAGCTGAGACCTGGGTCAAGTCTAAAAATGTGGTAGAGCTCAGTAGGGTCTCAGATGATATCTTTGGAGAAAAAAGCTATTGCTGGAAACAAATCAAATTTGTGCAGTACTACCTGCAAGCTAAAACACTTCCTGGTCCTAAATGAAATGTTTAATTAAGACAAAAAGCTAATGTCTAAAATCACCCAGTTTCACCAAGTACGGCCATCCTGTTAAACTTGGAGAGTTGTGGGGATGATGGAGTGGGAAAAGAAGAAGATGAAGTAAGGAAATGGTCAGAGGTCTCTATCCAGGTTTTGAAACAGAGTTGAAGTTTCAGGGTTTGTACTATCAAACTTCAAATAGTCCTCATGTAAGAGGTACAGACATATTGCATTAGTCTTAGGGGAAAATGTAAACAGGTAATATTTAATGTCCCACAGAAAAAAAAAAAAAGAAAAGAGTATTTCTCCTGCAAGTGCAGGAATTTATTCACTTTGGATTCAAATTTAAATACCCAGACATTACTCACTGATACTAAGCCTTTTGTCTCGTAAGCTACAGTTAATTACAAAAAAAAAAATTGCATTAACCACCTCTCACTTTCAACAGATCAAAATACTTTGTACTCCTTGGCCTAAAATGTTATGGAAAACAATGAAACATTCTAGAAGCAAAGACACCCAAGGAAGTCTTTACCAGTTGGTAGTATCTTCGTGCAGTCTTAACAGAGAACTCCCGTCCTCAGAGTGCCAATGCAGCAGCTCGTCTTCAGAGCCTGAACAAACAGAAGAATGCCATTAAACACAATGTACTGGTTTATGTAATTGGACTATGTCAGTCCTAATCAAAGTTAATCCTGTAGTGCTAAGGAACCTACATAGTTCTTTAGGAATACAAATAAAACATGCTGATTTCAAAAACACTTGAGATTTTATGGAAGTGACATTACAAACAAAGGGAGAGGCATCCTAAGAAACTTCTGCCCGAGTCAGTAAGGCAGTTAGCTATCCGTGATCGCAAACACCACAAACAGAACACTGCATCTTTGCATAAATGAGCTATGTTACAGAGTTACAGTAAGAAGAAGGGAAAAAAAACCCAGGTTTCAGTTCAAGTTTTCTTTACAGTATCATACATATCATATACAGGGAAAGAAATGCCTCATTGCTACAGGTTTCATGAATTAAAAGGCAAATTTTGCCAATGGCAGTTTTTACCTTTAGGAGCTTACTCTAGGATTACTCAGATTTCCTGATTTAAAGCTAAGTTTCTGATTCAGAAAAACAGTATTTGCATAGTCAGACAGAATATTATTTCCACTGGAAATGTGGCTCTGAGATCTAGTGAAAGCATTCTAAGGGTCTCTAAATTTATTTAGGATAGGTTTATGCAGCAAACAGTCTAATGTTTTTAGTACAGTAACTGGATGCTGAACTGGACAAACTCAGCACCTTTCTGTTGTGGCGAGAGGTTCACAGGACTTTTCCATTTGGGGTTTCGTAGGCTACATCCGTTTCAGGGGTAGAAACACTTGAGTGTCATCAATCAACTTGTCTCCAGAGAAGCTACTGCTGCTCCTACTTCAGATATTGTTCCTGGTTACAGAATCTACCCTGTCAGTAGGTCTCTTTTCAAGTTTTCTTTATGGACTGATCTTCCCATTCTGTACAACAATTATCTTCAAAGTCAACTACATTCTGCAAACCATAAACTTGCTTTAGAAATACAAAATCCCTGTCACAACACTGCAAATCCAGCTGGAAGCATGAAATATTCAGCATTAATTTGTATTTAATCAGCTATCAGCAGCTTGTCTTACGTAAAATAATCCTGATTAACAGGAATTTAACAAAAAAAAAAGTCTGCTGCTCTACAGTGAAATTTGTAATCACAAAAGCCATAGTATTACTGATTTGTACCAACTTGGGAAGGGTGGAAGGGAAAGAGCTATGCAGTACCAAGGCTGTGGGATGATTTTAGATACAATGAAAACGATCATGGAAACATACTATCCATTCCCTTCTCCCATCTCTAAAAGAAAATCCTGTAATCTGAACAGCAGAGCTAGAAGAGAAGGACTCTAAATTACTATGAAGAAGTTAACTGACAAAATCAAAGCATCCTACTTTCAGCTACGGTGAAGCACATACTTGCAACAGAGTTCAAAAGCAAAAGCAAGAAGAGTAATCTTAGTCAAGGACAACATTTGCCAGTTCACATCATGGCACCAGCTAAGCTGTTGCCTGGCAAACTAACATGTTTCCCCTTTCCCTTCAATTCTTGATTAATGAAGCACAATTTCTCTTGCAGAAAGGGAAACCTAAAAAAAAAATCCAAGAGAGCCACCTTATTCACTGCTCCACTACCCTTCTCTTAGTCCCTTTCATTCATGGTCCTCTTGCCAAGCAACTATATGAAGTTAAGGACTCTGTGTAAGGCTTGTGAGTGGCAGACATAAGATCTCATACTCATCCACCACTTGGTAGGTCTCTGAGCAGAGCAGCACTGTCACTGTCTAGCCTGGTAACACCATTTGAAAGCTTTGTTGGCAGAGTGACCACTTCTGCACCTGCAACACATGCAATTTCCTATGTTACTCCACAGAAAACCCCCAACACTTCTACCTTGCCACACCACAGTATGAAAAGCTTCCTATTCAGTCCCAGAGAACTGGATTTTTTCCAAGCAGCACTGGCCGTTTCATTAAACATAAAATCTGGCACTACACTTCCACTGGACCAACCCCCATCAACAGCACCACAATGCCAAATTCAAATGTTTGAACTTCCTCATAACTACCTGAGCAGCATACAGGATTCTGTTGTACTGAAGGTCATATCTCAGCCTGATGGAGACTCTCTGGCCCCTCCAGTCCCACACAGCTCTGCAATGCCCCCTCTCCTCCATGATGACCCACCCCTGCAGATTGGTCTTTGGGTGAGAAAAGAAAGCAAGTGCCAGCAGCTCCAGCAGCAATTCCAGGTGGGAAAGGACAATGTGTGGAACAGCAGTGGACTGGAGGATCACAGAAATACCTGCATGCAGCATAATTATGTAATCTGTCCATGCTGGGCAAAGAATAAAGCCTGGTGCAGTAGGAGAGGTGAAATGAGAGGTGTGTTGGCCAGGAGCAGCTGGGCAGCACCATACATCACAAGGACAGAGTGCTGAAGTGGGGACATACACCAAAAGCTACAAACATGCAGCTGGTCCCTTCAGAAGATCTTCCCAGATTTCAAGGGAAGAACTCCTTACATGTGATCTAGATTAATTTAGACCAACTAATAAAAGGAAAAAGCATATCAATGGGTTTGGGTTGTTTAGTTTGGTTTTTACTTTTAAAAAAAACCAGATCCCCAAACCGCAACCTATGACGTAAATAGCACAACTGAGAAAACTAACATAGCACTTAGTTTTTCAGAAAGTATTTGTTAAAAAAATTATTTTTCTTTACTTCAATAGCCCTTTAATGAATACATTAACACTGTTTCTTTGACAGAGTAATGAGAATGGCAGGTGAAGAACAAAAGAATAAGCTCTTTCTCATAAGATAACCTCACTTGCCCTCCCCATGCTGTGTTGGCAGAGCTTTGTAGGATACTGAGTTCAAAAGAAAGAAGCAAGCAATGAACCCACTTGTTCCTGGTACATTAGGGACACTTTGCTTATTGATTTCAGCCACCATCCCTTACCTGAAGTTTTCTCACTTAAGGTGAAGGTGGACTTAAACTTCTCTGGCACGCGTAGTTCAACAGTTCAAATCACAGCCACTGCTTCCCAAACCTCAACATTTTGCACTCATGCAAGGAGGAACACTTCAGAAGTGTTGATTACTGGCCACATTCTCAGGAGAGAATAGGAAAGCTGCTGGCACAGTGGTATGTTTTCCTGAAAGATGCAGAGTACTTGGTGCAAGGTGGCTTGCTGACACAGTGGCAGAACAGCTAGTTGGTCCCAGAGCCGCTCACAGGTACGTCCTGTGCTGGAGCTGGCGCTAAGTCTTCACAAGCAGCTGAGAGGGATGACTCGGGGCTGAAATTCAGACAGCAGCAGGCATCAAAGCACTACCTTAAATATGAACAAACCCTGAACCAGATAACCTGTGCTCCAATTCTCTGCCTCACTCCAGTGAGAACATCACCCCCCACAGATATGACCGAGGTGACCACTGGAGACACCATTTCATTTCCTCTGTGACATGGCATCCTCAAAAGTCCACAGAAACATAGATTTCACAACTTAATATACAGGTTATTTCAACTAAAAGACTTTGTCTAAAACAGATTTCAGAGTAACTCCACCTAGTATTAGCCTGTATACCTGACACACATTTAAAAACCAAGCATGCCTGTGCTTGACTCTGCTCAGCTCAAAACACAGAAACCAGAGAAGAAACATTAACAGGGGTTTGAGATGACACATCTTCACTGACACAGATCACAGACTGATAGTGACAACAGCACATCAACAGGTTTAAGATATCTGAAAAACAGAACATACAAAATTAATAATAAAAAAATCATTAAGATCCATAAAGATAACTGTAAAAAGGCTCATGGATCCTTTTAAAGAATTCTGTTGCCAGACATAAAACAGCATGTAAATTGAGCAGACAAAATAATCCCTGCAGTGTTTTTGGCAGATTATTCTTCTTAGTAAAACAGCTAAAAAAAAAAAAAAGGAGCAGAAAGCAAAGCATACAAACAGAAAACCTATAAACATTAGAATTCACAAAATTACTCTATCCCTCACTACAGCAATGTGGACTACTTTTCTCACCAACATCTATTTCCAAAACTTTATTTTTCAGTTGAAAGAGATAATTCTATGACTTGATGAACTGGTGGTCAGAACTATTAAAAAAATCCAGTAGTTGACTTCTACATAGTTGAAAGTTCACATGCCTTTGTTTTCAGAACAGCAATGAAACAATGTGTTTAAGATCAAAACGATTATACTAAAGCTCAACAGCTTGAGCTTCAACTGTACATCATAGAGTAAATAGCATCAATGCCATGACACATTATAAGCTTAAAACTATTTGCTTCCAGAAGCTTGCCCAGCTCCGCTTCCATGTAACACCACAGCACTCAAGAGACACCCTGACAGTTTTCAACACTGAATTACTGAGTTTCTTCATTCACCAGAACACCACCAGGTACAGGTTTTTCACGTAACTTTCCTTACAGATTTGAGTTGGAAAGCATCAGAACATATTCACACATCATAAGTTCATTTCATGCCTAAACGAAGGCTGTCCAGTTAATTAAGGGGTTGCAAAAATAAAAAAGGCTTTCAGAGCCATTATAGATTTCACTGAGGGAATCAATGTCAGACAATTACTATTATAATCTTTAAAAAATTATTTATTAATTATGATTGGGAATAGTGTATGCTCTGCATCCAGGAGAATTTGGTCTCACACTTCAGAAGCTCTGACTGTCAGGCTATTTCTTACCTTGAAGCTCTCACTTCCTCAGATTCTTGAGCTCAGGAACTGATGGCTACATTTACTGTAAATGCAGCAGGAGGAAGAATGTGTCTCATGTAAAACAGAAAACCCAAACTGCTAAATACACATTCCGTTAAACCATGCAATGACCATAGTCCTCCACGGAAAGACCAATGTGGAAGTGCAAGTGTAACTGTACTGATCACTATCATTTGAATACTCTACTGTAAGACAGACTGACTAGTGGCAACTGAGAATAAATGAGGCAGGACTTAAAAAATTAACCAGCATTTTCTTCGTTCCCCTTCAAAACAGAGCTATGCCTTTCAGTTGAGTCACTCAGACTTGGGTTGCTGTGAGAGGAAGAGGCAGGACACAGACGATGTCCCCCAAATTAGAATGGAACAGGCTTCCAGAGCAGGGTGAAAAGGGCAGGTACGTACACTTATGTGCAAATACCAGTCATCTTTTCCTACTACTGGTGTGAGGATGTTTTTGACACAATACAAAGAAGGAAGACAATTAAGTTTAGATCACATAACGTAAAAAAATGGTCAGAAATGCACCATCCTTGCAAAAGCTCTGGTAATTCTGACAATCAGATGTCAGGAGCAAGTTACAGAAAGGTAAAAGCTTTGACTGGAAAACTTATAGACATGTAGAGAAACAAAACATATAGACAGAGACACAACAGATTTCTTCATTCTTAATTATAAATGCCACACCTCTTGACTCTAGATGCCAGTTTACATCTGCTTGCTCCTTGTATACTCCACACCTGACCAAAGGATTACAGTGTAGAAACCAGTAACTAACTTAAGGAATGAACTGCACCGGCTCTAGTTTTTCAACTGTCTAAAGAGGCACAAGAGAAGAATGACAGTATGACCAGAGCCAGCAGACCAGTATGACTGCTTTCAGAGTCTACTTTTAATGGTTAAAGGTATTAGCAATCTATATAAACTCTTCAAGCAGTTAAAGCTTGTAACGAGGGCAGAAGCTGCATATCTCCCAGCTCAAAGAACAGTTTAAGGTTTCCACTGAACTAAGAACCTCTCTAAGCAAAGACTTCACCCAAGTACCTTCTCATCCCATAAAAGAAAAAATTCCTTCTCACAAGGTTCTGCTGTGCTTAGCCTCTCCTGGATCCACCCCTTAAACTCCTAGTGTCCCAGCTCCAGCTGAGAGAGGCCAGCTCACAATCAGATGCTGAAATCAAGACTCCTCAAATAGAGATTAGAGTTGGGCTTCCATTATGCTACAATCAGTAGATTATTATGCAAAAGAGTCTGCCATTTAAAAAGCTCTGGAGGGGGGTGGGAGGAGAGATGCCAAGAAGCCCTGGATTGGGATGGTTAGTCTATAGATCCTTTTCTTCCTGTTGCCTGATCAGCTGGATTTAGACAAGCTTGTTATCTAGCCCACAGAGGGGCAGGCATGCTTCCAGCTTTGAGCCATATTTACAGTACCTAGTTTTCCCTATCTGATGTGCAAACAGTTTAAGATCATTCAGACAGTTTAAGCCCAGAGCTTAAACTGTCTGAATGATCTTTTTAGGATATGATATTTACTTAAAATAAAAAGATACTGAAGAGCTTGGTTTGAGACCCTGAGTAGGAAGTCTCACCCTCAGAAGGTTGCCTGCAGACTATCACAGCTTTTACATCCGCTTCTCGCTAGAGACATTAAAGGCAACTGGAATACTATTTCTGCACAGGAAACCTGACAAACTTTAAGACATTCTTACACTTCCACATCCTCCCATTTAGGTCTGTATTGAGAGAGCACAAGATCTTTGTTCAAAGCATACTCACAGATGCCATGCCATCAACTCCAGAGGCATTTTTCCTACATTTAATGTCCGCGTTACAACCTCGATCAAAATAGGAGCACAACAGTTTTTCTAGATTACCTCTGTATTTGGAGTAACAAAAGAAGCATTTAAGAAAAAGTCTTTTGTTTTTCAGCTGAACTGAAATAATAAATACCAATGCTCAAAGAACATACATGTTCTAAAGACCAAAACAAGGTAATCAGTTCATCCTTTTCAAGTCAAACTTTACCCTGGAACAGCAGTTCAGTAAAAAAAAACCAAACAAACAAAAAAAACCCCACCAAACCAACCCCCCAAAACCTACCCCCCAAAAACTACTCTTATGTAGAGACTCGTCACACTGTAAAGATATTTTGCTACTATAAAGCTAGAAAGACTTACTTGAAGATTAAGAGATTCTGAGGTACAGATTTTCATAAAGAAATGCTGCTATAGAATTGAAGTGAAACAAGGTACTGTATTAGGTAAAGTTCACATTATGTAAAATACATATTGTAGTCATGCCCAGCAGAATTCTGGTAGACACAGAGTTGCTGTTCCCAAGTAAAACTCCAAGCAAAGCCTTGCATACTCAGCAGCATCCCCTCATCCACTCACCATCACGTCTGCAAGCAGATGTAAGCACACACACAACAGTATCATCAGTACAAGCACTGCACCTGCTGCAGGCATTGGGACAAAGTCCTGGGACCACTAATGTCAAGAGTGACAACAGAGATAAATGGTGCTAATAAGTCTAACTGCACATGAAATTATGGTGCCTGGCTACAATCTCTACATTTAGATTGGTGACTCCCTCTGCAAAGTGCTTTCCAACCACATGATGTATGAGAGTTGCTCTACAGGTGTAGCGTGCTTTAGGCTGCTTCTTCATGAGAAGCCCACAGGGCCCTTACCATATGGTACAACCAGAGCACAGGCACTGCCTCATAGGAGGTTTAATGTTAAACAAAACTAGCAACAGACACTCCTGGGCTCTTCAGAAACACAGTATCCAGAAAAGAGCTAGATGAATCATCTAACAGAAGCCCCAAAACAAGTTCCAGCTTGGCAAGAGATATAAACAAGAGTGCACACAGACCACAGATGGATGCCTTCAAGAAAGGAGCTGGATCTATCACAGCATGCTGTAGTACTCATCTGTTCAAGGACTTAGTGCCTACAGAGCTGTACAGGGACTATGATTCAGCGCCCACAGGGCGTGTTGGATTTCATACAGATGCACAGACAACTTGTATGCCACAGATATCTGGATGATGACAGGAAAAGGCTATGCACACCCAATTAAAAGCACTTGGAGAAGTCAAATCATCTGCTGCAACAGGATTGATTAAAGCCTTCCTGGCCTTCAGATTCACTCATTGCAACTACAGCAATCTTCTGTATCATCTCTGTTGTAAGCAGCCTCAGAATAAGTGAAGCTAGTGAACTTCCACAACAGACAGGGTTTAGTTTGAAGCTCATCATGCCTGGCACGGGCTAGAACAAACATTACCTACTATGGAATTATTCACACTGTCATTCATGAACTTACACCATTTATCATGGCCATCTCCTGTGGCAAAGGCACTGCCAAAGAACTGGATGATTTATGGGTGTTCTTATAGCAGCACTTCCTATAGCAGGAACTTTCCAACACAGCAGACATTTGCCAGCAGTCTGAGTATTAGAATATGACAAAAACCAAGACAGAGGAAGTGAGAAGATTTACATACCTATAAATCTCATTAATAAAGATACTCTTGTCACTGTGGCTGAGCTATAAAATTGCCTTATGGTACTGTCACAGAAAGCACACAGAGGAAAGCCAACTTCCTGAAGAACAATGCAAAACCCCTTCAGGTGATCAAGTGTTATTCTGTCTTTCAATAACAGTTATTCTGGTTTTCAAAGTTTTAATAACAAAATGAACATTAACTTAATATCTTAATATTAGAAATGGATGGTGAACTTGAATTGTAGTTCTCAATTTCAGAAAAAAATAGGTGAGATGAAGTCACTTAGAAATACAAATATCAACAAAAAAGTATAAACACACATGTGACTGAGATCTACCAAATCTGAAAAAATGGAAGGTTTTCACTCAGATATACTTTCAGTCTCTGTATCACTGCAAAGAAGCTACAGGAATTTCACAGGGTATTACTAACCTTGCTCCTACCTTATAAATATGTTTTATTAGGAGATACTCAGCTACAGAAACTCAGTCTCAGGTCACAGTAACCACAGAAATACACATCTGATCAATCCCAGGAGTTAAGTACAGACTTCCCCTTTGCTTTCAGGTAATTAACACTTCTGTACCTCATTTTCTTATCTGTTAAGAGGCAAAACATACACCACTAAGCATAGCAGGACTTTAACCAGGTGTGTAGTCTCTGCATTCAGCTACAAGAAGAGTTGATAATGGCAGCATTGGACAAGTCTTGAAGGGGATAAACACAGAAGCTGTTTAGCGAGCCTCAAGGTAGTTAGTGAAGATACACTGGCTAAAGCACATCTGCAGAATACTTCTGAAATCTCTGCACTGCTTCACATTGTGAACAGAAATTGCTGAAGCAGTGCAGACTGCAAAAATCAGATACAACACCCCTATCCACCACATACATTCATGTTGAACTCATGCATCATCCTGAAAAATAGAGGAAAAAAACAGAGTTACTGGTGTAACTGTCACTGTGAAGTTAAGCTTCTTAGGACATAGAGACAGCAAGAAGCTAACTAATCATTCGAGACAGTCCAGCATAATCCTAGACATAAACTGTAACTTCAACTTTATATGCCCATAAAATCTTTTATTAGGAATACTTTGAAAAAAAAATCATGCAGGTGTCCCAAACTGCTGATCAAGCTATCTTTTCACAGCAATTGCAAATAAATATAATAAATTTTGCATAAATATGCACAAATACAACATACTGGAGAACAGAAGTTTCATCCAGGTCAACGCTGGTTATTGCTGAATTATTACAGGGGAGTGTTGTAAGATGTAATGTACTTAGAACAAGACTGAATTTACATTAGGACAACTTTCTAAGATGAAAAGAGAATGTAAGAAAACAACTTTCTTTCTACTAGGTGTACTTAAATACAATTTATTTAAAAACTGCTCCCATGGGGAAGCCTTAGATTTCAAAGATAAATTTGTGGTCTTGATGACAATGCAGAGCTACACTCAAAACACAAACAGGATCCCCAACTTTTATCCCATCTCATATACCAATAGTCTGAAGAACAAACCAGCAAAGTACAACCAGCTTCTTGGTTTGATGGTCAGAGTATTCTCCAAGATCAAAGACCACACTTACAACACAACAGAGAACACATACAATAACAGAAGTCACTGAGCAGTACATAAAAAAAAAAATTTCTCAAGGAACTCAGTAGGAAGACAAGGCTCATCCAGAAAGGTGGTCTGTCTCTAATTCTGGGTTCCATGTCATTCCCAACAGACTGCAGAGGCCATCAGCAGCTGCACTATCTCTGACAACTATGAAGCATGAAAATAAGATTTACCTCTCTGACAAAAAGTGGCTTCACAAGCAGTAAATTTAAGCATACAAAACTTTCCATAGATGGTATCACATCCCTCTGACACTGGAAAACAGCAAACACAATGGACACTGACAAAAAGTAATTCATGCTAATGGTGAGAAACCCCACATTTGTAAGGCAGTTTCTCAAACCTCTTTCACTCCCTTTGCACACATCCACAGCACTACAAAAGCAATGCACAGTGGGAAAGTAAACTGTGAGGAAGCAACTTCACTACCTTAAACTCCTGTAGACACAGACTATCAAAGATTTGATCATCATAAGGAATTATTGAACTATTTTACAGACATTTAGTTTCTGCCATTAAGCACTCCGCCTGTAATAGGAAAGAGCTGCTTCAGCACTCCCTTATGTCAAGGACCACTGCTCCAAATAGGTACACTGGGATGGTGCCAAGCCAGGCACATTTATATCAAAAAAAAAAAAAAAAAAAAACAAAAAAAAACCCCAAACACAAAAAACCCACCAAGCAACCAAAATCNCCTCTCCACTAGTCATTAAAAGCTAACTAAAGGTAGTGCCTAACTTCATTCCAATTGCAGCTCTTTCTACTCTGTCATAAGCCCATACTTCATAAGGCCAGAGGCAGAATACTTACTTCACTCCCTTCAAGACACCTGTCACTGCTAAGAGCAGGCAAATGGCAGAAGAGATCATCTCCCAGCACCCAAACTCAAGGAGAATTAAGGCATGCTCATGCAGAATGTCATGGAAATTAAAACAAAAAAAAGAAAAAGGACCACAAACACACAGGGTGAAAAGAAGAAGACTACCTAAGCCCAGAGAGGAACAAAAAAACCCAACAAAAAAACCACAAACCAGACAAAAAACCCAAGCCACGAGCCCCTGATGGATATACCTGTTCTATTCTGCTGCTTCTGTTGACAAATGTTTTTTAATCTCAAGTCACTGCACTCTCAAACACTCTGGATTTCCATAAAGCTTCCGTCTCACACGCACACAAGCTCTAAAATTTAAATTGGTTTCAACTGAATATTTTGTGTTATAAATTTTATGTCTATTAAAGTTCAGTTTGTGTCCTGGTAAGTAAATAAAACACTCCAAGTACGTGATGTGCATTTCACATCTTACACCATTTTTAGTTATTCCAAAACAAAAAAAAAGCAGCCCTGAACAACTCTCTAACACAGAAATTACTCTAAATGTACTCGGTGACATCATTACCCTTCATGAGCTGACAATCACAAACATGTTCCACAAGAGAACAATGCAACGTTTAGCATTTGAAGCAAAGCTTATCAACACATTTCATCAGAAATCCGAGTTCCCCCAAAACTTTAACAAGAAAATGTTTGAAAAAAAAAACAAAACCAACTTATCAATGTTTTAAGGAAGTTCTATGTTTCACTGGTCAGGATTTCAAGTATTGACAGCTAATTTCATCTGCCATCAAGCTGCATGCCTACTCACCCTCTGTAAGCTTCTCTGATGTGCAGCACTGTTATCAGAAAGATTCAAATCAGTAAAGCACTCAGAAGTGTTGCAACACAGTTCAAAGTCATTACTACAAGCATCAATCCCAGCATGCAAATTCATAGCTTTCAGCTGTCTCCCTAGCCTGTAGCACTGTGATGAACAATAAAAATTACATTCTGACCTGTTCACTCTTAAAATGCCTCACTGGGTATTTTAAGGAAAAACTAAGCACTTCTGAAGTGACTGACCTCTAAGACTTTGTTTCTGATTTCAAAGACCCTAAACAAGATTACCTTTCTCTAAGTTAAAAATTGATACTCAGAAGCTAAAACAAACACTGGTGTAAACTAGACAAACCAAAACCCATAGATTCCTCCTTCCCCCCTCCCCCTCATTTAAGGCAGGGAGCAAGCAGTTCCAGATACTCAGCTTAGTTAGGAAAGACACAAAGAGACCTATCCTACAATTATTTGAAGAGGTCAAGCCAAAATAATACAATTCTGGGAGAAATCTCTGCATATGGAAACAATTCATTGTCCAGGAGACCTGGTTAAGTTTCATGGGCAAATGACTCAAATATGAGGTTAACTTGAAGTCACCTGAGGTGCTAGGGAGAATGAAGTATCTGCAGCTACCAGCCTTGTTCTAGATCTCTTAACTCAGAACTATTCCAAACATTAATTTATACAGCTGTAGTGTATTAAGGTGAAGTGCAGGCAGGCTTTTAGCCTACTGCTGCTAACTGATAAAAAGAAGTTAAGCAAGACATAATATCAGCCCAGAACAACATACTTCTCATTTTAAAGCACTTCAATTTACACTGTCTCTATATAGCTATTCTCAAGGAAATGCAGAAAAGTATTCTTAACTGGCAGAAACATCTTGGCAGTTTGTTCCTTTCCATGGCAGAAAGGAGATAAAAATCAAGTAATGTTTTTCCTGGATGCTTTCAATGTTAAGATAGCATACAAACTGTAAAAGCAATCTTGTACATACGTGAACAAGCACCTGCAAAGAAAGGGGCAAATTAAATACAAACACCTCCTTATAGGTAAGAGGAGTTTCCCATTATACCCTAATACACCTAGAAAGTTAAACTGGCCCAAATGCCCAGAATTCAAAGGCAGGCATGGAGACAATCAATCCTACATTACTTCTGAGTTCACTGACAGTGGAGATTGCTTATGAAAAAGATCACAGGATTATGTTTATCTCCCAAATTTACTTAGTGCATTTGCCTTCACAACTCTGATGGAAGGACATCCTTCAACAGGGATTTGCAAGACTGTAAGTGGTTCCCAGCTTAAAGATCTGTTCTATTATCAGACCTCAAAATGTCTGTTTCCCCTCCCCACAAAAGACCAGTTGGCCTGAATTACCATTTTTATTAGAAACTATCTAAAAGCAGGAAGATGTTGAAGTTTAAGATAGTTACAGACATAGTCCTTCCACGTCCCCCACGGTAACTTGTCAGCAACACTAGTTTAAAAAAAATTTAATAAGAATTACTGCTGCTTCTTTACAAGCCTGATACCATCAGAATAAAAGCCCTGAGATACCGATT
The DNA here is from genome assembly GCA_013399135.1 of Heliornis fulica. Classification (NCBI taxonomy): domain Eukaryota; kingdom Metazoa; phylum Chordata; class Aves; order Gruiformes; family Heliornithidae; genus Heliornis; species Heliornis fulica. Next base: position 284,234 of record VXBZ01006677.1, read on the forward strand.
TAAACACCTCAGACTGAGAATGAACATAATGAATTATAAATGTCGACAAGATTTGCTACAAATTTATTTAAGCTGAGGAGCTACCAGAGACAGGTAGGGAGGTACTGTTAACTACTCTATCACCTGTCCCCATTATCTCCCAGGGGAAGACAGGAAGACAGATCTTTTATTGCTGTAGAACACAAAAAGGTTAACTGTGAGAAAGAGCAAGAAATTTAAAAGGAAACACACAACACCAAAGAGAGAAGGGGAAACCTGTCGTGCCAGGAGCCAAGAGCCATGCTGTAAATGAGAATTGCACCTGGTTCCAATAAAGCAGCTGTAGTCATGGGTTAGGTAGCACCCTGTCTTTTTACTGGAGTCAAACTTTGATCAACTCCTGTGCTACAACAGGGAGCTCTGCCTGTCAAACACACCTGCAAGATTTAGTATTTGTATACACCTACAGCTTTCCTCCACCTATTCATTAAAAACAATCTCAACTTTCCTGCTCTCAGGTTAAAATAAAAACTGACTCTCAACACCCTTTTTTTACTGCAAATATCTCACAAATAACCATGCTTCACAGTAACTCCCATCTCCAGATTTCTCTCCCCTTTTCCCTCTTCTTCAAAGACTGGGCAACAAGAAAAGTTTCATAAGTATGTCAGTGATAGAAGGAGGGTGAGGAAAAGTCTACATGTATTGCTAAGTCCCGCTGTCTGTGTGTCACCTGCCCAGAACAGGAGACCTGGTTAAGTAGGACACAGGTAAGAAGGCTGAGGGACCCAATGAAATTTCTTGCCTCAGTCTTCACCAGCAAGGGCTCCAGCCACACCACCCTGGACACAGAAGCAAAGGCAGGGACTAGGAGAATGAAGAACCACCTACTGTGGGAGTTCAGGTTTGAGATCATCTAAGGATGTTCAAGGTGCACAAGCCCACTGGACCTGACAAGATGCACCCACAGGTCCTGAAGGAACTGCTGGATGAAGTGGCTAAGCCACTTTCCATCATATTTGAGAAATTGAGGCAGTTTGGTGAAGTTCCCAGTGACTGGAAAACCAGAAACCATTTTTAAACATGGAAAAACAAAAGACCTGGAGAACTACAAGCTGGTCACTCTTACCTCTGCACCTGGCAAGATCATGGAGCAGATCCTCCTGGAAACCATGCTCAGGCATGCAGAAAAGAAGAGCAAGACTGGTGACAGCCAACATGGCTTCACTTAAGGGCAAATTATGAATGACACATTTAGTGGCATTCTTTGACAGGTTTGCAGTACTGGTGGGTAAGGGAAGAGTGACAGACATCATTTACCTGGACTTGTGCAAAGCATCTGATGCTGTCCCACATGTCATCTTTAACTCTAAAATGGAGAGGCATAATTTTGATAGATGGACCACTTGAGGCATAATGAATTGGCTGGACAGTCTCACTCAAGGAGTTGCAATCAATGGATTGATGTCCAAGCAGAGACCAATGATGAGTAGCATTCCTCAGGGATGCTGGCAATGGCACTTTTTAACATCTTTGTTGGAGACACAGACAGTGGGGTCAAGCACTTACTCAGAAACTTTGACAATGACACCCATCTGTGTGGCGTGGGTGACATGCTGGAGGGAAGGGATGACATCCAGAGGGATCCTGACAGGCTTGAGGGGTGAACCTGTGTGAACTGCAGGAAGTTCAAGAAGACCAAACGTGAGGTCCTGCACATGGATTAAGGCAACCCCAAGCACAAGTACAGGCTGGGCAGAGAACGGATTGAGGCAGCCCTGAGGAGGACCTGGGGTGTTAGCTAATGACAAGCTCAGCACAGGCTGGCAGTGTGTGCTTGCAGCCCAGAAGGACATTCACATCCTGGGTTGCATCCAAAGCAGCGTGGCCAGCAGGTCAAGGGAGGGGATTCTGCCCCTCTGGTTTGGTGAGACCCTAGCTGGAATACTGTGTCTAGTTCTGGGGTTCTCACTACAAGACAGACATGGAGCTGTTGGATCAAGTCCAGAGGAGGCCAGAGATGGTTAGAGGGCTGGAGCATCTCTCCTGTGAACACAGCCTGAGAGCATTGGGCTTGTTCAGCCTGGAGAAGAGAAGGCTCTGGGAAGACCTTATAGCAACCTTCCTGTACCTGAAGGGTCCTATGGTAAAGCTAGAGAGGGAATGTTTGTCAGGAAGTGTAGTGACAGGACAAGGGATAAAGGATTTGAAGTAAAAGAAAGTTTATTTACATCAGACATTAGGAAGAAGTTCTTCACTGTGAAAGAGGTGAGGCACTGGCACAGGTTGCCCAGAGATGTGTGGCTGTCCCTTCCCTGGCAGTATTCAAGGCCAGGTTGGCTTTGGATGTCCCTGCCTATGGCAGGGGGTGGGTTGGAATTAGACAAGCTTTGAGGTCCCTGCCAACCCGAACTATCCTATGATTATATGACTGCAACAGCACCAAGCCCATTAATCACCCAGAAGCTCCCAAGAAAGCTCCACCCCACCACCGTGAATTCTATGCAGTGGGACTGTATTATCATCTGAGCTAATGGATCAGAGATTTATTATCAGCAAGTTTTGGATTGGCTTTTTGTTGCTGTTTTAACCTTCCACCCTTGCAAACAGCTGAGCTTAGTCCTTCTACTTAGCATAGCTCACAGCTGTATCATGGGAAGAGAAAATACCATTCATTCTCATGAGATACAGTTTTAGACGTAGCACTGAAAATTGTCTAATCAAATAGTGCTTAATGAATATTGAGAATTAAGAGACATTTGAGTGCAATACAATGAGAACATTAACAAGATTTTGCTGGAGTACATAAAACTTTTCACATTTTCCCAGACACAGCTCACAGCACTATACCAGTTACTTGGACAGCAGCTAGCACAGCAACCCACTGTTCAACTGGAACAGCAATCATTTCCTCCTGCTCATCTCTACTCCTATGCACAACAAGCTGCTGCAACCAAAATTCTTTCTAGTTGTAAAAAAAAAAAATTCATTAAGAAATACTTTTTGCCAAATTACTGTTTCAGTTACACAAACAATTTATTTCAGTTCAATACTAAGAGACAGTTTAGTGTTTGGTTTGTGTTCTGTAAGAGCACGAAGCCACTATGAAGAGAAGCCTCCCAGTGATCTTGAAACAAAACAGTTGTTCAGAACATCTGGGGAGGTCAGTACTCATCTCAAGCTTGCTTTGAGACAACAGGTTAGTAAAACAAGGTCTTAAATAATGACCCCAGTGCAGATACAAGACATATTTGGAACTGATCCTTTCAGAAATCTTGAGTGCAACATTAGTCTGAAACAAACAGAACATCCTTTCAGGTTCAGATTTAACATCTTGGATGTGCTTATGCTAACATAAGGTTAAAAAAACTTTTGGAGCATTAAGATGGCATGTCATTGACAGACTTTTGAAGACCCTCAGATTAGGATGGATTGTTAATATTTTTTAGCTAGGAAAAAGTTAAATTCGTTTCAATTTTGCTGCTTGGGCAGGTTGAACTATGTGTTTGTGATAATGCTCCTTCTTTACTGATGCTAGAGGAAGCTAAAAGCTGTGCAACTGATTAAAACACAAGTCCAAAATTAGCTTGTCACAAGTTATTGTTCTGATTCTGATAAACTACTCATCCTTAACAGAACGAGAAACATGCAATTAAGACTATGAATGCATAACAAAAATCAATGCAAATCATGAGATCAGAGAAACATCTGAAAACTGGTCTGACACACCACTTATTGCTGAGAATCACAGACTGGTTTGAGTTGGAAGGGATCTTAAAGGTCATCTAGTCACAACCCTCTTGCCATGGGCAAGGACAACCTCCACCAGACCAGGTTGCCCAAAGCCCCATCCAACCTGGCCTTGACTGTTTCCAGGTACAGAACATGTACTACTTCTCTGGGTAACCTGTTCCAGTGCCTCACCTCCCTCAGAGTACAAAACATCTTTGTGCCTAGTCTGAATCTACAGTTTTAAGTCCACTACACTTCATCCTACGGCTACAGGCCCTTCTCAAAAAGTCAATTCCCATCTTTCTCAGAAACCCCTTTTCAGTACCGGAATGCTACAATAAGGTCTTCCTGGAGCCTTCTCTTCTCCAGCTGAAGAAGTCCAACCCTCTCAGCACATCTCCACTGCAGAGCTGCTCCAGCCCTCTGGCCATTTTCATGAACTCCTCTGGACTCGCTCCAACAGCTCAGTATCTTTCTTGTAGTGGTGGCCCCAGAGCTGGATGCAGTACTCCAGGTAGCTTTTCATCAACTAACATACTCAAGTGCTTCTCCTCAGGGTTTGTCTCAATCCCTTCATCCCCTCACAGCTTGATTGATCTGAGGGATTGCCCTGGCCCACGTGCAGGACACTGCATTTGGTCTTGCTGAACCTCAGAAGGTTCATATGGGCCCAGTTCTCACGCTTGTCCAGGTACCTCTGAACGACAGACATCCCATCCCTCAAGTGTATCATTTGTACCACTCAAGTTGGTGCCATCTGCAAATCTGCTGAGTGTGCAGACTACAGTGTCAATGAATGTAATAAACAGCAGTGGTCCTGATACAGAGCCCTGAGGGAAAGCACTTGCTGATCTCCATTCGGATGCTGAAACAGTCTCTTGAGGAGACCCCCACCTTGCCTGCCCTGCCTATCCCTCCTGACGAGCCTGCAGCCCTCCATCCCAGCACTCTGGCCCTGGGACTCATTCCACCAAGTCTTAACCAGTACCAACAATATCACAGCTCTGGGAACTCACCAAGGCTTCCAGTGAAAGGCATCTTCCACGGCAGCTGCCTACAAGGGCAGACACTTCTCACCACCACTTCTCTTCCCAAGATGCCCTGAGGAGGGAGAGGGAGGCTGGGTGGAACACAGGGAGCACCCTCATTCCCTCATGGAAGCCCTTCAAACAGAAGGCCAGAGTCCTTAACAGCTATCGGAGGTAACAGACCATGGTGCTGGCACCACTGCAGTTCCCACCACACAGTCCCTGCACCACCACCACCCCCCTACCACACCCCAGCTGCTTTGGCCTTTCATCCACATTGAAATCTTCTGTCACTGAGGCAGGGCTCAACTCTGACCCCTGCAGTCTGGGGATGCTGTTGGGGACAGGAGTGAAGATGACCATTGGCAATCTCTCCTTTCTCTTTTCAGGCTCAGCAGACCTGTGCCAACTGCCTGGGTAGGAGAGCCCTTCCACACAGCCTGGGCACCCCTGGGAGGAGTGGTACCCCAGGCACTCTCAGCAGGTATCTACTCTGGCATTCCGGCACCTTCAGCATCCTCAGCATCTGAATCTCCCCAGCTTTTTTTTTATTTGGCACTGGGGTTCAGCAATCCCAAATAAATGTACCCTGTAAGTATAATTTACAGAGAATTTCCCAAATATTTACAATCATAGTATTGTTTAGATTGGAAGACACTTTATGAGTCCAACTGTTAACCTAACACTGCCAAGCCCACCACTAAACCACATCCCCAGACACAACATCTACACATCTCAAACACCTCCAGGGACAATGACCCAACCGCCTCCCCACACAGCCTACTCCAATTACTCATAACCCTTTTGGTGAAAAACTTTTTTTTCCCCTAATATCCAACCAAAACTTACCCTGTCACAACTTGAGGCAATTTCCTCTTGTCTTATCACTCATTGCTTTGGAGAAGAGACAAAACCCAGCTCGCTACAACCTCCTCTCACATAGTTGAAGACAGCAACCCTTGAGAGTTCTCTCTTCACCCTCCTTTTCTCCAGCCTAAATAACCCTAGTGCTCCCAGCTGCTCCTTGTAACACTTGTGCTCTAGACCCTCCACCAGCCTCACTGCTCCTCACTGGACACAGTACAGCACCTCAGTGTCCTTCCTGTCCTGAGGGGCTAAAAACTGAACACGGCACTCGAGCTGTGGCCTCACCAGCTCCTGGTACACGGAGACAATCACTTCCCTGGTCCCGCTGGCCACGCTGTTTCTGATACGTGGGGACATCTCTCCCGTTTCACCTGCTGAGCCTCCTCCCCAGTTTGTAACCTGTCCGGATAGCACAGCACCTTCCCCTGCGGGAGCAGTCCTCTGGT
>VXBZ01006677.1:291633-309028 GCA_013399135.1 Heliornis fulica
TGAATCTCCCCAGCTTTTTTTTTATTTGGCACTGGGGTTCAGCAATCCCAAATAAATGTACCCTGTAAGTATAATTTACAGAGAATTTCCCAAATATTTACAATCATAGTATTGTTTAGATTGGAAGACACTTTATGAGTCCAACTGTTAACCTAACACTGCCAAGCCCACCACTAAACCACATCCCCAGACACAACATCTACACATCTCAAACACCTCCAGGGACAATGACCCAACCGCCTCCCCACACAGCCTACTCCAATTACTCATAACCCTTTTGGTGAAAAACTTTTTTTTCCCCTAATATCCAACCAAAACTTACCCTGTCACAACTTGAGGCAATTTCCTCTTGTCTTATCACTCATTGCTTTGGAGAAGAGACAAAACCCAGCTCGCTACAACCTCCTCTCACATAGTTGAAGACAGCAACCCTTGAGAGTTCTCTCTTCACCCTCCTTTTCTCCAGCCTAAATAACCCTAGTGCTCCCAGCTGCTCCTTGTAACACTTGTGCTCTAGACCCTCCACCAGCCTCACTGCTCCTCACTGGACACAGTACAGCACCTCAGTGTCCTTCCTGTCCTGAGGGGCTAAAAACTGAACACGGCACTCGAGCTGTGGCCTCACCAGCTCCTGGTACACGGAGACAATCACTTCCCTGGTCCCGCTGGCCACGCTGTTTCTGATACGTGGGGACATCTCTCCCGTTTCACCTGCTGAGCCTCCNCTTTTAGCACCATTAGCTTCAGACAAACAGAAGGAAGGAGAACTTGTTTCTTTTCCCTTTAGTAGGATAACCTGTTTCACTTGCTGTAAACAATGGCAAGAGACTAACCGATGCTTAACTCAGTCCCAAAATCTGGGTTTGCAAAGGAAGAGGTACCTGCATCAGTTCGCATGCACGCGATGGGGGGTGGAGGTCGTCAGCAGCTTTGCAAAGTCACTCTCCAGGCAGAATGGTGCTGAATAATCATTCATTATGTTTAATAACAAAGAATGTTGGATCCTGATTTAGGGCGACTTCAGAAGCAGCTCTCAAGGTACAGCATTTCCTATCTAGTGGCCTTTATTAAGAGAAGGAGGATGTACTCCCCTTTTGGTATCAAAAAGATTTCACAATATCACAGCCAGGGCGACCACGAATTTTACATACATTGATTTTCAGCACTGACAGGAGAATAGAACACATGTATACCTGTTTTTACATAACTTATGAACTCAAATGTTCCTCAAAACTCATTATTCCCTTTGTAACATTTTGTAAGAAGCCTTTTCTTTGCCTTTATATGGACTAAAATATGAGGACAAGCAAAAGCCCTCAATCTTCTCCTTAAAGGATCTCAACACTGACTGTAGACCATCAGCCCTTACACTCACATTTACTGAATCCAGATGGGTGTGTTTTGGCAGGGAACAAAGTCAAATGATTCACCCAAAATTCTCACCCAGTCCAACAGCAGATATTTAGGGAAACATTCTCAGGACCACCTCAGAAGTAGTGCAGAGACTGCCTGGACTAGAAATTACAGCTGCACATTTGACAGCTATGTGCATCTTCAGCCTTGTCACCAATACTGACAGCAAATGTCACCAATTAGGTATTACCTGGAGGAAAAGAAAAGCCTGATTTCATTACCAGTTACTGCCTGGTAACCAGCTTCAGGGGCCATGAAGAAAAGTTCCTCATTCCCTGTTAGCCTGTGCTGTATCATTTATTTCATATAACTATCACATTGTTTTCCAACTTCCTCTAAAAAATCAAGACCTAAGATAGCTTAGTATACTATCTTTATATTTCAAGATTTTCAATTACTTTAAAATCAGTTAGGTCTATAGACCAGATTTTACAGGAAGCAGGCATGTATATTAAAAACTAGGTCAACCATTTTCTGAAATCCATGCAGGCTGAATCTTTGCAAAGGAGCAGAAAATGGCAATGATGGTATGGTGAGGTTTTGCTTGGTCGTTTTTACCTCTTCAGCCTTTATTCGAACAAGGCCATTCTTCAGCAGCCTCTTATTTTTCTTTAATCTCTTGCCAACATTTAGCACCTTGGCTGACTGTACTCTTTGAAAGTGGCACCTGAACAGATTATTTACTCTGCTATCAAGACAACAGAGCTGCACCTTTAACTAAGTCCATCTTCTGAGATTTGTTCTCCTGCCAACCTTTCCCAAAGGTCTCTCCTTTCTTCACTTACTCTATTACTCAAATTGTAGGTTTATCAAGCAGCACAACAACCAACAGTAAGCACGTTGTGCAGAAGTCCTGCATCCAGACATCAATCACATCTCAATCACATCACATTTTTTATTCCTATTCTCAGAGGACTGAATTTCCACTCTTCGGCTGCAATGAATGCCAAGAGAACTGTTTGTATGGTTGTGCAAGTTGTGTATCACAGGGTGGGTGTTGGTTTTGAGGGTTTGTTTGGATTTTTCTTGCTCTTGGCTTTTTATTATAAAACTATACTTTAGTACACTGTCCATTCTCCTCTGTGGGGAAAAAACTCCACCCTTACAGTATTACAATGAAGAGGATATCATTGTACAAATATAGAAAGCCCATTCAGTACTAACTGTATTTTAAGTGGAGTAAGGGACAAAACTGTGTGCTTCATCTTCTATTCCTTAGCTAGCACACTATTTTAAGACAAAAAGTCTACCATAAAACAACAAATATCATATTGATGCTCACCACTTCAGCTTCTAAATTTGTAGTGAGCACAAATTCAGTGTGGATCAACAGATGAAAAAGGAACGATCATATTTAGACCTAAAAATTGACAAAATTATTCAAGCATCTACAAAAATGGAGAACTAGAAGTAATACCATCCTACTGTTCACACTTGTTTGCACACCAATGTAGGAAAACCTGAACTCACCACGTCAAACTCATCTCACAGCAATAAGGATCTTTAGGATGTGGGAACAAAACATTATGTAAGGAAGAAAGGGAAGAACAGGACTTCAAACTTCTTTAGATTGCAATTAGTTAAATTAGGGGTTGCTTTTTGTTTTACTTAAATGCAAGATGTCATGAACCACAATGTCTTTTTCATGAAGCCAAGAACACTCACACATACATAGCTACACTTTCCCTGTTTACACACACAGGGCAGCAGTTCTACATTCATTTAGCAACAATGCTGAGCCCTGGGCAAAGATCTGCTGTCAGTTCGGAACAGAGAACAGCCTACATTTCATGTTTCCTTCCTTCTGCAAGGTTGAGTCACATCCTTAGGTCTCCTTTTAGAAAGCTAACAAACCAAGAAAAAAGTCTTTAATGGAGAATCCTAGCATTCAAGAGAATTTAAAGTACTGACACAGGCCACAGTTCAAGTCTTTGACTCACTTTCTACAGTGACATGGACCAGAAAACTACACGCCTTTTTTCCTGATAAAGCAAAATCTAGTGCTCTTCATAGCCAGGCAGCTTCATCGAAGTATTACAGAGATAAATGAAAGGCTTTAACAGTTATGGAGAGAATTAGAGCAAAGAATTGCCTTGAAATCGCTGTATTTAAAAACAAACCAAGCCAATAACCCTCACGTATGGGAGAAAGAACATGCAACTACCTTTGAAGACAACAGAACATTCTTCCAGAGCCAGTTTAACATAAAGTTAAGATCTGGATTGTTTCCCTAGCACTTCAAACAAAGATTTTATTCTGCTGCACTGTAAGTCATGGCTGGACTACCAGCAGAAGCAGTAGCTCTTGCCTTTTTTGTTCCGCTGTACCAACTGGTATGCAGGTAAGTTCCCTGGTTAAAATCAGCATAACCTCACAAGTTCTTTGAAATCTGGACCAGTTTCCCATATCTGTTTAGCACAGCCACAGGAAGGCAAAGCTGTCAGCTTGAAACAAGTAAATTCAAGCTGCAGACAATTACTTCTATTTATGTAATGTCATATAACAATTTGTTTCATGACACTGAAATGGAAGAACCTTTTCAAATCATCTACCTTACAAACCTATGTGATCAGAACAACAAAGCAACTGGGATGAGAGCACCTCAGCCAGAGAAAATGAAGTAACATCCCATATCTGTTGGTACAGTTGTTTGTTAGAACAGCTTTCAACAGCATACTCTACCAGTTTCAGAAACAAACGATTTAAAAAATTACATCTCTTATGACTTAACATATATATCTAAATATATAATTTTATATCGATACTTTAAAGAGCTTGGTTTAAAAAATATATATATATATTTTACACATTATATTATGCATTTCCATCCACTCCCTCCAGTGAGTCAGAAGCTGGGCAACAAGACAAATGCAAATGTAATAATTTTCTTATAAATGTGCTAAGCAGACAGAAAGGCCCCCTGTAACCAGACATACAGTCACTGCATTTCTAACCTTTCTGCTCTGCACAGGCTAACAGCCCTGTCACTCTGTTTCAGTATCTACTCTGGTTTTCTACAAACCCAGGTTCAGATAAAACTAATACATGCAAGTCATACAATCACAGGACATGTTGGATTGAAAGTGATCTTTTAAGGCCATCATCTAGTTCAATCCCCCTGCAGTAAGCAGGGATCTCTTCACTAGATCAGGTTGCTCAGAGCTCCATCAAGCCTGACCTTGAACATCTCCAGGGATGGGGCCTCCATCACCTCTCCGGGCAACCTGTTACAGTGATCTACCACCCTCACACTGAAGAATTTTTTCCTAATATCCAACCTACATCTACTCTTTCCTAGTTTAAAACCATTACCCATCATCCTATTGCTACATATCCTCTGGTCCCTCCAGAGCCTTCTCTCCTCCAAGATGAACAAGCACAACTCAGTTGTAAAAGATGCAAATCACATGAAGCACAGGACAATTCCTGGGCTGTAGCTTTTAGAAGTATTTCCCTAAATAATTTCCTTGATGTGTCACTAGTTATTACAACAAAAATGCAGCATATTTACAAACCACAGGCACACTATTTCCATCTAAAGATCAAATCAGTGTCATTTTGCAGGGTACAGTGTCCACTGTTTGGAGCAGGTGCTATGGCAAAGGAGAAATTGCCATTTCCTGGCTCAGTACGTGCCTGCTGTATCAGCAACAAAAAAGCTTTTCATAATTAAAAAGGGGATGGATGGATGGATGGATGGATGGATGGATGGATGGATGGATGGATGGATATCATCACAGAATGGTTTGGGTTGGAAGGGATCTCAAAGATCATGTAGTTGCAATCCCCTGCCATGGATAGGGACACCTTCTACTAAATCAGGCTACCAAAAGCCCCATCCAACCCAGCCTTGAACACTGCCACGGAGGGGGCAGGAACAGCTTCTCTGGGCAACCTGTGCCAGTATTTGACAACCCTCAGACGGAAGAGTTTCTTCTTAATATCTAAACTAAATCTCCCTGTCCTGTCACTCTATGCACTTGTAAATGGCTCCTCTCCAGCTTTCCTGCAGTTCTATCAGGTACTGGAAGTCCACAATTAGGTTTTCCTGGAGCTTTCTCTTCACCAGGCTGAAGAACCCCAACTCTCACCCTGTCTTATAGCAGAGGTGATCCAACCCTCAGATCAGCTTTGCAGCCCCCTCTGGACTTGCTCCAACAGCTTGTCCTCCTTATGTTGGGGGCCCCAGAACTGTCTAAGAGGATACCACCTTTTTCAAGCTTGTTCAAGAGAAACTACAACAGCCTACTGGACTTCCAAAATCACTCTCATTTAAGTACAGTTATGTCCTTGTAAATTTTCAGACAAGAACAGACACTGACAAATGAGTTGCATCTTTCAACAGGTATTACCTATAGCCTGTAATAAATGCCATTTAGCCTACATAATGAAAAATACAAAAGCTGAATTTATGGCTGCTCAAATTATACTGGAAAAGCTTTTAGTATTGACTCTGAATATCAGATTTAGTGCACAAGTGAGAATTCTATCTTTTTTTTTCTGGAATTACTGTTTTGGAAAGAGTAAGAGTAGTGCTCATGGCTCTTCACAAAGAACAAAGATTTGCTTCTGCACTGTAAGCTTTACTCAGATCTAAGAGGACTGTTTGTTAGAAAACCATGCTACTGTAAGCACAGTCTGTCCCAATTACCAGTACTGAGAGAGTCCGAGAATCAAAGTGAAAGAAAGAATAATAATTACAAAAAAAAGCCATGTCCTATTCAACAGGCTGTCCCCAGTTCCAAAGCTCAGTTAAAACCAGTATGGACTTCTAGCCTTACTGGCCCTGCATTAACAGCTGAGAATGAGACTTAAGAGGGTGCCTGCAGGATCCCTAAACCTGCTCACTCAGGAGGAAGAAGGGGTACCTCTGGTACCAGCAGCAGGTACATTCTGTTTCACGAGTGCTCAGGGGAGAACAAAGCAGAGAACAATGTGCTTGCCCAAAGCAAAAGAAAAAACCCAAAGAATGTTACCCGTGTCAAGTATTTCCACCAGTATGAGCAAGAAGAGCTTTCTACATACATGCCAAATAAAAGAGGATTAGAAAGGACAGAGCAGTAAGAGTGAAACTACCCAATCAGATGCAATGCAAGAGCATGAACCCTTCCTTCCAGCCACTTCTACCCGAGTGTTCCCAGGCAGGGGACGGCCTCGCCTTGCTGCTGGAGGACAGGCTTGTAACGCTCTCAGCAGTTTATGAAGCAGAGCACAGCTGACAGTAGTATGGAACAGATGATGTTACACACAGTAACTGGTTGATAAGAGAAAAAAGCCAAACCACTTTTATGAGGTGCCCTCCTTCAGTGAAGGGCAGCAGATGAAAAGTACAAATCCATGTTCTGGGACTTCCCAAGGTAAGGAGATTGTAAGAAGACAACCTTCAATAAAACATCTTTAAATGAAAGAAACAAAAAACATACACAAGGGCATCAGAATGCACTTTAAAGAATTGAAAGTGCTTATGAAATAAACATGAAGACCCAAAATCAGACAAATCTAACAGTACTTTTTTTATCCAAACTCCCAAAGATGAGTTATAATAGCAGCTCTAATTAACACTGAGCACTGTCCTTGAAAAAATAAATACACTTAAGTACCAGCATAAAATAGTTCAAGTTTTCTTATAATTATGTTATTAAGAAATACCTTGAACTGTTAAATCAAATCTGTGCTCATGTTCAACACATGATAAAAACAGAACACCGGATCCCTTTGCCAAGAACAGCATTTTATCAGGACTAAAGTAAACACATTCAGTTTTTTCTAATACACTGACTCAGAACCAAGAAACAGACCAATTCAAGCGCAACAACTGTTATTTTCATTTTAAAGAAAGCCTTTAGCTTTTTTTTTTCTTCTTCCTTTTTAACATGCAAAAATACTGAAGACCAAAGACAACATGTTCTATGAGAAAGTTAAAGCTATACAATTGCGGAAGCTAAATACTAATTGCTTGAAGTCAGTAAGTGATTTCTTAGTTCTTTTTCTGAAGCTACTGCATATGCATCAACAACCCAGAATTAAGCAGCACTGAATCACTTTAGCAGTGCTGTAAAGCAAACACATTGTGAAAACTGAACTACGCTGTATCCGGTATTTTCTATTTGCTGACAAGTGTCAGCAGCACGCAGCGTGCCCTGACAAGCGAGTGTATCATAGAATCATAGAATGATTAGAGTTGGAAGGGACTCCCAGAGGTCATCTAGTCCAACCCCCCTGCAAGAAGCAGGGACACCCCCAACTAGGTCAGGTTGCTCAGGGCCTCATCCAACCTGGCCTTGAACGTCTCCAGGGATGGGGCCTCCACCACCTCTCTGGGCAACCTGTTCCAGTGCTCCACCACTCTCACAGTAAAGAACTTTTTCCTAATATCCAATCTAAATCTCCCTCCCTCTATTTTAAAACCATTACCTCCTGTCCTGTCACAACAGGCCCTACTGAACAGCCTCTCCCCATCTTTCTTGTAGGCCCCCTTGAGGTACTGGCAGACTGCTAGAAGGTCTCCCCAGAGCCTCCTCTTCTCCAGGCTGGACAGCCCCAACTCTCCCAGCCTGTCCTCATACATGTGTATGTCCCATGGCAGCAGGATCTGTCCTCAATAGATGGAACAAGAGCACAAGCCCAGCCCCTATCACTGGCATACCAAAATCCAGGCTTGAGAATCCATGTTTTGGCCAGCAATTAAAATACCAGTTTCCTAAAAATATCCACAGGTTCTACATCAGCTGAAATTTGTCTGCGATACAAACTGCCCTCCTTGAGTGACTACACCAAACAGTGTGTGGACACATACACACCCATAAGTACGTGGGTGCACGTGCGCTTTCTGACATATATATGTATACACACATACACACATACATAAGAACACCTATACACACAGAGTAGCTATAAGGACAAACTATAACTTAATGTATTCCTATCCTCTGGAGACAGATGGTCATTGGTTTGCTGGTTTATTGCTTGGCTGGTTTGGGGTTTCTGTTTTTTTTTTTTCTTTTTTAAACAAAGTTTTATCATTACTGTACTTCCTTTTCTGTTTCAGTACTACTACTCCAGCTCTCTCCCGAGTCACACACACAACAGCTATGCTTCAGCATGTTGCACTTCATGTTCCTTTATAAAGTGTCACTACAACTCTTACCTGAACTGAAGATATTTAAAATGTCCACCCACAGAGGTAAAGGTGGGCAGAGCTGACAAATCACATAACTAAACACAGAAAAAGCGTACATAAGGGCAGAAAACCACACCTGAGGTTCTCATTGTTTAAAATCTTTGTGTACATGTCCTTTCCCACACAGAGGTACCTCAAGTTTGAGCAGTAATATGTCACATACCCCATATCACATCAGCAGTCAGATGTGCTTCTAAGAAGCCCAGAGTAAAGTTTTCAGATCAGAAGCACTCCTGTGAACTTTCCCCTCCCTAACAGGGGAGAAAAATCTCTACCTTAAGACCCAAAAAGGGATCTGCTACCAATGACTGCAAACCCTTAAAGAGAAAGCAAGTTTGCACCAAATTTAGTTTACAGCAAAAGTGTTCCTAGTCCTGCTAGCTGCAAAGCTGATCAGCCAAATATTAACTGAACACAAGCCAACACAGTAGGCCTGGCAAGCAAAGACAGAAAACCACAGCTCCATCAGCAGAGGCTGCTGTTCTTTTCTTTACCCAGGAGTAAACACACTTGTTAAAAATAGCATAGAGTTTCCTAACCACCATCAGCTTCATTCACAGTATTTCTTTTAAAGAGCTTCCAAAAAAAAAAACCTTGAGTGATGAGCTAGTACGAGGATCAAAACAAAAAAGCACATAAAACCCAAACCCAACAGCCACCCTCAAAAAACCCAACAAGGTAGAAGCAACAACTTTATACTTTTTATACTTCTTGCATTGTTTTATATGGCTTCTTTGCTAAAGAGAAACTTGAGAACCCACATGCTCCACAAAACAGAAAGAGCCTAGAGTTCCTGCCCTTCCAGTGGCTAGGGTAGGGCAGAACTATCCATCAAATTACACAGCTAAGCAGAGCCATGTGGACAATTGAGTGTTACGGTTGAAAAATAAAAACCAGCTTGTTCCTTCTTCCTTTACCATCAAGCAAAAAAAAAATCATTGCCCACAATTCTGTTAATAAAGCTGCACCACCAGTTCAACTTTTCAATAACAAACACTACAAATAAGTGTCTTCTTACAGCACTGGCAGTTATTCCCTTTAAGTTCGGCCCTGAAGCTGTGTGAATGCACCAGTGTGCATCATTACCAGAAGTTCGTGGGAGTGACATATACCAGAGTATGAGTTCTTGAGAATCACACAACACCAGAATTAATCCTTCCTGTACTTCTGACCAAGCAACATATCTGCACTAGGAGAAGCAAGAAAGAACTTAGCCTTCTTGACAAAAAGAAGCAGACACTCTCTGCCAGTGTGATAAACAGAATGACCTCGAGTGCTGCCATGTTCCCCAAGTCAGTCATGTCAGCTATGTGGTCAAAGAGACTACAAACCAACACAGGAAACAACTCTCAAGGATGTAGTATTAAAATGGAATCACAGTAAGTGAAAAGCAGCAAGCTCGAAGGGGATGTGGCTGAAATATGTAAACTAGTCTAAAAAGACTCAGTTTCCAGTCATTTCTAACCATGCAAAACTAGCTGAACTTCTCCTCTTAGTGCCTTAGCTCCTCATGTGTAAAAGAGGAAGCAAACCACTTCCTCATTGCACTAAACCATCCTGATAATAAATAACCATACAGAAAGCAGCGCCAGAATATCCAAGAGGAAATTTATTCCATCTCTGAAGCAGCCTAGCAAGAGCAAGATAAGGTATTGTGTAACGACGACAAAAAGTATTGAGCACCTGTTCACTAAATCAGCACCATCTACTTCAACCTTGGGATAGAGCAAGGGTCCTAACAGAGAACATCATGTAGTTATGTACTCGAGGCTGCTTTCTTTCTGCAATTTCTTTACTTTTCAGCACTGTTTCACAGTTCAACAGAAAAGACCAAGTATCAGCTCATAACTAGGAGACAAGCACCACAAAATCATCCTGATAGCTAAATGACACATCACCTAAATCTGAACACGACACAAATTTCTACCATGTACAAATTTCTACTAGATTTACATGATGACGAACTACTAACGGCAACAGACAGAACTCTGCGCTTGCTTTCACTGTAGTCCCTTCCTCACAGTTTTCTGATTCTAGTTTTGCCATCCCAAGTTCCTTGTCCAACAGACGTACCTACCCTCTTTACAAAATCTCAGCTTCTACTCTTACTTTTTCTTTCCAGCCTTCTCCCCATTAACTCCCTTTTCCATATATTCATTTGCCAGAAATTCCCCATTTCCCCTGATGTTCCCAAGATGCTGGGTCCTGGCAGCATCATTCCCACACACTCCCTCAGTACCTGACTGATCCTCTCCACACAGCCAACATGCCAAATCCAACCCCTCCCTTAGTTTTTCCAACAACTTGTCCCCAAACTCAGTCCCAGATTTTAATTAATATCCTTCCCTGTTTACATCTCAAAGTAAGATGCTCCTCCTCCTAGTTAACTGGCATCACTCCTCACCCTCAGCTGTCCTCTCCACACAAACCCATTTTTCTGCCGTGCTGCCCAGCTGGATACATGTTTATTAGAGCATGAGCTTTCACAGGCCTGCAACAGGATCAAAACTGAGGCCAGTTCTGGGCTAGGGACAGAGAGAGAAGCAAAGCAAGAGGCATAAGCCCTGCAAAAACACTCCACCGTAAAGCTGAGATACACCAGAGCTATTTGAAGAGCTGTCAAAAAATTTTAAGACTCAGTTGGAACACCTGTTCCCAAGCCTCACTTTCGGCAGTTAGTGAAGTAGTTTGAGTGAAACTTCTTTGAAAACCTGACACAATATTAACATCAATATTATATAACATTATTCGCTGGAAGTATTAGGCCTTAATCAATAGTTTCTTACATTGTCATTTATTAGACTTTACTGCTAATCCCACCTACAGTAACTTCCCTACTGGGACACAATTCTACTCTGCATCTATTAAGAAGCCATTGCTACAGAACCACAGATAACTTCTTCATACCAGGTTTGAAGACAGCTAAACCCAGAAACTTCAGAAAAGAAGTTTCTTTTTCTAACTTGTTTTGGTTACACTGGTTGACAGCTCCTGTAAGATCATCCTCTGAACTTTAAGCTAGGAGATATCAACTAGGTCTTGTTATTCTGCTACGACTGCTAAGTTATTAATTCACCTCTGAACTCTGAGAGGCAAAGGTAAGAACAGCTACAGCATGTAAAGTACTACTTTAGCACTTGGGAAAGTGTTACTGTAGCCAGTTGCATGTGGGAACAAACAGCAAGTGAAGGTTTTACAAGAAGTACTGAGAACAAAAAATTTCAAAACTATCATTACAATTCAGTTTCCTGTTCAGCTGACAAATCCACATCTCTCTCACATAAGCTTTCTACACACAAGCAGAAACGCAAAACTCTAAATCAATCAGCTATTATCCATAAGCAATCCCTACATAACGCTCTGCCTTGTCCATATGATCTTCATTCATATAAAAGGTCAGCAATTTTATCTCTGAGATGAAGCCCCATGAAGTCTGGTGGTTACATATTTCACTTCCACAATAAGAAGGAACAGTTTCAAATAACCGTATGTCTCAGCACATCAAAGGTGCGAATGCAACAGAAATAAATGAACTGGCTTTTTGTGCCCAGACTGCCCTTTGCTTGAGAAGTTTCACTTGCAGGGACATTGAACAGAAATTTTTTTTATTTATATATTATATTTTAAAAAAGGGCTAGTAATTTATTTCTTAGAAATTCTTACAACATATTTTTCAAGACTAGTAGTGCTACAATTCAGAAGACTGCTTTCCCTGCCCCTCCCCCCCAGTACATATGTCAAACTGATTTGTGCTTAAGAAGCTGAAACAATCACCTTTGTTGTCCAACACAGAAAGACAAGAAATCCTTTTCCCTGTGAAGATGTTACCCTCAAGACTGCTAAAGTAAAAAGGAGAACCAGCCATCATCCAGTGCCACGCCTGACTGGAAGCATATGCAATTAGATCTAACTTTTGAAGTTACACAACTGCTAGAGCCACTAGTCACAGAAACAGGGATTTCCTGTCAGCTAATTTACAACTAGAGCTCCTAGGAACTCATCTATTACCTTGTACACTACACCAGAAAAAGTTACTCAGGCTAATGCTCCATTTAATTTAATCATCTAGTACCGAAGGAGCACCAGAATTGCCTCATGGCTGAATTTGAGTCTTTTGAACTGCGCCAGTTACACAGAATTCACTCACACAACAGCCTGCTGCTACAGGGGAACGGTTAAGCCCTGTAGTCTGAAGTTAAAAGTGCTTTTAAAAATGTATCTAGGACAGTGTTCTGCAGCACTTCCTTATACATGAAGTGATTACTGATACAAACCCTTTTTCTGCCTGGTGGTCATCAATTCATGTAAGGCTCCTGCTGATGGGAATCAGCCTTCCAGACAAACGTGTTAAATGCCTACAGGATTTTGGCCCTCGGTTTTGGTGTGGGTGGCAGGCAGAAGCCCTGTTTTGCAAGGCAGGCTGTTTTTGTAGCTACAGACACACCAAGCCAAACACACTCAATCCCACAAGTGAAGCTGTCCCAGACACATATTATTTGCACGGGGACCACCTGGGAATCCCAAGTGCTGTAGAGATAAGCCAGAGAATCAGCCAAACACTCAGTACACAAGACCACAAATCACAGAGCATTTCCACAGGAGTACAAGAATAAAAATAAATATGCCCATACAAACGTTATTAGGGGAAATTAGTTTTATAGACTTGAAGATTCTATGTATGTGCAAAGTCTACAATTTTTCTGACAGTCCCACAACTCCTTCTAGTAGTTTAAAAAAATAAATAAATGCTGGGTTTGGTCAGTCACACATCATTCCCCAAAAGCGATACCTGAACTTTAGCTTAGTGTAAAAAAGGCAAACAACAAATTGTTGATACACACAAATTAGCCAGTACTTGTACAGGTACCAGAAACATAAAATATTCTTTTTCCTGGTGCTGAAATCCAGTGTTGAAGAACACTTCAAAAATACATTAGCCAGTACTAACGTTTCCAGAGTTAAGCAGTTAAAGTTCACTTTAACTGATTCAGCAGCCACAGTCAACAAAGGCAGCAGCATAGCCAGATGACAAAAGTCATAACAGATGAGAGTTCATAAGCCACATGCACACACATACACTGAGCAGGACACCACCAATCAGCTACAACTTTCTTATGACTACCTGAGGTTCAAATGATGAGTGAAAGGCAAAAGATGCATCATTTTATTTGCTCTTTCCATGTGCATTGTCTGTACCTAGTTTCACTATTTCGATAGTAGAAGGTATCTCTGTGCATGAGGCCTTCACACAGCAGAGAAAATATATATATAAAATATACCATTTCCAAAAAGGAAAATGCAATTAAACCCACAGGAGATAGGGAACACAGGAGGAAGTGCTGTAACTAAAAATACACTCAGCTTTACCAAGTCAATTCTAAAACTGCTCAGTGTTTGTCACTGTTTTCTGCTAAGCTCTAATATTTACCTAATTTTGACACACATGCCTCCAGTTAAGTACTAGAATGTAGAACAACATCTATAAAACAGCTATTCCTCTCAGCAAATTCTAGACCATTCGACACACCCTGCCAGTTGCAGCAGCCAACTTGTGGCACTAGAGAACATTCCTCAATCACAGAAGGGGAGAAACTGAAGTGAATTTATAAGACATCATGAAATTAAAGCAAGCCCTCATCTTCATGCACCTGAACAGGAGTTTGTTAGAGGTGTCACATTTTCCACAATCACAAGGAAAAAAATACTAATACTCTTCAGTAAAGTTTATCTATCCATAAACCAACATTAAAGGAAGACTTGAGATATGCACGAGGATTATCTGTTTATTTGAAAGTGCTCTTGATAGAGGCAAATACATGGAAATAGAAGAAATATCAAAAGGTGCATGCAACTGGCTCTCATTTACAGCTGGAAAGTTATTTCAAGTAAATCTTACCCTGCCTAATTGATGCACATGGTGCCTCAGCTAGTAATCTCTGCCAATGCTTCACATTCCCCAGCACTTCACTCTTTCCAATCAAGCTTCCTACACAGCCCCAGTCCCCTCACCCCCTCTGCAGCCACGGCGATAGACTTGAAGGATTCCACTGGAGCAAACCACAAGCAGGATGGACTCTCTGCACCCTGGCACTAAGCACAGGAGTGTGGCACTGATATTCAAAACTTGTGTGGATTCAGCACATACATCCACTTGGGCTGCATACTTCACCTGTAGCACATTTCTTTGACAGCTGTTAGTCCACAGGATGTAATTTGAGAAGGCTCAAAAGCTTTGAAGATGTATTTCCAAACATTTTTACGACGAGTTAAGTCTCATAAAATTGATTTGTAATATACTTCAGGGTAGTTAACATTGCCTTAACAGACAGAAGTCATCCTTCTCAACTTAAACCCCTCTACATCAACGACTAAAACTCTTGGTGTAATTGTGAGAGTGCAAGCTTTTAGGAAGGCCAGAAAAAGGTTGATTTACACTAGGGTCTTTATTTCTTACAAAAAAAAAAATCAAACCCAAAGCCAATAAAAAAACCCAAACACTCACAGAAACACCTCACGCAAACATACCTGACTTCTTGCACATAAGCTTTCATTTCACCACTCTACTGCAGTGTATGCATTAGTTCCACCTATGCCACCAGCTGCCAGGCAATAAAAATTAAAGAGAACTTCAGGCTATTTGTGTATCTGTATTCCCTTATGTACTAAGCAGGAGGAGAAAACCTGCATCTACATTTACCAGCCTAAGCAGCTACAGAAATCCAAAGCGGCCCCTAAATATGCTTTTTGAAACAACAGAGCTGATTTCTGTTACTGTATTACTCAATAATTCAGTAGTTCCCCACCATTCTGTCTCTTTACAGTATTAATTCCAAGTGTCTAGAAAGCACGGTTAGAAATCTGGTGACAGAGACCTTGAATTAATGTCCCCAGATAACTGTCCCTAAATAATTCTAGCTATTGCATTCAATTGTTCTTAAAACTAGTTCTGCTAAGATTTGTAACTACTGAAAGATACAATAAAAATAGTTTCGTTTTTCTCTTTATCCAGACGTTAAGAATGCCACAAAACTCAGAAAAGGCACAAAGACATTTATGCAGGCAATAACAGATCCAGATAGCATCACGTTTCTACAGTCAGCGAGGTTCCCATAAGAGAGGTTTCATATGAAGAGTCAGAGCACTTCAGAAGACAGTCTCTTCAATAATCCTTCACCTCAGGTGGCCCCAGCTAAACTGCAAACAATATAGAAAATCTAGAGCACCTGGCAACAAATGGAAGTTGTGTAACAGATGGGATCAAACCCATTCCTTATTTTGAGAAGGCCATGGTATTTTTTCACAAGGATATTTGAAAATAAGACTCTGAGATCACTTCTTTCTACAGCAATAAGAAAACTGACCATTGGACTTGGATAAAAAGCTATCTACTCTTCTATCTAGACTTTCTGTTTCAACAATGGAATACTCTGTTTGCCAGACCAAAACCATTCTTACATCATGAAACAGCAGTATCTTCTTCACGCGGTTTAGGATTTTGCTGTTAAACTTGCCACACAGAACTGAAGATAAATTTTGCAGAACACCACACCTTGCTAAAGGAAGATGTTTGTCAAGTGGAACCTTCTAAGTCGGCATTCACATTATAACCTCGACAACAGTAACTTCAGGCTAATTACTACATGTCTTCCTTGTCCAGTACCCCTTCTGTCACAAGATACTACAGGAAATGAGCATTAACTTAAAGGTATATTTAAAGTCCAAACAGAGCACAAAGAAATAAAGGGAGGTTCAAGCAAAAGAGACTTTGCAGTTTTAACAACAGAAACAGTAATAAGGACAGAGACTACTAGATCAATGTATAAAATGATTTAGTGGCTTGAGGATTTACACACATGCTAAACCAACACTTGTATTTCCATACTATGTTATCAGAAATTCAGAATGTCAGATTTGAAATGTTAGTAAGGCTCCACTATCACAGCAGAGAGACAGCTGTCATACCATCACTGACATTAGGATCCAAGATGCCAACGAAACGCAACAGAACAAAAAGGAAAAACCCTTCAAGAACTTTTGGAACACACAATCTCTTGATCTCTTTGGTATCTGAAGAGTTTCTGTGAAGAAAATTCTTGTAGTTTATTACCACAAAAGGTATGAGATCAGATTAGGATTAACAAAACAGACCTGAGTTGCACATGCCCTTATTCTTGAACCACACAGGCAAGAATTAAAATCCAATTAAATTTTGATTTTATCAGCCATGTAACAAATATGCTAGAAACAACACCCTCCTGCAACAGCTTCAGAAGTCACCTTAACTTACACCCACCTGGAGTTACAGCCCCCCGTCACAACTACTGCACACCAAACTGCGGAATACACTTTAGGTACGACAAATCAGCCACAATTTCTGCATTCTGCTTCACTCGCTCCCTGTTTCAGCCACAGTGTGAAAGACTGCGGATGGCCCTACAAGAGGTTTGTTTCCTCCTCCTGGTTAACCATTGACACTGTCACTTCATTTCTCCACATCCCGAAGCGCTGCCTGCATCCCGCTGGGGCTGGGAGGGGGGCTGGCTGCACCACACCGGGCAGGCTGAAGGCCGGCGGCGAGGACGCGCTCCTCGGACCACCGCCACAAGCCCACGCAGCTGCCTACGCTTGCACCACGGAGTAAACCGGGTCCTCTGCCTCCGACCCGCAGTGGCGAAGGGAGGGAGCCCCGCCGGAGAGCAAGGGAGACGAAGAGGAGGATTATTTAACCCAGGGCAGGTCCCCAGCAATTAGCGTGGTTTCCCCAAGCGAGGGAGGGAGGCGGCGGCCGCCGCTGCTCTCCCC
>VXBZ01006677.1:309303-329486 GCA_013399135.1 Heliornis fulica
GTGCGGGCGGGCGTGCGATGACCCGGATGTACCGGCCGGGGGGGGGAACGAACGGCCAGCAGGTGACTGCGCAAGCGCGCCAAGCTGCCAGCGCACTGCGCATGCACCTGCTTCGACTCCGAGTGTCTTGGGCAGGGGCGGGGGAGCGAAATAGAGGCGGGCGGGCAGCAGAGGCGGTGAGCGGGTCAACCTCCTTAAAGGGGCCGTCACACAGCCTGGCGTCTGGGGAGGTGTGGGGAGGGAGCAGCCATCTTCCTGTCGCCCTCCGGGCGCGGGGCCGAGACCTCCGCTGTCTGCCCTGCCTCCAGTAGCCACTCATCAAAGCCTCTCACTTAACATCATGGAGTGTTGCTTAAGCCAGTTGTGTGATTTGAGTTGCTTTTTAGGCCTGAGGCAGAGGTTTTACGTGCCTGCAGTGGGCAAAGACGTGATGGGAAAGAAAATAAGGCTTCTTCTTTGCGAAAAGCAAGGTTCTGGCTGCGAGTCGAGCATAGGTACCTTCCCAGGTGGATCATGTTGTAAGATCTAAGCAAACAAAAAGTGGGGAGTTAATCCCTCGGCGAGGTGTGCACTGCCAGAGCCCCGCGCAGGAAGAGCATCCCGCCGCTCAGCAGCTGATGCCAAACCGCTCTCCATCTCCCCTGAGATATCAGATATATGCCGACTGTGTTAAAAATACAAAAATATATTTTAGGGACATCTCACAGACTTCATTGTGTGTGCACACATCCTCCTGACAGTCCCACCTTTACCTTGCCGTTACAGTAACTCTCAGATTTTAGTGCTACCATGCTGGCCCTTCACACCCCCTGAACTGCTTCTGCTTCTGGTCTGGATTACTTTGCTAAAGCAGAGGGGCAGCAAAAGTACTCTGTGTTGGGGCTTACTTCTTTAGTAAAATTACACATACACACAGAAAGAAAAAGCTCTACTTGTTTTGGGTTTTTTTTTGTTTTGTTTTGTTTTGTTTTGTTTTGGGTTTGTTGGTTTTTTAAGTAACTATTTTCACCATTTTGCCCTGAAGTTTCATCTAGCTTCACATTGAAGAGATCTTCTGAACCCAAGGAACAGTTCACACCCCTTTGGTGGGGCTGCGCTGAAAGCAGTTCAGTGATGGAGCAGGACAGTGGGGCAGGAGCGTATGGATACGGCCAAGACAAAACTCTTTGCAGCCTCAAACAGTAGAGCATTATCATTGGCAGAGGTGACTATTCAGTCTGAGAGCGGCAAACCAACCACCTGAAAGTTGCTACGTTCTCTTCAGAAACCAAATACCAGTTCGATAATTGTCCAATATTAGTGAATGCCAAGTTCCCCCAAAACCACTTTGAGAAAGAACGAAAATGGAGAGGACCTCAGAGATCTATAAATTACATTTATCTTCTTTTTATTTTCATGTTTGACTGAAACAGATAAACTCATTTTCTCTTGTAACTTCGTAGGATTCAACATATTTGGATTCACAACACTAATAACCTTAAAGTATCCTAGTTAAAAGAGCATCCTGGGCTATCAAGGAAGCCACTGATGAGCATAGTTGAGCTCCAGCAGATGCTGATGAGCCCAAAAGAAATCAATGCACTGGAAACAACACCAGGGCTGGTGACCATATACCTGACTGTCAGCTGCCTTCACCAAAGCAGGGAAGGGGTGTGCCCCAGCAAGCCTTGGAGGCTCTTGGAGGTTAGTGTAGATGCAAGCAAACTGGGGAGATGTCCAATAAGATATGAAATGAGATTTTCATAGAAGCAGCTTACGGGCAGAATTGCAGAAGAGGAGCAGTTCTCCTAGTGCCTGATTTGTGTAATTGGGTAAGCTAAACTACATGCTTGTAACGACTTTTCACTTCTGCTATGGAAAGGAGTTTTTGCAACTCCAGATACAAGTCTTGAACTGTCGGTGGATGCACCCTCCTTCCTGAGATAGTGGTAGGTCACTGCCACATCTCCTCCTCTGAAAGTGCAGACTTTTGAAAGTCGGTGTGCCAGGCAGGAAATAATCCTGGTCCCACTGAATTAGAGGGAAGCAGAAACATGCTTACAGTTTATGTTATCGTGTGGGCTTAACACAAGCCTGCGGGAGGGTCTCACCTATCGTACTACAGAACTGTTGCACAGAGCTACAACCAGCTGTAGGGATGAATGAATTTTGATGCTCATAATGTTAAAAAATGCNGGGTGAGACGAGAAAAATTTCCTAGTAGAACCATAAACAGGTTAACAGGTTTGTAATAATATTTACTCTTTAGGGCCCTCCAAAATTTTAAACTACCCTGGATTTGGATTTCTCACCTTCCAGAATTAAAGAATGCCCTGAGCATCACCAGTGCTTTAATAGCAGCTGTGTACTGAGACACCCACATCCCACATAATAATTGAAGCATAAAAAATTATTGAAAACTCTGGGAAATGTTACATGACTAAAAAAACCCACCAATTTTCTATTAGTTCTGCCCTCACTTTTAATTTCTTAATAGCTTCTGAATAGAATTCTTTTACCAGGTTATGACTGCAATAAATATAAAAACAAAATTAGAGATTATATTTGCCAGCCAGTATCATAAAATAAAGGAGTGGTAACACAATATAACTGCTGTTATTCTGCTAAATGCCCATGGATTGTTTTGTTAGTAATAATGCTGCTGGGTAGGTGTAACTGACAGGAAAGAAAACAGGTCAGAGCAATTTCACAGAGCAAAGATTATTAAGGTACAAATGTTCTGTGAGACCTATATGTACTGTATACATGCACATATATCCCAGTGACAAAGGATTACTTTATTTTACGTATAGATGGCCAGACAGGTAAGTAAAACCACAGATGCAAACCTGCCCTTAGGTGCCACACACAGCTAAAGTACTTTGGCTATTTTTAAGCTTAGCAGTAGCCTAGGGGAGAGAGTTAAAAGGAGAAAAGGGAGTCATCCTCATCCTCTCCTATTTGTACTCAGCAGACATCAGAGCATGCTGTCCTCTGACAACACTGTGGTTTGTCTTGGGCGGGGGGGGTGGGAAGAACACCCCTAACTTTTCCATTACATGGATGAAAACAGAAAGTAAGCATCCTATAACCAAAGATTTAATTTTTTAATATTTAAAGAGAGGAGACTTCCTACAGCAAAATTTCAAGCAGGGAAAAAAAGAGGCAGCTTTGTAGAGCTCCCTTGTTACATTGTCGTGGTTCATAGCACCTTTCAGTTCAGATAATGCTAACATCAGGTTTTGCCCTCCCCCTTCCAGATTTCTCCACATTCACAAGCACAGGGCTGGTACATGAGGGACTGTGGAAGCAGTCACATTCACACTACGCTGTCCTTTAGGGCTTTCATTTTGGATAGTACAAATCCACTGATATAAATGTAGCTCTTCAGAAATATAAACAGCTGCAACGAAACATGAATGATCTACATAAATTCTGAAAAGAGCAGACAAAACAAAAAGCTGAGGTCAAACCGTTGGCTGCTTACAAGGACGCCTGAAGTGCTTCCAGATACTGTAATGCCAAACGATTACGGTATTTTATACTGGCATGGAGACAGACACCCACACAGTCCAAATGGCTTTCCCACCCCTCAAAAAAAAAAGTCATTTTGATATTTAGATGGCAAGTTGGGAAACTAAGGTGCTACAGAAGTTAATTATTTTTACTCTGAGAGACCTGATGAAAATCTGCTGCCTCCTCATGCTGTGCCTCAGTCACTTCACGTGACTAATTACATTAGTCATCTCCTTTTCTGCCACTACAAAGTCTGAGATTATTTTCGAGTTCACTCATCTGTTCAAAGATAATGGTGATTTTACAATACAAAGCTCTTTTGTTTTCACATTTTGCTTCCTTTCCTTAACAGTACTTCTAACCTGTAAGAGACAGGGAAGCAAAACGGGGAATAAAGAGAAAATGGCAGGTGTTAAGCCTGCATTAGAAAGAATACTGTAGACCAGTAAGCATAAGGGAAGATGAACAGGGAAACTGCAGCTATTTTACTCGTATTGTATCTCTACTGGAAAATAGAGAGATAAATTAGTCAACTTGTTACAGAGTAGAGCAGAACATAGTATTAAGACACAAGGATCTTTAAGCCACTTATTAAAGTTTGTGAAATGCAGAATGTCTTCAAGTGAACACTGCACAAACACCACTGAGAAGTACTTGGAGCAACTGCAGTGGCAATACCTATGTTACTAGCAAACAGGTGAGCTGGCCAGCAAGAGAAGTTGCCTGCAAAACAATTGAGATAATCCAGCATTGTCAAGGTCATGGCCACAGACTGAATTTATGGCACATGGGTGAGGAGAAACTAGGGACGGACCTGCTCTTGGGCAGAGGTTTGCTCAGTGTGATAGAAAATCTAACATCACTTCAGCAGGTCATCATCTCTGCTCATATGAGAGGAACGTTTCTTCATCAAAACACCTAAATGTCACTGGATTTATTCATTCTGGATAGCAGCTAGTGCCTTCAAGTGCTCCACTAAGTCAGGGCAGGCTGCTGAATGGAGGCAATGTAGGGTGGCAGACCTTCCACTTGACCTCCTGTTAGCTCTCAGTCAAGCCAGTTTATAAAACAAAGGAAACCACCAGGACTACGGTAGGAAACAAACCATATATCTAAGCTGGAACTTTCTCTCAAACCATTTTTTTTTCACCCCACAGAATGTTTCAGATCAATCAGCAGTACAATAGTATTTCAGTTAATGGACAGAATCAATGTTTCAGAGAACAGGGAAGGCAATATTTAAGAGGGCTAGACTGTTTCATTACTCTCTGGAAGAGAACCCAATTTTTTGTTTTGTTTTTGTTTGGGGTTTTTTTTGAGTAAACACAATTGTGCTGCCCTGACAAAAACAAATATTCATCGATTTCATTGAGAATTCTGCCTACCTCAGGAGCATGAGACTGGTATTTTACTTTGATCACATCCTTTGTAGCGATGCACTGGTCGGAGGCTTTTTTTTTTTTTTCCTCCCCATGGTGCTTAATTCATTTCTTATTGGAAACCCTCAGAATAGCATTTGGCTCATAAGTGATTTTTGGGCTGTGCCTAGGTGTTGCCAAGGGACACTGTCAAAAGGCCATTTCACTCTGTCTCAGCTGTTTCCTTTGCTACAGCGGTACTTGGTTTCCTCTCTGATCACAGGGGATGTTGCAATCTGTTGGTGGGGAAATAGGTAAGTTAATTAAAGCACCTCAGGGATGGGCTCTGGAGAATGTCAGTCTCAGGGGCCAATTTCAAAATTCAGTGAACAAACACAACTCCACAAAAGAGCAGCGTTAGATATTACAGGGCAAGACATGAGTAAGGACAAGCTGAGCCTTCGGGCTGCATCCTACAGGACATGTTCCTCAATCTCTGGTGGCATGACTGCATGCTAAGGGTGCTCAGGACCCCACGGGGCTGCCATGTCACTGCTGCTGTTCTGTCTTTGTGCCACTAGTTCGATTTGAAAGGATCTGGATGTTTATTCCCCACCTGAAAAGCAGAATTCAGTTTAACTGATCAAAACCTGGAGTGGTTTTGCAGCATTCACTTGAACTAGTATAAGCCAAATTCATCTTTGTTTACGATCTAAGTGATGTTAAGTACAAGGCCACTGAGCAATGAGAGAACAAAAGAGAGAAAAAAAGACTGTGATTTAGTTATTGGCTCACCAAATGTATCTACTTCTTTAAAATAACAATTATGATACAGTCATCTGCTGCATCCCATTAGACTGTTACCTTCATGCCACCCCATCAGTATGCTCCAAAGAGCAGCAAACATTAAAATAATTTTAGTGCACCCTGTTGCTGGATGTAAAGAACTCTGAAGAAACCCTTTCCCTATGACAACACAGGTTGTCATAGCCCATCCACTGACCTCATAAGAAGCAGGCTGGCACCACTCTTTTTTTTCTGTGTGATAAGAAATTCCCATTCACCCAGAACCTACACTGTAGGTACATTTAGTTTCCAAAATAAAGCCTGGGTAGCTCAAGGGCAGAAACAGAGTCCTTACTGCTTACATAAGCAAAATTCCCTCCAATTGCAGAATTTGCTAGCAGAGGAAATGGGAAGCCAGGGCTTTTCCCCATACTGTAATCTGTGAGGGACAGGCTGGGTGCAGCTGAAGGCTGCCATAAAACCAGCATTTTGGCATGCACCGAAACACTTCCTTTGCTGAGCAGCTGAAACACTGCCCACAGATGTCTTTCTCCTCCTTCCTGAGATGGAGTGTGGCACCTAGGGTTAAATCTAGCACCAGATGCAGCTCTTTAATATTCATTTAGCAAGAAAAGGGAGTAAAGTTGATGGTGCACATTGCAAATACTTAAACTTATTCTGATCTTACCTGACTGATGGAAAGATAGCATTTTTTATGTCCTCTGATAAACCCCACACACGAGCTGGGAAACATTCTGTGCTTGTTTATACCAACCTGGACACAGTCCCATCTGAGACATCTGGGTTCCTGGAGTTGGAGCTTAAGTGCATGATAGTATGTTAATAATCAGACTAGAACAGGCAGCTTCCCAGCGTGACGGCGCTGCCTCTACGGGAATCCATCGCAAATCACTGGCGGTTTATAAAATACACGGCCATATACGCCTGATTCTAAATGATTCCCTTCTCAGGCCAGGAACAAGCTAAAAAGGGGAAAGCTGCAAAACAGTCTTCTCTTGTGAGGTACTAGGCTGTAACTCAGAGAAGCTCAGACTGTGTTTCTGGCCATGGACTTCTTGTATGACGTTAAGCAAGAAGAGTAGGTAGCCTGCCGGTGGTACCCCCCAGTCTAATTACTAGGTACCTACAGTGATACTGCTAAACTTCAATAACTTCTTAGGTAAAAAAATAAGTTGGAGAGATTTGTATAGTGCTTTTTAGAAACACTGGAGCAATTCCTACTACCAGCAGCTCACAGCCTGCCGAAGACAGGAAAACACCGGTACTGGTACCAGTACCAGCTGTACCCACTGTAGTGAGGTGCCTCCCCATAGCAAAATACAACATCCTGCAACAGTCACCAAGCTAGTCCTAAGCCAGCTAACATGCGTACAAAAGATGGAGTAGCACCACTTCCCTACTACATGCTTCCCAGCGAGGCTTACCATTCAGAGATGGCTGTAGCTTGCTGGTGAGCCCTTGTGCCAGGTAGAAATAGTCCCTGTCTCAGGCCACAGGGCCCTAGTAACCTGGTTTATGATGCTGGACAATAAACAGCACATGTATACTGCCCAGCCAACCTGAGCATGTCATCTCTTCCCCAGCTGGCAAGATATAGGAGAGAGACGGGGTAACTGCAGGGGAGGCACCATGAGCATGGTGGGGAGAGAGAGCTGGCAACAGGGAAGGGCCCAGAGGTTTTGAAGTGAGAAAACTCCAGTGGGAAATGCACAGGTCCCAAAACACAAGAGAATTAGGACTTACTAGTTACAAAGAGTCCTATGAACAGTGTTTTTCAATTTTATCTCACTCTTTTCTAAGAAAAGGCAAACGGCACTGGTTTCTTCATGTTCCCATTATTATTTTAATCCTGAACCTTTATCTGTTGAGTTTTCCTTCCAAAGGATGTTAAGGCTGGATGTGGAACACGTAACATTTCTCTGGCTTGCTCACAGAAGACCAGCTTAAGTAGAGATGCGAAAAGGCCTGGAGAACCACGTGGGAGCAGAAGCACAAGGGCGGCGAGACAATCCCAAGTATGCACGCTCCCGGACGGTTTTAATGGGGTCACTCCTGTCCTGAGGCGGAACACAGAGCCGTTCGGATGACAGACTGTCCCTGAGCCTGTGAGAGCCTTTGCGGATGAGCGTGACAAGCTTGGGGTGTGTGCAGAGGGGGCTGCACTCACAGGACCTGAAGGAGGCCAGATGGCAGAGGGGACAAGTATCCCCACCAGAAGACCAAAGATCTTCCATGAAATGGGGCAGAGACCAAGAGGCTGCAGCACAGGAAAAGACCTTGTGTCGGACCGAGGCTCAGACAAAGGTTTCTGAGCAAATGGATGGTTTTGCAAAGGCTGCAAAGGGACAAAATTACCATATAATAACCGTCAGGGAGAACCAACGGCTGCAGGTTTACTCTACAATAAACCTTTGATTTGCTCAATGCATAACATTTTAAAACCTTCCCCGTCCTCCAGAAGTACAGCTATTCCACTCAATGATTCTGTTTTCTCTTTTCAATGTTACAGTCTTCTGTTCTAGCAAAGATAAAGAAAATATTCTTTGAAATTAGGAAACCATGGTTGGGTAGATGATAAACAACACAGGGCAGTTCAAACATGTAGCAGTCTGGAACTGTCCTTGTTTAGAGCCTTTCTTACAAAGGTGCCTGTCAAAGCATTGCTGTCCTCTGGGCCACAAGAAATCATGGGCAGCCCCGAGAGAATTTTGTTAGAATTAATCACCCATCGAGTTCTTGTAAAGGCTTTATTTAGTTTTGCAACATGTTAAGAGAAAAGCACAAACGTACATACATGTGCCCAGAGCTGCAGGATAAAAGAATTAAAAATATGGCCATATGAGTTTCTTTCTCAATAAGAAGAGTTTGGTGCTGTTTGGTGGCATTGTTTGTCTGTGTTTGTTTTAATCCTTAATAACGCTTAATACATTGCTTGGGAGCTGCGTGTTTCACTGTAATGCAGAGTTAACTGTTGTTATTCATTAATTGACTTTTATATTGCCATTAAATGTTGCAATCAATTCAGTCTCAATATTCTACACTTTTATCTCTGCTATAAAAAAAGCTTTATTAGCTTTGCTTGGCTAAAAAACAATACAGTGAACTACCCTTAATTATTAATAATCTGTTTCCACTTCAGTAAAGCTTTTTGGACCTTTACTACAGCCTGATGATATATTTGGTGTGTAGGGTTCAGAGCAATACACTGCACTCTCTCTGGGAAAGAGCCCAAAAATAACTATCGACTTGATATCAACCCAAGGGATTTCCTAAGGGAACGAGAGTATCATTTCAGGGCAGGCCATCAGTGGTTTAGGGGAATGATACAAATCTGTGCCTGGGGAACAGATGCCTCAGGGTTTGTAAATGTGTGAGAGAACCTTTCCCCTCGCGGTCACTAGTTCAGTTCTGGTCCATCCAACACAGCAGTTACTGGAAGCTATTAAACATCTAATGAACTTCTGGGGCCATCTGAAACAAGGGGCGGCACTCCTAACAGACACATCCTTACAACTTGGAGCTACTCCTACTCAAACTGCAGTCTCAAGTGTAATACATAGACTGGGGATAAGCTTGATGGAGTGAACATAATTTTATCTGCTGAATGCAGTAAGTGGGATGATTCTGGGCTGGCAGTCCAGCTTTAGATTTTCTACTGGCACTTTCTTGAGTCATATTACTAACTTATTACACAGCACTTCGTTACAGCCTTTCCTCACAAACTCCACCAGAAGGGCCCAGAAGACTTACAAACCCACACTTGCAGTGTCTCAAACCTTGGGGAAGGTGAGTAAAGAAGGTCTGATTTCATGCTTGGAGGACATTTCTAAAAGCCCTGGGACTCCCAAACTGCACATCTAGCTTTGATACAGGTCTGCTAGGAGGAGGAGAAGACAAATGCTGACCATTACATCCACAAACCACAGCTGTTGATGGGAATTGGCAAGAGACCAGGGAATGCCAGTAAGCATAGATGGCCTGCAGCAGAAGGTAGGGCTGAGCAGGGCTCTCTGACACTTGAGCCTTTTCATGCAGCTCCTGGTGCTTTTCTATCCTGGCATCTGGTTTCCGTGACAGCACAAGGGAAGGTCAGTATGGTGTAGTTTTATGGTATGTTCTCCTGGGTCATGTTGGTACTTCCTCAGCTAAATATGCCTCAGTGCAGGCTCAGGTTCACCATGCCCCTGGGCTCAAATTATTTGCAGCTCTACTGTCTGCTTTTAGCTTGCCAGTATCTCAATTTAGTTTTTTTCCATATTTTATCTGAGGAGGATAGGGGCTGAAGGCTTGTTCCTTCTTTCTTCTAGGTTAGGACAAAGTCATGCTGAGGACCAGAGACCACCTGTGGTAAAGCCCTGTCAGTCAGCATAGCTGCAACCAGAGGAGCCTGTTACGGGGCTCACAGCTCTGTGGTCCAGCACAGGAAGTGGTGATGCTGTAGGTCAGGCTTTGCAGCTGCTGCTCAGTTGTGAGACCTTGGATATACACTGGTGTTCCCATTTCTTCGTGCCCTTTTGAGTAGCTCTTCAGGGCTCACTTTATCTGTTTCTGTGGTACATGATCAGCTGTGCCCAAATTCAGGCAGGGGCTTCTGGGTAGTGCAGTAATATAAACTGCAAAGAGCATGCAAGTTTTGTTGGCAGAAAAAGGAGGAGGAAGAAAAGAAAAAATAGGAAAAGCTTTCTGTAATGGGATCTGCTGCTCACCCGCTTCTGTCAACCAGCATGTGCAAATCTAGCTATTCCAGTGCATTATATTCAACAATCTCGCACTCAGTGGCAGGTGAAATGTCATACCTCGGGGTAAATTTTCACTGCAGTAGGCAGAGAATTTGTCCTTTAAACACCCTTAGTATTAATGGGAAATTGATCCCTCAATTTAAAGTCCAAGAGATACAAATGTCTCACGTGGAACCATTTTCAAATGTGTTGACATTTTGATTCACAAAATGAGACACTTTTAGAAACAAATGCAAGTTCATTTCATTCAGGATTTGAGGTTAGTTGGATACTGGAATAAAAATGCGCAATGAATGTTTAGTATATTCATCAAGTATCTTTTAATCTCTGCACACTCAAGGGTTCATAGTGACATCAGAAATCTGAAGTTCTCTACAGTAACTAGTACATCCATCCCCTCATGGGACTGGAATCTAAAATCATCTACTGCACTCGCAACAATAGCATCTAGGGCAAAAAGGGGCTTTGGGATAAGGGACCATGTTTCAGTGACCTCTGAAAACATCTGCTGCATTATTGGATATGCTTTCATCTCCAAAGAGCCCTGATCCTGCTGAACTCCACCTGGAGGAGCTGTCAGGGTTTTACTGATGTCAGTGACATTCACTGTGGGACTGGAGCCCAACAAAACGTCACAGGAAACAAAACAAAATCACCAAGATGGGGCAGCTTGCCTGGTTGCCTGGCAGAGGCTCTGGCTACTCTTCCAGCTCAGAAATTAATCAGCATGCTGTGAGAAAGGTGATCTAAACAAATGTTTAGAACATGTCCACAACTGCCATACAAATAGCGAGGTCCTGGTAGGTTAAACCTTAACGAAACCTTATGAGAGGCTGGGGCATGCTGAGCACATGGGCAGTGATTTGGAAGGGGGATGTTATTATTTCACAGGAAGCTCGTAGCTCCTGGAGTGGACATGAGCATCTCTTGCTGCAGAAACACCAGCTGGTCAATGTCCCATGACAGGGCGAGCATGAGGACTCGGATCATCTCCTGCATGAGGAACCAGGGGAGGAGAACAAGTACAGAGGAAGTTCCTCGCAGAGGTCCCCCTGCAGAGCAGTCACTGCCCTTCCCCTTGCCCAGCAGCGCTACCAGAGCTGGGGTGCATTTCTGGGAGCCACTGCCCAGGGGAAGTTACATGAATTTGGGTACTGACTTGAGAACGTTACTTCCCCCGCAGACACACACACAACGGTGCCCAACAGAGGAAGAGGAAAAGCCCAAATGCTGTGCAATATGCAAACAACCATGTTCAGCTCTGTGAAAACAACTGCCCAGGAACAGCTCCAAACTCGCACAGTGCTGGGTAACGTGCTGATAAGCCACAATCTTTTCAGTGGCCTTGTGTCAGATGATTCTCTCCAAGGTCTCTGACTAATCGCTCCAGCCGGGCAGCGGCATCAGCAGGCACACAAGGTTACCACCATCAGTCCTTCCCTCCACACTCACTCAAACAGAGCGCTTTCCTCTGGGCTCCCAATGCCCTCTCTTGCTCCCTCAGGCTGACAAGCTGCAGGAGCCTGGAGAGGGGAAGAATATACTGGTCCTGTACCTGGAGATCTACATGATCTCTCGGGAGTCCTGTGCAAAGGGTTTGCAATCTCCACCCCAGTGGCGTTGCCCACAGAACGGCAGCTCTGAATACATCCACCAACAGCTCCTCACATCAAATTGTTTATTGTTAGGGAAAAGACGACAGACTAAACAGAACCTCAGTAAGTTTAAAATACTTTTTTTTTTTTTTTTATGAAGAGCAGCTACAACTCCTAGGAGTAATCATACTTCAAATAGATAAATGTGTTTTAAAGATGAGATTCATTTTATGTCCAGGTATACAGCTGGGCAGCAGAGACCTAGAACAGGTGCACATGGACTTAAAGCAATTTTAACTCATAAATGCAATGATAATAATGACAGTAACCAGGACATCTGACTAGCTATAGATCCTGAACACAAGAAGTCCTGGTACAAGTTTTGCCATTCCTAAAACAATCTCCTTACAAAGCAGTAATCTTGGGGAAGAAACTTGGTCTCAACCCTTAAATAGAGAGGTGAATGGCTTCTTCCCTCATAGGGAATCCAACCAATGCTCCCATTTGGCAGATTGCTGTAGGCCACCACGATGCCCAGAGTGCACTAACACGAGAACACTGCCACATACAATAAATATTTCTGAAGGCCTCAACGTAAGCAGGATGCCAGACAGACCTACTAACGCACAGAAGATCATATTTGGTCATAAGCTAGTCCTTCAGAGGAAGTCAGGATTCACAGGCAGGAGCATCTTCACTCCCCAATTCTGGGGCTGGCAGGACAGTGTTGGGAATGGGGCTCCTATTTTTTCCCTTTCAGTTTTGTTGAATAGTGCAGACCCACCACCAAGAAAACACAAATCGTCCCTGGAGTTTGCAGACCACAGAGATACTCCCCACCACAGTACTCCCTGCCCCCCTGTCTCTGGCAATATGCTGAGTTGGGGGGAACATAAATCATCCATCACACACCTCTACCCCAAGAGCCGCATCTGTCCACCATCAGGAACAGGCTGCTGGATGACCTACAGAGACAGGCTCCAGTTGTGCCTCCACAGGGCAGCTCAAAGGAGGCATGGCCCCAGGAAACAAGCCAGCTCCTGATCCTCTGCAGGCTGCTGTGGTCCTCCAGAGAATGAGGAGAAGGCTCTTGGATGGTCCCTCAGCACTGTCCCTTGCCTGCAGCACCCAGGCACCTCACATGCCTCCAGCAGGATCCCTGCCAGAGGCTGCTGGGCAGCGAGGTGCCTACCACAGCTCAGCACCCTGCGAGCTCTGCGGGTGCAAGGTGATAGGGGCAGGAATCAGCCCTGTCACCTAAGATGAAGCTCGCAGTCACTGCCGGCCGCTGACAGACAAACCAGAGTCCTCTCTCTTGAGCAGTTGCAGGAGGGGGGTCATCAGTTTAACCATGTTGGAGCAATGCCAGCCCTTTGAGTAAACTTTTCAAAGGCATTGTTTAATTATGACTTCCAAGTGAGATCCAACTCCTCTGGATATGTGAGGGGAGGAAGCACACTCAGTCCCAGGAGTTTATCTCCAGCAGTGGGCACGGGGCCCAGCACAGCGGTTCCTAGGGGAGGGGAGGAGAGAGGCAGAGGCTCTTGTTCTCCCCTCCCTCAAACACATCACTCCCCCAAAGATGAGCAGCCAGATGTCACCTCCACCAGCAGCACCAAACAACCCAACCACCCCTTTCCCAGCATCAAGATCCTTTTCTCACATCATTTGTCCCTCCATCAGCAACTTTCTCCCCTTTCCAACCAGTTTTAACTTGCACAAAGAAACTTGTTTGCATGGGTCATGCTGCAAACGTTGCTGGGATGTAAAGTGAAAAATGGACCTGCAGAGAACCAAACGGACCCAGAGTTATTCTTTGATGTGAATTACTTCACTGACTGGTTTACAGTTACAGCTCCATTAACAGCAACACAGTTACAGCGGAGGAAAGCAAACCACAGCTGGGGAGAGGAAACAACTATCTTGGGGGCACCTAGCTTGCAGAGGAAAGGGTGGGTGGACCTGGGCCCACAGTGTGGGACTCGGGCCACATCCAGGGCTTTGACAGCAAGTGACCTTAGCACGATGTATCCAAAGCTGCACACAGAGCAGCCAAGCAAAGAAGTAAAAGGAGTGCGGGACAAACATTGGCTATTGCTAATATTTCATGGTGCTGAAGGTCGCGTTGGTACCAGCACATGGTTAGCGGCATCTGTACAGCTCTGGTTAGTGACTGAGCCCTTCAGGGAAGAGAAGCTGCGAGGACAGGCGTGGGACAAGGCAAATATAGGAATACAGAAAGTTACACCTAAACATGAGGAGGGGCGTTTTCACTGTGAGGGTGACAGATCTCTGGAACAGGCTGCCCCAAAGAGGTTGTGGAGTCTCCTTCTCTGGAGACATTCAAAACCTGCCTGGATGCTGTCCTGTGTATCCTGCTCTAGGTAACCCTGCTCTGGCAGGGGGATTGGACAAGATTATCTCCAGAAGTCCCTTCCAACCCCTACATATCTCTGAATCTGTGATTCTGTAAAGGAAGCACAAGCTGCAAACTTCTGCTTGCCTTGGTCAGCATCAGATGAGTATTCATTCTCTGCTGGTTTGCACAGCCACAGATAGGCTTGTTCTTACTAATTTTAGCCTTTGAGCAATTTAAAACAACAAACCTGCTGCATTCACAGTGATTTTTGTCCTCTTTCTAACATGTTTTAAGCTGCCAGATGCACCCCGTGTGATTAAGGAACTGCTGTTGTCCAAGGGAAGGCGTGAGACCTTTGTTAGAAACAAACAGCAGACACAGAAACCACTGCAAATCAATACAAGGTGTTAAGCTCCACCCCTAGCCTTGCAGGGATCCCAGCCTGCCCGTGTGGGCTGTGGAAGGCAGCGGGCCCCTGGCCCAGCTCTGTTCCGCTCCGGAGCACGCGCCGTCCTCAAACACCGCACATGCGCAGCCCTTCGCGCCCCGCTGTCTCCCAGCTGTGTACACATGGGCATCTTGCTGAGCCCCAGCCTCAGCACACGTATCCATCCACCCTCCTTCTACCTTCACTCTCCACCCTGCATACAAGACTTTGCTCCTCTTCCTCAAAATATACACCCGTGCCCAGACCCCTCTCCCTGCCGCTGCACCTTTTCGACCCAGACCCCTCTCCCTGCCGCTGCACCTCTTCAACCCAGGCATCCAAGCACCTTCTCCTGCCTCCACTCCTCCCCTCACACTCCCACCTGTCGCCCATCTCCTGCAGAGGGGGACAGCAGATGAAGCCTCTGCCTGACCGCAGTGGGCGGTCACCCTGCACATGAAACGCGTGTGAAAGGCGCTGAAGTGAGGAAATAGTTGTGAGAGGAAGTGAGTGGGTGGAGGGAAAAGCTTGGAGTGAACAAAAATGAACAAGTAACACATCGAAACTTGAGCCTTGAGTGCCCAGCACGGGTAAAAGGCCATCAAGTTTGCCAAATACTAGACAAATATGTGTATTTTCAATGTGACATGAGACTAACGTATGCTAGGGAGCAAGAGTGAGTACTGAGTGCAAGAACTGAGAATAAAGGGGAGGCTCAAAATGAAATTGTGTGAGCTAAAGAACAGGTAGCTCTTATAAGGGTGAGCAGGGAAGGCATCAGACCACATATTATGACCTCAGTTTGGACACATATCTTAGTGGACCCCAAAAATGCAGCTAAGAACCCAGAGGCTCTCAATGTCCAAGCAAAGAGATGGTGCCTCACCAAGCACAGACACAGACCTCAGCAGTTATTACCAGGCTGTATGCCCCTGCACATTTTAGTTTACTACTTTCAAGTAAAGCACTTTTAAAGATAATGCTTTTTTAAAAAAGGAAGTGTTGTTTCTAAAACAATCCAACCGGAAGCCCAGCTCTGCTATCCGCTTCTGACAGCCCAGAAGTTCCTCAGTTAAGACTTCGCCTAGCAGCACTGCAGGGACCTAGGAACATGACACCCAGTTTTTCAGCTGATTATTTGTGCATTCCTGACCTGTAAAACCTTCCTTCCTTCTCCAGCCTTGCAGAGCAAGATTGGCAGTGCTATGGTTTCACTAACACACCACAAAAGGTCTTGGTGTTGTTTGTTTTTGGGTTTTTTTGGGGGGTTTTTTTGTTTGTTTTTTTGTTTGGGGTTTTTTTTGTTTGTTTGTTTTGGGTTGGGTTTTTTTCCCCTTTAAGGGCAACAAACTTGACGTCCCTGGAGATGTTCAAGGCCAGGTTGGATGAGGCCCTGAGCAATCTGATCTAGTTGGGGGTGTCCCTGCTTCTTGCAGGGGCGTTGGACTAGATGACCTCTGGGAGTCCCTTCCAACTCTAATCATTCTATGATTCTATGACTCAAAGGGGCCATAGCAATTTTGCCCTCTGATAATCATCTCAAGAAACCTCAGTTTACACTGGTGCCAAGTGACTTAAGTCACTTCCTTAACCACTCACCTGGTGAGTCGGTTGCATCCAAGCTGCTGCCACAGACAAGGTGAATGAGGAATTAACAGGTAAACAGCTATCTCAACACAGAGAAAATCATCCAGCTTTGGCTGCATCCCATTTTTCTTCCCACACATTTCGACCCAGCCTGTTTTGCAGAGATCACCCGCAGAAGAGGTTCACTTTCACGCGTGATAAGACTGCCCTGGCCACTTGCATTTTCAAAGAAAAAGTGATCTGAGAATTGTCTGTGTATTAATTCCCCAAATTTGGCAGCAGAAGAGCCTAAATGTACACACTCGACGTGACACTGCTCCCTCTGAGGCTACAAGCGAGCGCTCTCAGAAAGCAGGCAGTGCACCCCTGCCACGGGTTATAGTGATTGCTACTGACAGGTTCTTCATGGTATCACAACAAATTAGGTCACAGATTAGATTTTCATAGCACAGATTACAACTTGTGTCTAGATTTTTTTCTTAAATAGCAAAGGTTGAGGCCAGGAGGTTTGAGCCCAAGACTGAGAACAAGGGCAGGGGTGTGTGTGTGTTCCTAATTCTGTCTGAGACAAAGAGAGACTCAGATAAAATTCCTAGCTTTCTGCTGCAGTAAGAAAATTTGATATTTTTCCATTTCTACCCAGCAAGCCTTTGAAGAACAAAGAGTTTGTCCACTAGATACCCTGGAGTAGTACTTACAGCATTTCTGCAAAGCAGGTATCAAGCCCAGAATTTTTAAAAACTGCATTTTTGAAGACAGTAAAGCAGCTTGCACCGTGTCAAAAAAACAGCTGGGAATGGAAACCAAAGGAATCCATTAGACTTATCCCACGTAACACCACAAGGTCACACATATAGCCAGTTTGAACACCTTTGGCAAAGAAAGATCTTAACTCACATGTGCAGTATTCAAAAACCAAACCCAAAACCCAGGGAGGGGGGAAAGAATTTTAAAATACACCGAGCAAGGGCAGTAAGAGGTTTCAGGCACTGAAAGAAAATCGAGGCTGTATCAAACTCCCATGTAGAGCAGCGCAGAACAAAGGTTTCCAACAGCTGAGTAACTGCAGATGCCGTGCAAAGTGCTTTCCACCCATGGCGAGGTACAGCCTGACTGCAGATTTGAAATCGCTCTGTGCCAGCAGAATTGTGCCCCCGGAGTCGTGCTGCCGAAACCAGCGCCTTGGGAGCCCGATGCAGCTCCTGGTGGAACCGTGCCGGTCTGCGTGAGGGCAGTGATTCAGCAGATAATCAAGCCCACAGGCATGGCAAGCACTAAAGGAAAACCTAAACCAGATGATTAGGAAGATAGGTCCTGGCCTGAGCTCACCTCAGAAACAAGCCTCTCTAAGTCAGGGTTGAGAAAGCACTGCAGGAATGACCTTCAGCTTACAGCAGTAAGTGATAGCAGTCCTGACATCTGTAATGGGACCACACTCCTGCATCTGCTTTGCTTGGGTGGCCAAGACACCCACGCTGGCCCTCAGATGGGCCTCTGGAGCATGCATTTCGTCCACCAGAGCAGGCCAGTTTATTTATACCTGCTGACACCAAGCTGCGGTCCCTAATCAAGCTCCGGAGGCTGCGTGCAGGCAAAGGACACCGTCTCTCTTCCTGATCCCTGCAAAGCAAGCAGAGCCCCTGACGCTGTGCCTGCGCCCCAGGGCAGGCTGTGACAGGCTGGGTGCCCTCTGCTCTGCCTCAGACATTCCCATCCAGGTGCCAGCCTGAACCACCACAGCTGTAGCTCCAGCTCTTAAAACAGCCTCACCCTTCACTTCAGCAAAAGTTTCACAGGAAATAAGCTTTTACTTTCAAAATACTTTTGGCCTTGTTCTTCTCCAACAAGCACAGGAAGTACCTCAAACACCAGCCTTTATTCTTGTGAGATACTATTTATCCTCTGACACCTTTGAATACAAAGAAAGAGGAGTTGAGAGTGGCCGTGCCCTCCCACCCTCTACAAGCAGCACTAAGCTTTTAACCACCCATCAGCTTCTTCCACTGCTCTTAGTGGGCACACTCACATTTAGAGGCACGGAATGACGCCTAATTATTTTTTCCTCAAACCTGAGCTGTGCTGTGCAGATTACTGAAAATCTATCACCTGTGCTCCTTGCTGAGCAGCCTCAACTATTGATCTCAGTTACAGAAACAGATGCTCTAGACTTCATTGCAGATATTTTTTTAAAGAAGTTCTGTTAGTAGGACTGTTCCTGCTGGATCTAAGCACTTCCTCGTCTCTGTGCAGAGCCTTAGACCTGCTCAGAACCTCCAGCGTGACGTGGTGCTTCTCCTGCTGAGCCATGGAGGAAACCACTCCGCCAACCTCTGCTGTGCCCTAGGTCAGCAAGTGATAACAACTATCAGAAAATGCACTAATGAGGCCTCTCCATTTGACCGCTGCTCTAAGGGAACATGACCAAAGCCACAGGTAGGAACTGCCACCTGCAAGAGCAGCTTGAGAGCATCCTGCTGCCCAGACAGGCACATGGTGCTGGTCCCTGTCAAGCAGGGAACACAGTAGCAGCCACACAGCAATGTGTTGCCTCTCACTAAGGCAAGATGCCCCATAGCAGCTCCGCTGTGAAGGGTTGAGCAACAAACCATCCCAGGGTGTCTGTGTGCACCTAGGAGGGTTCCTCAGAGCTCATGTAGGCACCCTGAATGCTTCTGCATGCCCAGCAGCACTGTCATCCTTGACATTAAACAGGCAGCAGCAGCCTACCACCAGGTTTGGTTTCAGTCAAGCATCAAAACAAAGACAATCTTCACTTCCGACAAAATCCCACGTCTTCAAAACAGATCTTGATTCCCAGTGAAGACATGGGGTTTGCTTTGTTTGAAAAGAGGGTCTCTCTGATGCTTTAATCACACACCCAACATCAGGCTCAAGGAACAGCATACCCTTCACGACTTCCTGGGTCATGTCTATTAAAGAACGATTATTAGGAAATAAGAGTTCACCTTTACATGGCAAAAGGTTAATGTGGCTCTAAACTATAGAGCCAGTTAATCTTCATGGTTTAGGGGTTGCTCTGTGCCGTTTCCTCTCTGTTGCACCACTAATCCTTATGAAACGCTAACGAGAGGGGTAGCTTCCACAGTCACAACCACACCACCGTCCCTGCACAGACGAGGAAGTACCGCATCCCCCAAAGCAGAAGTGCTCCCCTCCTTGCCGGCCTGGCCACTGCATTTCTGGCTGCTGGGCTGAACTTTTACATGTTTAGTCAGTAGCAGGTGCACGATTTGCATGAGCAATGGGAGTCTCCAGCCTGTCCTGCCCGAGCATCAGGGGGCAGTCAGCTCAGTGCAAGAAGCTGCCAGCCAACACTGTCACCGCTGCTCCCGGCCCATGTCGCGGGCCCCATCGCACAAAGGACACAGTAACAGACTGTGGCTTCCTCCTGAAGCCGAGCACCCCAGATCGCTGCTTCTGTTCCAACCCTGCAGCTGCTGGAGACCGTGTTGGTTGGTGCAAGGGCTGTGACACTGCTCGCTACAGCTGTCACCTACCCAGCCCGGCTCCAGAACATCTCCCAGCCCGGCCCGGCCCCAGAGCATCCCCCGGCCCAGCCCGTCACCCCGTGACACTCGCGGACACAAACACAGCCCCCTCCCCGGGACCCCATGCCTCAGGCGGCCTCGCAACCCTGCGCCCGGAGGGAAACTGAAGCGGCGGCTCCGGCCTTCAGGCCGACACGGGGCTGGGCTCCCCCGCGCTGCCCTTTGCTGCCGACGCCGGCTCTGCCCGCGGCCTGACGGCGGAAGGGGGTCCGGGAAGCGGCTACACTGCCCCGGGCTCTGCCCGTGG
>VXBZ01006677.1:329869-455279 GCA_013399135.1 Heliornis fulica
AGGCGGCCCCGGCACCTTCGTCGCGCCCGGCCCCGATCCCCGGTGCACACCCACCCTGCCCCCCCAACACGCACCGTGAGGAACCGCGGCTTCGCCCCGGGCAGCCCCCGCGGCACAGGTGGCACTCGGATGGGGTGTCCCTGCCCTCTGCGCGATCCAGCCGCGGAGGGAGGCCCGTCCGGCCGGGCGTAGGGCTGGCAGCAGCCCGGAGCCTTCCGCCTCACCCTTGACCCAGGGACCCTCCGGGAGGAGACACCCTCCCACCCTGCGGCCTCTCCCCTGGGCGCCGGGGCAGCCTCGGGCGGGCGGGCTGCTCTGGGCGAGCAGCACGAGGGATGCGGCGAGCGAGGCTTTGCAGGGAGCAGAGGGCACCGGCGCTGCAGCTCCTCGCAGGCTCTCCGTGTGCGAGCACCAAAAGCGGCCATCCCCGGGGCCTCCAGCCACAGGAGCACGGCATCGCAGGGGACGCGCCTGGGGACGGGGCTGTTGGCAGCCCCGATGCAGGGGGTGAATTTTCCCTTCGAACCCCAACAGCTCCTTCAATCGCTGGAGCCATGGTCAGACACGGGAGCAGGTGTGACTTCCCTGAAGCGCCTTGCTCAGTTACTCCTCCATCTCATGGCCCTGATTGATGGCATCTCAGTCGCAGGAGGACTGAGGGCATCCAGAGCCCCATCTGCCCTGCGGGAAGGTCTCCTTCCAGCAACAGATGCTGTTGTTCTCCTGCACCATCAATCCCTTTCAAGGATTAGGCAGGAGCAACACATTGTAAGGTAATTTCTTTAAATAACATTTTCGTGCCTGGCTTTCCTGTCAGTCACTGGCAGGGGGCTGTGATGCTTCAGCTCACTCCGCAGCCCCAGAGGCCCCATGGCACCCCACAGGTCTCACTACAATGTCCACAGCTGCTGCAGTACAGTCTTTGACCCAAAAGTACATGTAGAGGTATGCAGGGGTAAGGTCAGGTCTCTGAGAAGCCACACAGGTAACGGGACCCCTACGCAGAGGTACTACACTCGGTGATGCCTTTTATATTGCACCAGGCAAACAGCTAAATCCATAGACCATGGGCAGAGTAGGTCCTTGCTATAGGGAGGGGGGCAATGACACCATGGTAGAATCTGCTCTAAATGAGCTCTAGGAGGGGCCACGTTTTGGATGGAAAAGATTTAGACAAAAAAATGCATTGGGCATGGGAGAAATGGTCTCAAGGGTTTCAAAGTAGAATTGATTTT
The DNA here is from genome assembly GCA_013399135.1 of Heliornis fulica. Lineage (NCBI taxonomy): Eukaryota > Metazoa > Chordata > Aves > Gruiformes > Heliornithidae > Heliornis > Heliornis fulica. The sequence continues at coordinate 331,105 of VXBZ01006677.1, forward strand.
TTCAAGCCTAGATTAAATGTTTTGTTTTTCATTTAAACTGCCCCCCAGCAAAGATGGGGCAACAGGATTTTTTTGTGCTGCACTTGGCAGCACCTCAGACAGACCTGGTGGGAACACAGATTCCAAGTTAAAGGATGATCCTGAGCACAGTCCTATCCCTAAGCAAGGTGGCCATTCCAGACAGTCTCCAATGAGACAGTGAAGGTGCCAGAACCACATCTGGGGCAGACCTGGGCCCTGCCTGGGGCTGCTGCCAGGGACTGCTCTGGTGACAGCAGAACTTCCTTGCTTACAGCAACTGCTCCTACTCACTGGATCTTGGGCACAGACCCTGGTATAGCACATGTGGTGCCTTCTGCTGCTTCACAGGGCCCAACTGCTATGGCAGCTAATGGCAGTGCTGACCAGATGGTGTGACTGTTCTGCTGCCCTCCCTCCCCCATTTTCATTTGCTAAGGTCTTGCAGCTTTTCCTGGACAAGGGTCCATCGCTTCTTCATAACACATCAATCTGTGCATTACCTTGAGCACTGAGGGGAGTGCATGGCCCACTAAGTCAGGCACTAAGAGACCATCTAAGGATGTTCAGGGTGCACAAGCCCACTGGACCTGACAAGGTGCACCCACAGGTCCTGAAGGAACTGCTGGGTGAAGTGGCTAAGCCACTCTCCATCATATTTGAGAAACTGAGGCAGTTTGGTGAAGTTCCCAATGACTGAAAAAGGGGAAACCTGACCCCCATTTTTAAACACAGAAAAGAGGAACATCTGGGGAACTACAGGCCAGTCAGTCTTGCCCCTGTGCCCAGCAAGATTGTGGAGCAGAACCTTCTGGAACCTACGCTCCGGCACATGGAACCAGAAGGTTAAGGGAGGGGATTCTGCACCTCTGCTCTGCTCTCTTGAGACTCCACTTGGAGCACTGCATCCAGCTTTGGGGTCCTCAGTACAGGAAAGACATGGAGCTGTTGGAGGGAGTCCAGAGGAGGCCACAACGATCACAGAACGTCAGGAGTTGGAAAGGACCCCAAAAGATCATCTAATCCAACCCCTCTGCTAGAGCAGGATCACCTAGATTAAATCACACAGGAACGTGTCCAGACTGGTCTTGAATGTCTCCAGAGAAGGAGACTCCACAACCTCTGTGGGCAGCCTGTTCCAATGCTCTGTCACTCTCGTTGTGAAGTAGTTTTTCCTTACATTCACAGAGAACCTCCAATGCTCCTGCTTGGACCAGTGAACATGATCAGAGGACTGGAGCAGCACTGCTGTGAAGACAGGCTGAGAGAGTTGGGCTTGTTCAGCCCAGAGAAGAGACCTTATTGCAGCCATCCAGTGCCTAAAGGGACACTGCAGGAAAGCTGGAGAGGGAATGTTTGTCAGGGAGTGTGGTGACAGGAAAAAGTGCAATGGCCTTAAACTAAACGAGGAGGGATTTAGATTAAGAAGAAATTCTTTCCTGTGAGGTTGGTGAGGCCCTGGCACAGGTTGCCCAGAGAAGCTGTGGCTGCCCCCTCCCTGGCAGTGTTTAAGGCCATGTTGGATGGGGCTTTGAGCAACCTGGGCTAGTGGAGGGTGTGTCTGCCCATGGCAGGGCGTTGGAGCTAGAGGAGCTTCGAGGCCCTTCCAACTCAAATGGTACTATTGTGATGAGCTGCTGACTCCTCAAAATTTATCTTCATACCAATGATTGGGCCATTCATACTCTTTCAAATGGGTCCAAATAGTGGTTTGTGTTACTCCCTTCCCCTGCTATTCTCAAACTTCCACCTTGTAGCACATGTAGGGTTCTGATTAATTCTTATACTCTGCAGAAGACTCCAAAATCCCCATCTTCCAGCATGACTCAGTGCAAGTTCCCTTCATGTGAAGCTCCTTGTTCTCCAGATGTCCAAGTTGCTAAGCTTCCCTTGGAAGTCAGCCAGCAGTTCTGTACACCCTCCAGAAGCAGGTCTAGCAGACCTTTTCCATTCTGCAGGCACTGGACCATTCCTTTTGTGAGGATGGGAGGCTGAGGAAGATCCTGGATCAAAAATCAGCCCTTCATCCCCACATTTCTATCCACAAAGGTCACAACTATGGCAATGGTCCTGGAGTTGTTCCACAAGGCTTTTTCCAAGCTTCTGGAGGGGTTTCCCCACAATACAAAGTCTCATCTGAAATGAGATCTTGCTGCTGGCTGCAGGTCACTCCCTGCTCAGCTACCTGGGGCTCTTGTGTTCTTGCCTAGAGTTACTGAAGTAGAGCTACAGCTCTGGATTGAAAATCTACAGTGAACACAGGGAAGGCTGGCACACACGAGTGTGGTACTACCACCGTGGACTTGCAGTATGGACAGGTGATTACAGGCAATAGAATCTTTACTAATTATAAAAAGTGTGTGATTTTGTCCTTGAGGTGTCTTTGAAGCAGCCTGTGGCTACTGGCATCACCAGGTCACTGAGGCTTCCAACAGAAAACTGCCACACAAACCCTACTTAAACTGCTGCTGACCTCTGCTGCGCACGCTCAGCTGAGAGGTGGCCTGTCCTTCTTCAGTCTGCAGTGCAGGAGCATGTTTTAATCCTGTTTGTAAGTCTTTGATTTTCATTTACACACAGGAACTCCAGGTGAGAGCATGCTGACACCTCATACTGCAGCAGGGATGTGGGAGCAGGGAGGTGAAAAACACGGTGACTTTACTAAGCTAGGTCTGAGAACAGCTTCAGACTTAAGCTACTGTGTGATGCTCCTGACTCCTGTGAGTTGGCAGGCAGATGTGTAAGTTCTTCCTCCAGTATTCCCTGGGGAAGGGACTGGGGAAATTAATTAGTCACCAAAAATCCCAAGCCTGATGCTATTGCTTTGAACTGAGCAAAGCTAAATACAGTGAAGCAAAAGAAATATCTTCAAGCCTTGGAGAGAAAAAATTCCATGGGGAAAACAGACCTAGTCTGATATTGCCCTTCAGTGAAACGCAGTGAGCACAAGGGAAGGGGATGTTTCTGATCTACAAGAACTGAGAGCAAACTGGTAGGAAATACAAAGTAACATTAACTCTGGATTTAAGGTTCCAGATAAGCTCAAAGCTCATTTGAAACATGCTTTAGGTGGTACAGCAAGCGGCCGATCAGCTTCTCCTCTGCTCTGACACGGTTAGCAGATGTGACAGCTGTCACAGACTGTTTGTCCCCTGCCCTTGCTATTATAAGAAGCGACCAGAGCAGACATCCGCCTTGCTGCAGACAGGAGGATCTGTTCTGTAATTTACAGAGGAACAAGGCAGGGCCTGTACCCAACACACTATCGTTCTTAGTGTTACTTGAACAGCAGCTGACGAGAACCAGTCAAGACTCACAGGTTTTGTGCGCAAGCTTCAGTCCAAGCTAGCAAACAGCACTCAGTTCATCTCACAAAGAAACCTGAGCACTCCCTCAGCAGATGACTGAGCTGTAAATCATGTTATGTGTAGCCCTGGAAGCGTCTCTAGGACAGCTTGAAACAGTTTGTATTCGTTAAGAAGGTTTTTTGCTTGTAGAAGTCCCGTGTGCACCCTGCATCTGTCTGAGAAGCCTCTGGGCGTGTTTTAGAAGGGCTACGCTGTCTCATAAACAGCCCTTAAACTCAAGACTGAGCTGTTGAGTTGCCTGTAAGCGTTTTAGTTCTGAAGCTGAACTTCATTTACTCAGGTTCATTTGCTCCTCTGACATGGTTTCTTGGCATAGGAGGGTCACTGGTATAGGGTGTGACTGGCATGAAATGATGTCACAGGGTAGTGTGTGGGGGCAGTAATGTTTTTTGTTGATGCTCAGGTGACTTGTCACAGTGAAATACCAAGTTTGGGGATAGGGAAACCTTTGGAAACAGTTAAATCATGTTGGGGTGTCTGGGGTTTTGTTGGGCATGGGGGAGCACTTTCTGAGTTTCACTGATGAGTGTTTATCTGCACCTTTTTCACTGGTTTTGATGACCAGTCTGTTCAACTACGGGCTCAAAGTGCCAGGAAAGAGTGAACAGGGGAGTTCTCTCGGCAGGCGTTTATCTTGGTCTCTTCTGCCCTGAACAGTGTGAGTTATCCACCTCGCTGTTCACTTGCAACAGGAAATCAAGACTTGCTGCTGGAGATACTGTGTCCAGCTCTGGAGACCTGAGCACAAGGCCATGGACCTCTTGGAGTGGGCCCAGAGGAGCCCATGAGGATGGTCAGAGGGCTGAAGCATCTCCTACAAAGACAGGCTGAGAGTGCTGGGCGTGTTCAGCCTGGAGAAGAGAAGGCTCCAGGGAGACCTTACAGCAGCCTTCTAGTACCTGAAGGAGCTTCAGCAAAGCTGGAGAGGGACAGTTTACAACAGCATGGTGTGACAGGAAAAGGGGTGATGGATTTAAAATCAGAGAGGGCAGATTTAGTTTAGGTATAGGGGAAAAAAATCTTTGAAGGTGCTGAGGTACTGGCACAGGTTGCCCAGAGAGGTGGTGCAGGCCCCATCCCTGGAGGTATTCAAGGCCAGGCTTGATGAAGCTCTAAGGTGAAGGTGTCCCTGCTCACTGCAGAGTGGTTGGACTAAATGACCTTTAAAGGTCCCTTCCAACCTGAGGCAATCTGTGAATCTACAATTCCAGAGAAGCACAGTACACGTAGGGCTGAGAAGTGAGGATACAGGAACGAGCAGATCCAAGTGCCGTTACCCGAGTTAGTGTGGCAAGAGCAGACCATGCAAACCAGACTGCTTCCCCTGCCCCGTGACTATGTCACACACCCCTCACCCCAGACATTTGGCTTATGTAACTTAAAAAGCCCCAGACGAGCTCGGCAGAACCTTCCACAAAGAACCCAGGCTATGCCTGGTTACAGCTGCATTACAGCCAAGGGCTGATGCTGTTACTGGTTTTGATACAAACCAGACCTGGTAACTCCACACTCCCAACTTTTCCTCTGCCTAAAGGATGCTGTCGTTGTTTTTGAGCAATTTCAGGCGACTTGTCCTTTCTGGAGCAGTTTTGAGAGGTTTTAAATGAAAAACTTCTAAGAACCAAGTCAGGGAGGGTGAAAAATAATGTCCGCAAGCTGGGTCGGAGCGGGAATTCTAAGCAGTGTCGTCACTCCAGGCAAGGTTGAGAGCTGCTGTGGGGTTTGGTAATGCTGCCAGGGGCAGAGGAAGGCAGCACACAGGACAGAGGGCCCTGCCCAGAGGTTCTCAACCCCGAGCGCCAGCTGCAGAAAACAAGACACCGGGCTGGCTTTCAATAGAGCCTACTGAAGCCACACAGAAAGCAATCGAAACTCAGGGACAAAGTAAGTGTTTTGATGCTAACTTTAGTAAGTTTTCCAGGTAAAGGCAATTGCATCCATATTTAACAGCTGTTAGAGAGATACACATTTAATTGCATTATATAAGGGGTGCTTTATATTCAAGAGAAAACATTTCAAGTGTTTTAAGTTCTACCTGTTTGGAATCCAGACTTTCTCCCTAGAAGATATTCCAGTTGACAAAAGGGCCTTGTTCAGATATCTGGGATCAACTGAATACATTTATTTAAAAGCAATTTTAAATATCAAAAAAGTAGAAATTAACGCATACAGTACTCAAAAACTGTCACATTAAATACGTGAATAGACACGTGTACTGATGTTTTACCTTAACATTCAATGAGAAGTCAAGATTTCAGCTAGTGGCATGACCAGATCTGATTTCTGTACACGTCGATGTACTATGTAATAAAAAAATAAATAGCAATCGTTGTTCAACAGTAAATAAGACATCATCTGCAGAGCATAACTTCCCCCTCTGGGGGCACCTTCCCCTGCCCCACCCCGCAACCCCTTAGCTAATTTTCCATAAAGATTTAGACTTTCCAAATACTATGTCATGTACAAAATTGCAGACAGTGGCTCATTGAGTTCAAATATAATACTGTACTTAAACTCAATCAATATCATACATTTTCAGATTTCTTATGACCCACAATAAGCCAGAATAAACAGAACTATTGTTCCCGATAGAACTAATTTCATTTTATAAAATGCATATGTATACTATTTTAAAGAGCGTAGAAAAGAATAGACATTTGACTCTACATAATTTTACATGCCTCGGTTTTCTTTATATGATTTGCTTTTATCAGTTTATTTCAAGATCACTTAAAAATACAATTGACCACAAAAGTGAATAGGTTTTGTTCTTTAATGCAACTTAAAACATTGTAGTAATGGATAAAATGGAATGCTAAATAAATGCTAATCCTGTCTTCCTTTCCATAAAAAACAGAATAAAGTCTGAAATACTGGAGCTGGTAATACTGAAGGATTAGATGCCAGCAGGCTCGCTCACTCATCACATCATTATTTTTTTTAATAGTTTTTTTGTTGTAAATGATAAAATCATTAATAGTTGATAAATGTTTTGCTTGCTTTTATTTTTTTCCCCGTGTGGGGTTTAGTCTGATATTTTTTTTCTATATTAATCACAAACAGAATTAAATATTCACTGACTACAGTCTTGTAAAACTGAATTAAAAATGAAAGCCCTCAGAAAGCCTGAGATGTGTTTTTACGAAATGAAAATCTTTCCATGCAGCCAAGACAATCTGCTTTGGAATCGCAGCGCGAGGTACTGAAGCCGAAGTCACATTTAAAGCAAGGAATACAAACTATGTATGAAAGTCATGGAACCTGCTACAGACAGACGATGGGAAAACCACAGCTGTGTGATGTTTCAAAGCTCAAAAACGATGCTGAGACTGATACAGGAAATGAAAGTTCTCAGGAATACATTTAAGTGTTTTCTGGCAATGCAACTTTATACCAACTTTCAAGAAACCTCAGGCCCAATACAGCCTTCCAAAGATTTTCTTAGAAATTAGCTTTATAACTGTGTGTCTGTTACGGGGTGCTTCAAGGCTATCACAATTACACTTTGTTGAATTCTACTAAAACCAGCCTGACACTTGTGATCCAAGTGCTACCATTAACAGCCCGACCACACACATGAGAGGTCAGCCTAACTCCCACTTTTTAGAGCAATTACAAAATAATTTAAATTTATCCTTATATCACCACGTAAGAAATTTTATTTTAGGTAACTAACTTTTAGCAAGGCTGAAGACAGAGGAAAAAAAAACCCACAAAATCATTTTTCAAAGAGCCAATTTAGCTATAAACAAATACTGTTGCAAGCTCACATTAATCTGAATAGCAATTAAGTTAAAATGTTCTTTTCTTCAGATGTAGCTATATGACTACAGTACTACTTTTGTACAAAGGCAGGTTTCAGGTAAGCGTCTAAATGCATGCATAATGTCAACAGTTAACATTTTCTAGAAGTCCTTGGTTACTAAGAATTCAGTGAAAGGAACCAGCAAATTTCACATATATCTACTAAAGAACAATATGACTAATTTTCATTAAAGTAAGTTTTCGAATGAAATGAATTTGTAACTTTTTATAGTGAGGTAATGTCACAGGGGAACTTGCAATCACAGTTTGGCATAGGTCCATATAATATAAACATGAAATGCCGTATGCACACCATAAAACATTACTGTTACCTGTAAAGTCAGTGAATATTTGTCTTCATAATTACACTTTACTGAGCACTATATTAAATAAATACCGAAGTGGGTTTCATAGCTGTAAACTGCATACACTTATAAACTGCAGACTGAATTTTAAATTGTCCAAAACCATTCACTCATTCTAACTTTCTGCTAATTGTATATTGAGAATACCAAGTTATGAGGAAGAGTCATTTCTGTACAGTGACATGGTTGACAGAGACCACCTATGTTTGGAAAGCTGGCAGTTCACACGTATGTTGAACAGCATAGACAGAGGTGTAAGTGCTAGATGCCGAGGATGGCTTCGACGAACCCAATAAGGCGTGCCAGGTTCCAAGGCTACCATAATACTGGCAAAGGCAGAATAACACAGTATATTTACAAGACATAGAATTCAACCTCATGAGGTGTAACTTAAATGAATTCTTAATTTGTAACAGCAGCTATATATACAATTGTGCACAGGATTACAGGGAGGCAGCAGCGTTCGCTTTTGCTAAAAAGCCCGTCTTGCATGAAGAATGTGCAATGCTCAAGTTTAGGATTTTTTGTTTATTTGTTTTTACTAGTCCGACAGAATGTGCACAAAGGACACTGGAAAGACCCCTTTCCTCTCTGGCTGTCCTTCGATGTGGCCAATCTGCAAACAAGGAGAAAAACATACACATATATGTATCGGTATACACTTACACACGTGTGCAACCGCGTACTTCGTTCAAAAGCAGCAGAACCACATGGATCCTACAGAGCTTCACAAGCTCTCAAACAGTTTAAAGCAAACTTTAGTTACCATTTCAATTTGTGTAACAGAACAAAATAAAACCAGACATATGATAAACAAGACAAACTAAGCCAAAAAGAACACAACATCTGCAATTGAATAGGGAAATCTACAAAGACCAGTGACTTCATGAATCTCACCAAAACAGGAGCCTTGTTTTCTTTTGTCTGACCTATCTTGTGACTGCAAGTTAGTCTGTGTCTTTCAAACCCATTCATCTCAATTACTGAATAAATCCTAAACACTGCACTTGAGGGAAATGATAAAGTGATAAAGGTCCAGCTATTCTCATTGAATTTGTATGAATCCTAATGATTTATGTGCATACTAGTGTTTATCAAGCTGTGACAGGGAAGGTTTGGGTTGGATATTAGGAAGAGGTTCTGTACTGAGAGGGTGGTTGGGCACTGGAACAGGCTTCTCAGGGAGGTGGTCACAGCACCCAGCTTGACTGAGTTCAAAATGCATCTGGGCAATGCACTCAGTCCCATGCTCTGACTTGGCTGGCCCTGAGTGAAGCCAGGAGTTGGACTTGATGAGCCTTATGGGTCCCTTCCAACTCAGGAGATTCTGTGATTATAGCTACTCACAGTATTGCCTCATTAAGCATTCTTCATGTGCAACTTAACATGTTTGGCATAATAATCAGTTATAAAGAAATAGCCAAGCAACTTCTTAAAAAAGAGGGCATCTTCTAGATGAACTTTGCATCTTTAAAATTCGTAATTTTAAGTGGCCATCAAACTGATAGCACTGGAGTACCAGCCTGGACTGACCACATAACCCTCTTCTCATCCTGCTGCAGTGCTGCTCACTGCTTTCAGAATAACAGTGTACCTCCTTCCTCTTCCACAGACTAACAAAATGGGAAGGGGAAACATGCAGGGCTGGCCATTTCCTCTTGAAGAGCCAAATTTTTGAAGCATATGAGTCAACAGCCCTCGTTTCCCTTCTCAGACACAGACTGGAGCACTTATGGAACTTGTCAGGTGTGTTCCCCGGGATCTTAAACAGCCACTTCACAATGCAGATTTACCACTAATGCATTTGTAATCAGGGACTGGATGGTATGGGCAACACACCAGCTCTCTGCTGGGCACTCTGCTCTTGTTACCGGCTTTTTAGATGAAAATCTTCCACGCTTAAATGATCAGAAAGGGGAAACCGTGTAGATAGAACCTAACTGGAAAGGGTTGTGCTGCACTTGAATTAGGAAATCGTAGGCAGCACTGCAATAAGAATCTATTTGCAAGTGAAATCTGTCTCATTATCCCCAGTAATAATTCTTAGGCAGGGGAAGTATGATGTAGCAGGGCTTTGGAGGCTCGAAGTGGGGTTGAGAAAAACCTGACGTTTGTTCGTACTCAAGAACCAAAGAACAATATGCAGTCTAGTGTATGACACAAACCAATGGCACATGAGGGAGGAAGGGAAAGAAAATACTATCTCTCGTTAAGGAGGAAAATCATCAGCTTATAACAGTTGCCAACAGACTTCCAGAGTGCCAGCAACCCTGAAGGTATAACTTCACATTCCTGGTGAACTACAGATGATTTCCTATCTCATTTTTCATGAAGAGTTCAAGCACACTAAATGGAGTAAAAGCACCACCTCTTCATTTAATGAAAGGCTATTGTGTGTAACAGAGTGACATATGCAAATACATGCTGTTATGAGTCAGCAATAAAGCCAAACCTAGTCAGGATGGTTTGAGCAGACTCCCAGGAAGAGACAGACACTACCAGAGAAACGGGGTCTTCTCTAATAGTTTAAAACTTACCACCTACAATGCAAAACAACAAATCCCCCAAATCTGGGGAAAGAAGCTTTCCTTTAAAAGTCATAAAGAAGTTCTGTGGAACTGTAAAAGGAGAATATACATACCCACCACTCTTGGTCCTCTTCACCGGTTACAATAATTACTTCACCTTCAACAAACGTGAGCTCATCATCGTTATCTGCCTGACAGTCATAAATGGTCTTCACTCGCCTAACTTTGTTTTTTCCCTAAAAAACAGAATGATGTTTTAGGATGAAGGACATGAGGACATCAGAAACATATATAATATCGAATTTGACTTTTAGTTTTATTTTATAAGAAGGTGAAGGCTACCAAATTGCTTTCCCTGCAATTTGGGACATAAAAAAACTCCCCAAATCCCCACCTCTGCTATTAAACCCCAAATTATATAAAAACTACCTAGACAGGTGGAGGTTTTCTTTTTCTTACAATTCAGAACTCCTAAGGGATTTCTGTATGAAATGCATGGCTTAAGTAACCTACACTTGCTCCAGTACACAAAGTTTAAATACCCTCTTTACATTGGTCCAGTCCACAAACACCTTCTTTCTCTAATACACACCTCATTAAAAAACCTACCAGGGACAGAAATATAAATCCAATCACCTCTGAATGTTTCAAGAGAGGTAAAGGCTGAGGAAAATGGCTGCACTGAAATCCCAGTATTCCTTACAGTTCTGAGTTTGGATCTGGTGCAAAAATACACTAGCTTTTGACTTCAGATCTGTCCAAAAAATGCAGTATCCTTTGATTTCAGATCTGCTTATAGAACTGGAAGTTGGTTTTGCCCGATTTTTTTTTATCCAGAAGGTTAATGATTTCTTACTAAAAGAATTATTTCAGATGGCAGTACTATTCTGTGATGATAATCCACGATAGATACTCTCACAGCTCTGCCATTCTGAGTCCAAGTATATCTAGGTCATATTTTGCTGCATACTGCTAGTTCATATGAAAAAGCCTGAGCCATGGACTCCTCCCTGAACATATGTTTCTCAGGGCAGGGAAAACACTTTAGATTATTTCTGAATAGAGTAAGGAAGCAATATTCACAGCAACTCCTGCTACTTTGTATTCCTGTATTTTCGCACCTACACGTATTCAAAATCTACTGGTCCTTCCTTGAAGAAAAGTCGTCAAAAAACAAGAATGCAAAAGTACCAGAAGAGATGGCAGCAGAAGGGCTACGAAGGAGAAGTCAGCAGGTTTAGAGGACTTTGAGCCAAAAGCAACTTCACAGAGGAAATTCCCCAGGAAGCCTTCTCTTTGCTATTACCTACCCACTTGAAATACCTCCATGTTTTGGCAAAGAAAAATTTCCCTGCAGATAAACAGCAGAACAGACACACGAAAGGCAACCACACTAAACTCAAGATTCGGAAAAATAACAATTATAGAGGGTATCTAAGGGACAAAGCAGTTAATAAAACAAAATAAGACCAAAAAAACCTCATACCCGAGACAAATGAACAGAAACACCTGAAGTGAATTCATATGAGATCAAAGGTTTTTTTTACAGCAAGGGTTTACTGCAGGAAGAATGTACTTCAAAGGACACTGTCTCTCTTTTTTAAAACAAATTAATGTAATTTTGAAAAAAATCTCAACTATCACAAGGGACTGGAATTGAATATTAATAGGCATTTGGGGCCAGCCCAGCTTTCACCTCCAGAGAACATTTACAAACTAGGAGCGCTTCCAATCAACCCTCTGATGAAAAAGGCAAACAACAACTTCTGCCAGGTAAAAACTGTCTCACTCAATAAAGCAACCAGAGGAAGTTAAATTCCTACAAACTCGCAGAACTGTACACAACTCGGCTTGCAAGAAGCTGAAAAATGACAGCAATCGCTCCGGGTTCCTTCTGATCACACGCTGACATTTTAATGTTCTATTCCTTCCACTTAGGAGAGCTGTGAAAAGCAGAATTCAAGCCTGAGGTGCATTTAATCTTGGGAAAATTTAGAAAAAGCTGTATCTGGAGACAGTATGTATTTTCCAGAGCACAGTTTGGGGCACTGATGTGTAAAGAAAGAGAAGCGATTCCAAGATATGCAATTTGCAATAAAACAAATACCACCCACCCCATACTCCTTGTATCCAATATTAGAACTTAAGAAGAGACTTTTATGCTTGAGACTGAATAATAACCAGTCATTAATAATCCCACCAGGTTGAATGCCTGTGCATTCAACCTATTTTTGTTGTTTAAAAAGCATTTTGTTTCCTTTATAGAAAACACACACACACAAAAGAGCACTGAGGTGCTCAGTGGGATTTTAGAAGCAGTCAGAGCAAGCTTCATTTCTTTAGAAATATCCTCTCAAGTTCTTATATATTAACAGCACTGATGTTCTTTACCTAATAATTCTGAACAACTGATTTTCTAAAAATTCCAATTAAAGTATTTGTGCTCATCTAGTTAGTGGCTGAACAGTCAGACCCAAGAGTGAAGAACCCACAAGTGCTAGTGACTGGTGTTCCAGGTCTTACTGCTGCATGGTAGCATCGCACGTCAGCAGTTGGCATGGAGGGGATATAGCTGGAGGATGAAAATGGGGGCAAGATACATTTAAGAGGGATTCTTGCACATTAATACTTGAGAAAAAAAGAAACCCTGCAGTGAACAAACAGATGCATGTGTGTGTGTGCAATGATGTGTAAATTGAAACATAGCAGAATTTTGATCACAGCAACACAGTGGAATTGTTTAATTTGCTGCACAGGTGAAAGTAGCTCAATTTGGAAAACACCAAATTTCTCCTGAGTCTTCTGTATATAGCAGGGCAAGAGTTAAAAAAAATAAAATAAAATCTCCAAACCAAACAATCACTCCCTACTTTCTTTCCTTTTTTAAGGAAAAATAGCTGAGAACATCCAGTGTCTTTTGCCTGCTTATATTCAAAAGTAGGCAAGCAAACAAATCCTAGCTGCAGGCACCTTTTGATCAGCTCCCTGTACTATTCCGTTTAGCCTCCAGAAAGCTCAGGAAGGCCAGCAACAGCCCTGTTGTTCTCAGTTCAGACAGCAGCTTACAGACAAGTCCACGACAGAAGCCAAGCAGAGCGATGGCTCCGGGAAGAGCGAGTGTTCTTCCTCAGGCAGGCACAAGACGGGAGACTCACCCTCTGCTTTCACTACACGAACAGAAGACTCATATTTCCTTTTACTAAGCGCTTTGCATAGCCAATTTGACAAGCAAAACCATCTCCTTTTTGATGTATACTTAATGACAAAAATCTTAAGGGAGCTCTGGAGTTCCATAAACTGATTTCAATATACATATGCATGAAGAATCCTCTGTTGGACAGAAATTGCACCGGTTAGCAAGATGAACAGCAAGATGAATTGGGAACTGAAGAAGGAGACTTGGAACCGAGACAGTTTCTGCTCTGCTACTGCACAGCATCCAGCAATGTCAGTTTTGCCACTTCAGCAATATATCTGAAACTCTGTTAATCACTCATGCACACCGACCTTAAATCCTCACAGCAGGAACTTTCACTAGGTTGTCACAGTCGACTTGTACTTTACATTTTTTATCTACTGACAGTAGGGGCTAACATTCTTTTCTTAAAGCTTACAAAAATCAAATACATAAATGGTCTAGCATTAAAAGATGTGTAGATGTGGTGCTCTGGAACATGGCAGTGCTAGGCTAACAGTTGGACTTGATGATCTCAAAGGTCTTTTCCAACCAAAGCTATTCTATGAATTCAGAAGTATGGCTGGCACAGCTAAAAATGCCTAAAAGTTCCCTAAAAAATCTGAACACACTGTCAATAAAGAATTCTAAATAATAAAATAATAAATCTAAATACGCCATCGAGCTCCCTAGAGCTTTGTTACTAGTATTGTTTCATAACTGTGTTATGGTACTAGTATTGTTTCAGTATGCAAAAGGCCTAGTAAACCTCCAGCATTTGCTGAAGCTGCTTGGGAGCACAGAAAGAGCACCTCATTTCCCACCCTACCCATAGTGATACATTGCTTTGTGTGCATAGCTCAAGGGTGGGCTCATGGGGTTTTTTGGCACAGATAGTACTACAATAAATTCAAAGCCTTCCATGGATACTTTAAACTAATTGAAATAATACCTACCACATTTATTTTCCTGGGAAGTGGCACAGGGGTTTCTGGCAGGGTATGAGTTATGTCATTAGACTCTTCAGATGCTTGCCTTTGGACGGTGTCTCTAGATTGAACGTTTGGAGAAAGATCTAAGGAGTGAGATTTCTGATTTGCCTCTGAGGACTGAGGCTTTGGTGATGCTTCTCCACCTTGAGTTTTAGCCAACAGCTCTCCTAGCTGAGGTTTTGGAGGAAGGTCCTTCATTTGCGGCTTTGGAGGTAAGTCTCCAAGTTGTGGTTTTGGTGGCAAGTCTCCTAGCTGAGGCTTTGGGGGCAGTTCTCCAGGCTTCGGGGGTAAATCTCCTACTTGAGGTTTCTGAGTTAATTCCAGAGGCAGAGGCTTTGGGGGCAAGTCTCCAGGTTGTGGTTTCTGTGGTATATCGATGGACAGTGAGGGCTTCTGAAACATTTCCATGTGGTGATGGGATTTATCTATTGAAAGGTGATGACTGGTTTCTATTTTTCTTAGTGCCACTAAAACAGAAAAGCATATCAATGGTCTTTTTCACAGTCACATTTTAATATTAAATAACCTAGCCACATATCAATACTGTAGTTGTGTAAATCACCACATGGTTAGATATTAGGAAGAAATTCTTCACTCTAAGGGCACAGGTTGCCCAGAGAAGCTGTGGTTGACCCCTGCCTGGCAGTGTTCAAGTCCAGGTTGGATGGGGCTTTGGGCAACATGGGCTAGTGGAGGGTGTCCCTGATGATCTTTAAGGCCCCCTCCTTCCAACCCAAACCATTCTATGATTCTATGGTCACTAAGCCCTGATAGAATAGGAGGATATACAGACAGTTATGACAAATATGAGACAATACAACTTTGTGTAACCCTCTTTCACTAAGGTCTCATTTCATTGCTCCTGCTAGAGGCCACAAGAGCTTAATCCAACAGCAAGTAAGTATCAATTTATAAATCAACTACTGAAAATGAAATAAAGTGATCACTTTTTGAACATAAAAACTAAATATAAGAAAAGACATATTTTGCAAAACAACCTATTAACTCACTGACGACTGCAATGAAAATATTATTCTAATATTATTCATATAAACAGTTGAAGTCAAGACAAAGTGAGTGAACATGTACATCTTTACACTGTATAGAATAAACTATATTATAGATGTTCAAATTAAAAATAATAAAAATGAATTGTTGAAAGTGTTTACACTTTAGTAAAGATGAAAAATTTAAAAATATATATCTTGCAGAACTTTGGAAGGAAATTGAAAATAGATTTTCAATTGTTCTTCTCAATGTCATGCTTGATTATGTTGCTAAAACCCCCTAAGAAAACTTGACTGAAATGTATCTTAGGAACAACACAATATAAAGCCCCAACCCCCTACACCAAACAACCCTATATTAACATAAATGAAGGAGAGCGGGAGAGAAAAAAGGTAACACCCATGATGAAAGTCAACCCGTGTTGATTGGAAGGAATAATTCAGTACTGCATTAATATCATAATCTATGAGCCAAAAAAGGTGGCCTGACCTCTTACTATGAAAATAACAAAGCTCACTTGGGATGTCACTTACTGCGATAACACTTCTGTGCTATATTTAAGGTCATTCATAAAAAAAAAACCCTAAAACAACAAACCACCCCCAAAAAACCCACCTGCATAATTTGCATGAAATAAATTGGCTACTATCAGATGGCACATTTTAAAAGAAAGTCTGTGCTGTCTCCTGTATTTATCTAGGACAAAATGTACAAGCATTGATCATCCTCACCAGTTTGAGGCTTGTGTAAAGGATATGAAAATACTGATAGTCACCCTTTGACTATCAGTACCCTAGTGCTTTGATTGAACCCATCTTAAATTTTTCACCTATATAATTTGAAACCATGAAGTGTTGACTTCCTCTGCAGTGGTACCCTATCTCGCATCATTGGTGTCTCTTTCAAAAGTTGATACCATGTCATAATAATTGTAATTTAACAAAGTTGAAATGTCACAGTTGTATTTTCTGTTAAAATGATTTGCACTCTCAGTCATCTAGCTTCAGAAGTTTGGACAGTCATTATTTCCTGATCTTCAGGCTCTATAGTGACCACCCATTCATACACATATGTGTTTCTGACAGATTCTCTATCAGACAGAGCTATGAGGTAGGTTTAGTTTCAACTTTATGGTCAACTGCTGTAAGACCTCAAAAAACTAAATAAAACCTGCCATATGAATTTGAAGAGAGTCTAGAAAAAAACATTTCTAAAAAGAGCCATGAGGTGTTCACTGGGATGATGGCATCAGCAAGCCTGTCACCAACATGTGAGTATGTAACAGTACCTGACTCTTGTCAAACTGTTCATAAGGACAACAACCCTGATAGCCAAAACATGGCAACTTACTTCAGAGGTATCAATCTTCAAAATCCTTTCAGTTTTATCAAAGTCTCATGGTTTGTGAGAAGATCCACATATTTAAAACAAGTATCTACTTTCACACATATTTAGAAGATACAATTTTGAGAATACCCACAGAGAACTCTTACCTTTTTGAGGTAGTTTGGGAAGAACTCTAGGACCAAGTGCAGTCTTTGCAGTCCCAGTGCTAAATCAACAGATGTGAATTTTTAGTGTTTAAGTTATAAAATATACCTTTTATTTCCAATTCTCATCCCCACTTAGCCATAATTAAATGAACCCCCCCAACAACATCAACAACAAAATACCACTTATTTTTATTTTGCTTCTTTTGTATAATCATTTTTTCTTTGGATCAATCCAGAAACTCAAAGCACTGTTCAGAATGAAATGCTTTATTCAGATAAAAAGACATACAAACCCCACACAGCTTTCAGGCTACAGGGCAGATTTATTCTACAAACTATAGTATGTGCAAAAACATACTCTGAAAAATAGCTGAAAGACCAGCTTAAGGGGTGGAAAATTTGATCTTTAAAATAATTATACTGAAGAATTCAAAGCATAAGGAGTCCTACATGTCAGTGGTTTGAAGTTTTCCAGGATTGAGCCTATGACTTGGAGCCTACTGCATGAGGATGATTTTTTGTGCACAACTGAGCCGCAAATCTCTGATACTCCAAGGAAATACTGATGATAGTGGGAAAACAACACACTTTACTCTGTCAACCTGAGTTACAGCTGCATTAGCTACTCCTAGTGGTAGGCAACAATGCAAGCAGGACAGTTGCAATTTAATTACAGCATAAAAATCTGAAATAGCTGCATATTGCCTAAACTTTTTATCTGTGCTTGCTTATGTAGACAGTGTTTTTCAGAATTAACACCAGGCTGGCTCTAATTTGCAAACATGGCATGTAATGGCAAAACATACTACAAGTTTTAACAAAACATCACCAAATTACTTCCACCAAAACCCCATCGGATTCACTTTTATAGAAAAGGATTATGGAATAAAATAGTATCATTATAATCTCAAAATAATTAGTCAAAAAACAAGGAAAAATAAAAATGAGGGAGGAGTTGCCAGAGTATTTTCAACAGCACAGAGAGTCTTCTTCACCAGTTGCCACGATTCTGGTATTATTTTGTCAACATTTCAAAATGAGTATTGTGAAACACTTTTATCTTAATTTCCTATTTTTTTTAAAGTAGTCATAATATATCACAACACAAAACTGAAAGAACATCCAAGCTCAATCTCAATAAATATTTACCTCAGTCTTTACCTAATGCCATCAACCTCGAGTACCATGTTTTTACCCTTGTCTGACAAGTATCAAGTATGGCACTGGCTCTCTGTGCTGCAGAACGTCGCCACTTTCTCCCTGAGAAAAGTGCCACCTGGATGGATTCAGCAAACACAGCAAGTCAGCTGTGCTACCAACAACACAACTACTATCTGTCCTGGTAAGGCAGAACACAGCCTGAGGGGTGTCCAGAAAGTCTACCTACACATCTACAGCCACCTGTCTGACATCATAGATCCATCTCCACGTCCACGGCCTGATCACACACACTTGTAGTCATGCAAGGTCTCCACTGTGTTGCCCAATGCACGTGTTTAATAGAACTACCACACACTGAACCTCAGGTCCTTTGAATCACTGCATGGATAAAGGAGCTACAAACACCAAGTGACAGGGATGTGTCGTTATCCTTACTACTCTGGGTCCTGAGTGACCACTTGTGACATGGAGATCTGATGAACTGTGAGCTAAAAGCAGTTTGTGTTACTACAACTGTGTGTCGGCCCGTAAGCTCAGACTAGGAAACAGTTAATCTGAAAGATGGAGATGAATCCTCTGTCTGTACCCAGAGTGACACCTCTGCAGCAACAGGCATGAGACCTCACATTGAAGCAAACAAAATGCCAGGAGACATGAAAATAAAACTTTTGTCCTGCCAGGCTGCAGTCAGAGACAACACTCCCCAGCTCCGAGCGCGTTCTGTACGAGCAGTACATAGACTGTGGCACAAGTCGCTCCGTCCATCCCGCTCAAAGGGTGGATTGTGCATGGGCAGCTCTGAACACAGTGTAGGAGGCTCAATGAAGCCACAGTATTTGTACGGCAGTAAGGCATGCAGAAAACTAACCAAGATGCATAGCTAGGATTTTACTTCATATGAAGGCAGTTATTTTTTCTATTTTAAAAATTAATTACATCTCTTCATTTTTCATCTTTGCCTTCACATACACAGATTTTTACCTTGACTGCTGAGACATCCCTTCAAACTTGTTTGCAGCCTTAGTTGAAGGTGGGCCCAAATCATTACCTGAGGTACAAAAAGCACAATTAAAAAACACAGGTAATTAGGATAACTGAAATATAATCAGCAGAGGGTGCAACTTATAGTGTAGTACACATTTTTCCAAGTATACTCTAGACAACATGTATAAAGCTTTTAAAGATCATTCATTATTAATAATTTTGTAACTGAAAAAGCGACATTATAATCCAACCTGACCTTTCATAAAACACATTTTAAAGCAACTCACTGGTATTTCACATCTGCTGGCAAGAAAAAATTGAATGACACTGCTGAGTTACTGCTGCAGCGCATTTGTTTTGAATATAGTGTTTCAATTTTCTCTGAATAGAAGGAGACACTGCAAGGCCAGTATCAAATAAATTTATCGCAGATTTTTACAGTTTGCATCACGAGAAACATGTTTTTAAAACCACCATGAATTTCATTTTATTCACAAAACATCAAATTTTCAAGGACTGGCATTTTATCCTACATAAAGAAGAGTCTTTGCTGATTTAATAGCTAAGTCAGTATCTTACCATAACCCACAACTTAACTGTTGGTAAAGAAAAAATCCTGGGTGTTAGTTTTGTCAAAAGGCAGTAAAATCCAAACCCTTGTCCTGAACTCCTTCAGCAGAATGCTTCTCCTTCATTAACCAATACCATTCCCAAGGTACTATTATACTACTTTATCTTGCTGTCCTTATTATTCCCTTGCCCTCCTCTATTACAGCACATCTAAACAATCTTAGAACCAATATGAACAACCTTTAGTAAA
This sequence comes from Heliornis fulica, assembly GCA_013399135.1. NCBI lineage: Eukaryota > Metazoa > Chordata > Aves > Gruiformes > Heliornithidae > Heliornis > Heliornis fulica. The sequence continues at coordinate 350,821 of VXBZ01006677.1, forward strand.
TTTTGTCACTGAAACAGATGTAAAGTGACATTTAAAGATCCAAGAACATAAAAAACCTTCCCTTGCAAAAGAGTGACATATCTACCTAGATACCATGCTTAGAGCATTGATGTCTAAATGAAACAGCAGAAAAGGCTCATGCTGAGCCTTGCTAAAAGTATTTTTGTACTTAAAAGTGGAAAAGAAAAAAGGTAAGACAAAAAGCAAATCCTTCACATGTAGATCCTATGGGTAAAACAAGGACAAATCTCTCACGGTTGCTATGGAAATCCAAAATAACCTAAATGACACTTCTAGAATATCTTTCAATAGTAACTGAATTTGCTTAGACATTAAGTATTGCTCTGCTTGAAAACTTCTATTAATGCACAGATTAGAAAAAAAATGCTGAAATTCAACATAACAAGAAACACAACACAGAAAAAAGCTTCTGAAACGCAAAGTGGTGAACATCCAACAGTCATACTCTTAAACCAAAACCACAAAGGCAGATACAAGAAAATCTCTCTCTTATAGATAGAAAACTAAATACTTGCTTAAAATCCAAATGGACTTTGAAACAAGTTTTTGTATAGATCTCAGCTAAGAAAAAGGGGAGAAGAGGCCCCTCTTCTACCTACTGCACTGTAGAGTAGAAAAGAGCAGAATAAGCTATGCCCTTCTCTGTCCCTGCTTTGAAAAGGTACTCTACTTCTGGAAGGTTCTCCATCCTCAACACCATACTCAACACCCTTTCCTGTAACTTCCTTTTTCCTCATCCATTGTCTGGTATTTCTAAATAAAAGTTGGCACTAGCTTAGCAGCTGTTCCTACCACACTTTTCATCCTACTAGTGTTATGTTACTTTTCAATGCTGGTTTGGACTTAAAGATTTAAGCTGTTTTAAACTTTTAAAGTCCAAGATCTTCAAAATGTCATTGCTACCTCAGAAATAGTACAGGCTGTTTGACTCCAGAACACAGGAAATATTTTTTTTCCATATCTCAGACATCTGGAAATTAAGAGGCTGAAAAAGATTGCTACTATTTGTATGCTTTGAGAAAAAGACTTTGCTGTACATTGGATTCTGTACTTATCTTCATATTAAACCATATTCTACATGAGTACTCCATGATTTAACACATTTAATTCTATTTGCTGAAAAAAACACACATTAAGTTTGCTCACCCAAAATGGTGCTTCTAAGCTTGCAATTTATTGTTTTGTTTTGGTCAATTTTGTGTTTATGTTAGGACAGAGAGAAGATACTCCCCAAGATACATATTGTGTATGGATGTCCACCCTGTACAAACACTGGATTTCACCTCAAGAGTTTACAGGTGTATGGAAATCCTGAGGCACTAAGAGGCTGAGTCCTGTTCTTACCTCTGCCATTAGAGTGGTTCCAAAGTATGTTTATCAGTATGGTGATAGGTGCTTTATATATATAAATATATATATAATAAAATCCTGCCACCAAGACTAAAATTCTAGAAAATTACCACTGGCCTAAGGTTTGTAGTTGCAGGGAGGAGCAGACTGCATAGAGCAGTCCACCACCACCACTTTACTGAAAAGAGGAGCAATTGGAGTAGTCTGAAAACCAGTTTCTAAAACAGCTCCTGTAGAAAGGTATGCTGTTAAAATAAAGCAGTGCTGTTTCTGTGTAACTTCTACGGGTAGAAGGATGCAAACTTATTGGTCTCTGCGTACGAACAGACAGCGGCACAAAACCCCAAAACGGATTAAGACAACACATCCCCACCAGTTCGGTGTGACCACTTTATGGGAGAGAACTGGCACAGAGCCCAGGGAGAAAAGTTCTTCTGGCACTCAGGAGAACCACACAGATTCACCGAGGTCTATCTGCCTCAAATCAAGATCCATCTAGATTAACAGGCTGGCAGAGCAGCAGCGAGGGGTGAGGAAGCAGATTCAGGGATGCAGCAGATGGGGCCGGGGTGAGGCAGCCTGGGCAGCAAGGGCAGAGAGAGGGAGGCAGCGGAGGAGATTGACCTGGGCCCCAGGGAGCGTGGAGTATTTCCAATTTTCTCAAGTGAGTTTCAGATACAGAAGCCTGGAAGCTAGAGTGACAGAAGATAGAACTATTGATTTATCTGAGCTGACATTACAGCAAGCTGCAATCATTGGAAACCAAGCACCAGGTAAAAGAAACCAAAGATCATATATCATCCGTCATATAGGTTTTCCCCTGCCCTTTTGTTTTGCAATTCAAAACTCACCCCAAGGAATTGGGCCCTTATTCTGGGGTCCATGAGGTAGTGGGCTTGGTGGGTCAGAGAGGGTTCTTTTGTGTCCTGGGGGTGGGGGAGGTGGTCTCTTCTTGGAAAGAGTGGAGCTGCCACTAGAGGTTTGAGTGCTTAAAGGGAGGGTTGAAGGTGGGCCTGCAAAATAACAAACAACCTTCTTACAAATACATGGGCATCAACGTCAAAGCAGCACTGAAAAATTCACAGTCAGACCCACGGTGAAGTGCAGCGAAAGACTCAAATAAAAAGACAAGCCACGCCAAAACACTGTTCAGATTAAACAACACGTTCACCACATTTTCAACCATCTTAGCTGCGGAAATAGAAGCAACTTGACAACAGAATGTGTACTTATGTTTAAAAAATACAGGATTAATTCTAATTTTAGGCACTGTTTAAAAAGAAAAGAAAAAGCATGAAATCTTATAATTAAGCAATATTTAGTGTTTTGTATTAAATTACTAATAATTTATACAAGAATTAAATAGCTTTATAGATGTTCTATTATATAGGGATTTATTTTTTTCCCCACTCCGGGACATCCCATACAAATTTCGTTGATAAACATAGGGAAGAGGAGGGAATAGAAAGTTTCTCAACATGTTTTCCTTGCCTTTTGAAAATAGGATTGTAAGCTTAATTTTTCAGCAGCTTCTTTCCCATTTTTGTTTTGACTTAAATAGATCATATATGCATATGCATTTTTAGAGCAAAGCAAATTGTTGTATGAGGTGTGTATGAAGTAAACATCAGAAAAAAACTTTCTGAGTCTGAGATACTTAATGGCAGCATTGCTTGTAACAGCTTATGCAGTCACCCCTACCCTTAAAACCTTCACTTACACCCTGCATCAATGGTGGCACAAGCAGCATTCAACACAATGCACATTTTACAGGATATGGGAGCAGATACAGATTAAAAGACAAAATAACCCAGAGGGTGGCAAGAGTTTTTCCCAATCAGTTTCACTATACACCTTCAAAAATGTTCTTAGTAAGAAGCTTGGGGAAGGCGTCAATGCAGGGCACAAACATGCAGTGAGGGGACACCTGCTCACGCTGGCTGCCATTACTGCCACAAGAAACTACCCGAGACACTTAGCTATATTAGGTCCATATTAGGTTGGAATAGCTCAAAGGGTTTTGATGTTTGGACTGGTTGTTTTGGTTTTGTTGGGGTTTTTGTTGGGGGGAGGTGTTTTTTCTTTTTAAAAATCTAACCAAGAAATAACACTTCACTGCAGTCATGATCGTGCAACAAGTCTTCAGGTAAGAGAGCTTTACCATCATCGAATCTGGAAAAATGCAGAAAATTGAGGTAAAGTTTTAAAAGAGAAAAAAAAAAATCTATTCATACCGTAAATTTCAAGTCTACAGTCCGTATTTTGTAGTACCAAAGATCCTATTTGCTTATTTTTAAAAACCTAACATATTTGAAGACTATGACACAAAAGTCTTCATTTTGTTAATCAGCATATACCATAACCTACACACAGAACTAGAGCTTCTTTAAAAATATTTATTACTGATCTCAGCAGGTAGACTGAAAATTACCAGTCTGTGTTCCTTCCAAAATTACTATATATCATGAAAGTATTAAAATCAGCAAAGAATAATATTTGCTAAAATGCCATAGAATAAAAATTAAAAAAAATATCTTATTAGCATTTGTACATTAATTATCATATTAGCATGTGTGGTATTTTCAATGGGTGACCTCCCTTGCTCTTCGTCCCAAAGAAAAGTTTAATAAAACCATCGATAATGAGTTATGATTCAATCTATGCTCTTCCACATTCAAGCCTGGAAAGCCTTTTGTTGCTCAGGAGAATCTCTCAATCACAACCCCAGCAGGTATTTCAGGCCTGGCTTGCCATTAATTGCTTACACTTGTAAACCAAATTATGTATTTTGTGATTGTTCCTTTCAAATTACATCCAAGTTCACAAAACCAATAACTGACAAGCAATCAAAGCGAAAATTAATAAGATTAATCCTCAGGGAAAAAAAATTTTCACTGTGAGGGTGACAGATCACTGGAACAGGCTGCCCAGAGAGGTTGTGGAGTCTCCTTCTCTGGAGACATTCAAAACGAATCTGAACGTATTCCTGTGTGATCTAATCTAGTCTGTGTGACCCTGCTCGGGCAGGGGGGTTGGACCAGATGATCTTTCGAGGTCCCTTCCAACTCCTGACATTCTGTGATTCTGTGACCTGTATCCCTTCATACTTGAAGTTCTTCCTCCAGTTTAAAGAAGTGAGCTAATTTAAACCACGTGTTGAAGTATTATTTATTTTTGCCAGCAAAAATTAAAAAAAAAAACTTTTCTAAGCTAAGTTTTGTCTGACAAGTCCCATGACTTCTGCAACTTATAAATTCTTTACTTCACTCAGATACAAATCAAAAGTTGTTCTATAGCAACTCAGAGTATATGTATGAGTGGCAAGTGGGAAAAGAAAACTCAGTATGCAGCCTTAGCAGTAGCATTATTTAAAAAGCATGTAGAAACCACACAGTTTGTCTGTACAGTGTTTTTCTCTTGTCCTGATGTCTCAGAAAGGATTTAGACATTTCCAAAACACCTGCAAGGTGGAACGGCCACACGGCAGAGGTTCTGTCCTACCACCACCTAGTGTCCTGCTCTTCGGGCTGCACAACAGCCTTGCTACTCAATGCCAGCACCACCTCCAGCACTACCACAGATGGCAGTTTAACAAGGATTAAAGGACGAAAAGCAGAGGAAAGGCACCGAAGTGGAATTGTGTACTTATTGAAAGAAGAAAATTTCTGTTAAGAAGTAAAATTTAGACTTTTATTGCTATTAAAATGAAGAATCCTTCTCTACAAAGTAAACTTTAGTAGCATTAAAAACCCTTTAAATGTGGTCATATGCATATATTGCTTATATTTCAGATTAGTAATGAATCTCCAAACATCACAGAAGACTTGAAAAATATTATCACTTCAGAGCTGTCCAAAATTCTTGTGGCATACAACAGTTAAGGTGTTAAGGTATTAAAATACATGCAATTTTTCAGACTCCTAGCATTTGATCCTATATGAATTTAATGGAAGAAATAAATATGAATTTAGAACTCATACACTAATAGCTGAAACAGCTTACTTGCAAATAAACAGAAAAAAAAAGGAAAAATTTAAATTATATTTTCAGAAAGAGGTATAAAGTCACATCGTGCTTTGAATAAAAAAAATAATGTGGGAAGCAGTCTGGAATCTAAGTCTGTGGAGACAACTAGTGGAATAATAAAAAGATCTGATAATGTACAGAGTGTCAGTAAATGTAACATAAAATACTTTGTATTACAAATATATACACACACACACAAAATCTGTAATTCTTATAGAGTATTTTTAACTATGCAAGGCTAGCCAGATATTTTAATTAATAATCAGAGTGATTATTTTTCCAGATGAAAGTTATTTTGTGATTCTAACCAGGCAAGTATGCTAACCATTTCTTCTCCACAGTCATCTTAATGATGATTTCTTATACAGTTGTGAACTTCAGATTTAATCTAAATCATTTACAAGCACGAAAACAAAAGAATCTTGACCTCGAGTTTTTATTAAGTTTGTCTCCTTTAGGCTCTTGTCTTCAGTTACCTGGGGAACAGGTGCTTTCAGTAAAGCTGTTCTCATCTTTTATCACTTTTTATTACAAGGATCACACTTTCATGAGCAAACAGACTAAATCTCAAATGTATTGTGCTATGGTAAATAACTGAGAAGGTCTTTTGTGCTTTTGTGCCTTTAGTCCAGTATGTATTAATTTGTCTGCTTGAGAAACCATGCAAAGCTGTTGCCATCCACTCAAGAAACAGTGGGTTTAGAGTGTAAAAAAAACCTCACGTTTGTGTTAACTTTTTTACCACTTAATGAGAGACACGGAAGAACCAATATGCCACTTAATGGCAGAACAGGCACTGCAAAGAAAAGTAAGCTTATATTAAAAATAGTACCGTTAACATGTTGTTATTTTATTTTTCAGGTTCTTGTGAGTGATATTTTGCAGATATACAACTAAAAGACTTCTTCAGTTTGTCTTACTTCAGATCATATAACGTATTTTCAGTATTGTAAGTAAGATTACTACTAAAGAAAAAATGATCACGATCACTCTGAATAAGAAAGGTAAAAATATACACTGATTCAAAATTAGCACCTTAAGTACATTTTATAAGTAATGCAAAAAGGGTTGTGAAAAAAAAAACCCTCAGAAAAATTTATGTTAAAGAATGTTTTATTTTGGGTAAATGCACAAATATAAAAAACCAATGAAACCAAGAGCTGTCAGTTAGCCTTCCCTTTCTATTACAATCCTAAAAATTACAAAGTCTTAGTGGGATATCCAGTAATACCTAACCAAAATGTACAACACATTCATAAGAATATTTTAAAAAATTAAATCTAAGTATATGCAGGAGAACTATAAAATTCTGAAAACATTCAGAAGAGACAGAAGAAACTGGATGACCTCAAGGTCTGAGGTACTGGAAATGAGATTAAATATAACAGGATTATGGTGAATGTTAAAATTCTACACTAATGAAGCATTTGTGCTCTAAATTAAGTTGAAAATGGTAGTAGATATTGTGTAATGCCTGATATGCCACAGTGTGGTGCAATAATGAAAAAATAAAAAACAAAAACAAAGAGAACAAAAAGATGTTTTGATGTGGCATTTCCAGCACAAACAGCAAGGTTTTAATGCTGTCCCTACACTTCGAATCACCTGCTTTAAAGAAAGCTGCTATAAAAAGAAAAGATACAGAGAAGGATGATGAAAGGAAAACTTAAATTGATAGTATTAAAATACTCTTCTACCGAAAAGGGGGAACACGTTTGTTTTGTTTAGTCTAACCAAACAGAAATGGAGATTGCTCTCCAGGCAGTGCCTCGATATGGACACCGATGACAAACAAAATCACAGAAACTGAATGGTAACTTAGTGAACTTGAGAAGATTTCTAATCCTGTGAGCAATGCGTTCGGCAACTTCCAGAAGTTACTAGAAAATGCAAATCATTTGGTTAGAAATTGAGTCCGACCAAGTGAAGAAGCAGATTATATGACAAGGTGTCTGCAGTGGACTGGAACCATGAGGAAGTGCATGTGGGTTTATGTACCTAACACTGGAGCTGTGAAAGAGAACGTAAAATATACAAACTTTTAGTACTGAAGATTCAGACTTTCATGATGCATAAGTGATTCCTAATGACAGTGTTGATCCCATGAGAGAAATAGGCAGAACCTTTAAAATCAGTTAGCTTTCTGCTAAAATGAAGGAAACCTGGCTTAGATTGCCTAATACTTTCACAAAACTACTTAGCAACATTGTGCTCACATTGGATTTGCAATTAAGGTTGTGCAAAGGTTTATTTAGCTACTGTGCCAGTCATGCAGGTAATGAACTGTTAATTTTTCTATTATTTTTTAAAGCTTTCTGAAAAACATCAGAGGGCCTGCTGCATGTCTGGAGCCATAACACAGGGATAAGGTGGAAAGACTAACGGAAAAAAGGATTTTCAAAATGTTTCAGACTGACACCCCAAGTAGGCTGAACCTGACTAAGGTCAGGTAACTACTGGACTGCAGTGGCTGGCTTACACAGGTACTGTAAAAGCACTCTGGACTTTTCAATCTGTTGGGATTAACTAAAGCTGTACTAATGATGGCAGAAAGCAGGATGAGTTCACATCTTCAGACTAGTGTAGAGTAACAGTGTCTTAGCCAATGTTTATTATCAGTTCAGGCTCACTCATCAGCCTCTGAATAGCTGCCCAACTTTTACACTGTTGCTGCAGGAACCATCAACTTCAGAACTGACAGCTAATATGAAGTAGCACTAACTTAAAAAGCATTACAGCTATCTGCTCTGTGAAGATAAACATGCTGGAGCAAAATCTGTCTTTGGGTTTATTTAATTTTTTTTTTTTTTTTAAGTTATCAAACTGGAAAACCTGAGCTTACATTGTAACAAAGTATGGAGAAACTTAAAATAAAATTTAAAAAATCCCCGTATACACATGCTCAAACTGATTTTTAGACTCCATATCCACTAAAAAACATGTGCAAGAGTGACGTACATTATCTTAATTGTTCCAAACTTACCTTCTTTCCCCAACACAAAGTTTAGACTTGTTGGCTTCCTCCCCACTGTAGCATCTCAGGAAACAATATGGAACCTTGACACCAAGGATCTTCACTGGCTTACAGAGGGCTAAGGGGATGTGGTTTGTTTAAATATACAACATGACTTGGGAAAGAGTTTTATCTGTATGTCTCAAAGGACAGAAACCACTATGGAACTTTAAAAAAGTCTGCCACTTCCTAGCATATGGATCCCACCAGCAAACCATTCCATGTTCTAGCAGGGTCCCACGTTATCTACTGGGACCCCTCAGCAGAGCAGGAACAAAGATTGGGTGACATCTGAGGACAGAAGGTGAGCTACAATTTAATTACTGTTTGAATGCTGCTCTTACACTTGCTATTTAGCGAGCTTAGTGCAAAATACACTATGTTTTCATATAACCTTAAATCAAATAGGTAGCTACTAAAATGAATTCATATAAAACCTCATTTGATAAATAAGTTCAACTGTGTCGTGACAGACTCTATTACTGCCAGTCTCAAAGGAGCAGATAAATTCTAAAGTATAATTTTTTCTACAGAAACAAACCTATCTCAGACTATTTCAAAATAAGATGTGTCTTACAGAGGTGGGGAGTCTCTGAATCTTTCTTTTAAACGGAATGTTTGGGAGCTGGATGTGGGGGACATACTGCCTATCATGAAGTGTAAGTGCACTGCAATAAATCTTCTTGAGTGACTTTTCCACACCAACGGATGTTTATGCAGTTTTCACTTTGTTCCCCTCTTTTGGGTCTGTTAAATTGTTCTGTAACACAGGCATGTATTTTATGGAAACTTCCAAAACTGATAAATACACTATTGCTGGATGGAAATCAACCCAAACCCAGCATCACTTACAGACTGTAAATTTTGGTATGTCTGAAGCAGAGAAGCCTAGTGATTCTAACATGATAGTATCCACTCAACCTCTCATGCAGACATACACTGGGAATCTGGCACTTTCGCTCCGAGGAAGTACTTAACGTTACTGATACTATTAATATTAAAAGGCAATATTTCTCTGTATTTTGTGATAATACCATGTTATTCTGTTGTAATACAAATAATGGATTCCTTTGCACAATCCTGGACATGAAAACACACAAGAGATCAACGCTTCATTTCTCTTCAAGGAACTTTGGTGTTGTCTTGATTCAATTATCTGGGAGTTCGGAGGAATATGGCAGAAAACATCTAACATTTCTGAAACTCAGAGACTTAGAATTGAATATGCAAATATGAAATATATGAAAATATTACCCTGTCTGGAGAAAATACAGTTTTCTGAGTAAGTCCATATGAGAGCTACACTGTATAATGACAAAGAAATACTGTTCATTATAACCAATTGAAAGTTGGCAACATACTAAGCAGTGTCCAGATACAAGAGGAAAGCTCCTTAATGTCTTCAGGAAGTGGGATTCGTGACTAGTTTCCAAGTCTTGCAACTTTCTAACAAAAAAGGTACCCTAGGCTAGAGTGAAGGAATACCTAGGCCAGTGCTATGCATCTGACAATGGATAAGCAGCAGCGGAATGTTAAAACATGTAAAAGAGACGGGGGAGAGAAAGGAAAAAGTTAGAAACTTGTAATTTCTATAGAAAGGTCAACAAAATTACAAGGAATGCAAAAGAGTCCTCAGTGAAACGTATAAAGAAACCTAGATTATGAAATCTCATGTGAAAGACGCATATTCTGGCAGAACTGCTTTGTCTCTTAATGGAAAACAAACCTGCTTAAAAAAAAGAGAGCCAATGGATTAATTTCAAATTTGCCAGTGTATGACAAAGCCTGATGGTGGAACATTGATTCTTACATACGAACATCTGATGCCAACACACTGTTCTGTTCCTTTTACTCTTTCACATTTTAGTGAGAGGAATTCTTGTAGGGGTTTTTTTGGTTGGTTGGTTGGTTGTGTTTTTTTTTTTGTTTGTTTTGTTGTTGTTGGGGTTTTCTGTGGGGTTTGTTTGTTTGTTTTTTGGTTTTTTTTTTAAACAGTGTTAACTACCACTTGAGGAAATGAATATACAAAGTTCTATCAGTGCTAACAAAGAGAGAACCAGCATAACTAAGTCTTAAACTATAACATAGCCTTCACCACAACTATAAAGTGTTCTCTAACAAGTCTACCTTGTGTAAAAACACAATTTGGCTATTTCTAGATTAACTACATAAAAAGATGGGAAAAGATGATGGGTGTTTTTTTTCTAAAAAGTAATGTGCACAAATTAAAGTAACAACTTTTGTTTCAAGTTTTTGTTTCACAAATACATCTTACAGCTATCTAAATCAAAGAACCATCATCCACTACATTTCTGAGAGTAAGTCTCATGGGAATCAGTTCTTTTGAAGCATTACCAAGAGTGTTGCTATTATTATTGTTAAGAAGAATAAGTGTCTTGTTAATTTCAACTAATCATGGATTGCAAAACTGATTGAACTACAGCACAAACTTTCCTTATGAATAATTGTACAGGAGCAAAATGGTTGTTTCACTCGGGGAAATGGGTGGTATTTAGTTTAGATCTTCAGTGGGTGACTTGTTAACTACCTGGCAATAGGCTCAGTACTTTCCTTGCCTCTTCTACAACCCTCTAACACCCACCAAAACAGAAGAGCAGAGTGTTGATGCACTGAGAGGGAAGTGATTTTAATACCAATCTGCTTAGCACCTCACAGGTCATTGTGGTACTCTTCCTTTTCCACAATGACTACAAGGGGAGGGACTGTTTTTGTGCCTCATGATCTTTTTTTCTTCACCCCCTTTGCCAGACACAGCACACCACTGTACAGCTTCTGAAACACTTGTATTTCTGTGACAACAAATACTTCAAAATGCTTCTCCAAAATACAAATGAACCAATTTTTATTTAGCAATTACTTTATTTTTTCACCCATTCACATACACTGTTATGAATGAGTCCATTACAAAGCACCATGTGTATCCATGGGGGTTTTTTTGGTTTTGTTTTTTTTTTTTCAAATTTTGAACGTGTGTCATACCATACTACTACATACATACTACTATGTATATATGTACCATACTACTACATTGATATGTTAAGAAAAACATGCTGGCTACATCTTGAAACATTGCACCTGGTTAAAGGAAAGACCACTGTGGAAAAATTAATGCTTGCAAGTGTTGATTGAAGACAGACTTACCCTTGCCAGCATTTCTAGGAGGAAGAGGAGGAGCGTCTGCTGTTGGAGAGGTGGGTGAATCTGTGCTTGTAGAAGCAAAAATCTGATTGGTAAAAGCTCCATAGGAGAGTCTTTGCTTGTCTCTAGGAGTGCTAAATGCCGGGTGCGTCATTTTGTCTTGGGGAGAAATGCTCGAAGAATGACAAAAACTTTGGGGTCTCGGAGATCTTTCTTTTTTTATAGGACTAGGCTGAGAATAGAAAAACAAATACATTATAAATCTAAATAAAGTGCAGTTAATATGTTTGGGAAATATTCTAGTAAACACAAGCATAATTCCTTTCTGTAATGGACAAATAAGCCCACATTCTTCTCTTTTTCAGAGACTCGACCTGAAAGATCCTCTCCTCCATAAGTATAAAATAAAGATTGTGACATCAACAAATCATCATGACACAGTTAGATATATTCTTAAAGTAGCTGATACACAATAATATACTAATTAATACATTAATAAAAGCCTATTAAATTTGTAGTATATGAGTAATTTTACTCAGACCAGCATTATCCTCAAATATCAAGTATATTACCCCATTAATGCATAATAAAAATAAAATAACCACTTCTGACACTTCAGATTTCTCTGTTGACTGAACCAGCAATATATTCAGTGGTACACCTCTTCTTTTAAACTTCTATAATTGCTCTTTGAAGAAATTTTATACAGCAATTTGTGACTGCTGTATATTAATAGCTGCATAAGGAGCAGGACCTGTTTCACTGCCACTCTTGTTCAGGCAGGCTATTATCTCCAATACACCATTAGTCACCTTCCTGAGGTTCCTCGCAGAGATAATCATTTTGTTCTCTCCTGTCCTTGAGGGTATGTAAATTATTTGGGTTTCTGAATTTTCCAGTCCCAAGTGTCACAGAAAATGAAAAGTTAGCCATATTTCTTTCTATACCATCCATGTAAAATAGGAGAGGTATATTCCCATTTGTTACAGAAACAGAGCACAGAGTAATTAACTGACTTGCTAAAGTAGGACACGGAAGCTAAGTTTTCACATGTTCTAGGATGGCAATTATCCTATGCCCTCAAGTTTTGTCTCTCCATTATGTCTTTTTTTATAAATGAGGAATGAAGTCCAAAGCACAGTTTTTGAAAAATAGTTAATTGATTCAACAACGGGGTTTTTAATTAATTTATGGGAAAAAAGTATGTAAGCTTTAGATTTCCTCCAGCTAAAAATGAACAGCCTGGAATTCAGAAGAAGGTAAAATGACAAAGTAATCTACATTTACCAATTTATATTATATTGTACATCTTGTTAAAGCGAAACTTCTAAAATCCAATAACCAGGTTTACAAAGTGTATTCAAAAAGTACTTTGGCAGTCTTTAACACAGGCCTCAAAACTAGTGCTTCCCCCCCGCCCCAAAAAAAAACCCCTATCTGTAAGATAGAAAATAGGTTAAAGTGGGTCTCTAATTTTCATTCATTTCCACAGAACAGAAATTTTGATGGGTTTTGTGCAAATCTGAGTCAGTAATTCATGCTTACCTTATCATCTAAGTCATCATCACTTTCATCAATTTCTTCCTGCCGAAGGTTCCATTCATACTCTACATGGACATGTGGGTTTAGCTTTCCGGCTTTGGCTTGAGAAAGCTGAAAGAAATAACAGTTCTTACTAAAATATTTGTTCCTGTGGCTTCAACAAAGTTTGTTTTGTAACAGCAAGCAATACACTGAAATACTTAGAGATTTAATACTTTTCCAGACATTAAAAAGAAACAATTACAGGGCATTCACACAAACATTCTTCATTTATTTGAGGGACAAAACCCCATCTAAATGCAAGAAAAGGAAGATTTTCTCAAAATGTGTGTAACTTGCTATGTTTGGCAAGCATTTGAAAACATGACATGAAGAGAAGGCATACGCACAAAAATGCATCTGGAGCTCACCTTTCCAAATTGTAAAAGGAAAACCTATTCATAAATTCTGGTACCCCTCCTCAGTTACCCCTCCAAAAATCACAATCCTTATGCTGAAATCAAAATAAGGAGTATTTATCCTTTATTAAAATATTTCCCTCCCTCTCACTGGATAAGGCCAATGTGTCTTATGCACAAAGTTCCTCTACTTTGTCAGCCCAAATAATGTATTCACATTCTTTAAAAAACTAGTATTTCAATGATCAGCAAAAAAAAAATATGCAGTTGATGGTTATTCTGAGGAGATATATTCTCCTCTTCAGTGCTCAGATTTCCCATCATTATACATTCCTTCACATCAGTTGAAATGTCAACTTGGCACCAGCTGATTCAGAAGAGCCTTTAACCATCTTCCCAAATAAAACTCGGAAGAAAGAATTTTTAATCTGTAATGAAAGTATTAATGGATGCATTTGAGTTGCAATAGAATTTAATTACAGTGAGGATTCCAGCTGTGCACAGCAATTAGCTTATTTCAGGTGCTTTATTGCAAACATCTAGGTATTTCTTTTGTATTTGTTTATTGCCAATAAATAATATGCTCACTTGTATTTCTCTTTTAACCTTATTGTTACTTTTGAGAAAAATGTAGATACAGTTTTCCTCTTCAACAATGAAAACAGAGAAAATATGTAAATGTTCTATCATAGTTAAATGAAATAATCAGTGAGGTATTTGTGGAATTTTGATTACATTAATCAAAACAATTAACTGCTAGATAAGCTCACTGATAACATCCTCTCATTTTCATTTGTTCTACAACACAGTTGGTCCATATTAATGACAGAAGATACTTTAATAAAAAGATACTGCAAAGAAATAAGCAATCCATACCAAGCGTGTGTTGTTCAGCTGATCTGTTTTTCAGCTGACATAACACCTGAAGCAGGACTTACACAGCAGGCATGGAAGTGACTGGGAAGTCAGGGAGATTACAACCTCATCAGCCATAGCAAAACGTTGTCTTGCATCCCCAGAAATAAGGAAATTTATACTGATTTGTGAAGGAAAAGCTCTCTTGATTACATAACAAGTAATACATGACAAGAAATTTCAGTTGTCAAAATAAAGGTATTAAAATTACCAGCTGCAGAGAAAAAGTACATTATTCTCCTTGGCTCATCAAAACGAGGCAAAAAAGTTCTCAGCAACAGAATTAAGCAATAAGTGACATCTGTTTTGTAAATTTTTATGGTTTTGTCTTGAATGTAAAACTCCCGCAGTACTTAAGACTTGTTAATCTCTTGATAGAACTTCAATTCACTTGCCTACTAAATTCATGATGGTGAGAGGCACCTTAGAGTTCCAAGAACACACAAGTCTGCTGGTCTGATGTCCTTATTCCTGGTTGGAAGAGTACCCATTTTTTTGTACTCCTGACAGAAATATCTCTAAGAATAACTTTTGAGAACCAGATGTCCTAGAATGATGCATTAATTGATATTCAACTACCTGACCCTCCAGTAATTAAAAAAGTTAAATTCACTTGTTAAGACAACTAAGGGATTCCAATAGAAATATTATATTTTACTTAAGCTATTACAATGAAAATGGCTGTTGTGTTTTAAGTTAGAAGATACTCATCTCTGGTAGGGCCTTCAGATTAGCATACAGTCATCTGGTATTGATACCAAGTTTGAGATACAGTGGTAATGATATCTTAAGCAGACTATATCTTTAAAGAAGTAAATATCCCTCTCCCCACTCCCAGTTCTTACCAGTTCCTCACACTGGACAGCTTTCACTCGTTTTGCTGTGTCCAGAGCCATCTCTCCAGCTTGGTTTACTACAGATTAACAACACCACAGACAGACAGTCATTCTTTGAGATGACTAAAGAATCAGTTCATTAATTTTCACTATTTTTAGCAGATTAACGTCTAAAAGTGATCAAAAACGTCTATTTACTCTATAGCAGCTGCAGCTCTTTAAGATTCCACTCTAAGTGCTCATGCATTTCATGTATCATCAGGTTCTTTCTGAACAGCAGCATCTGCTGGGACAGTTCCCAAATCCCTCCTAACCATCCTAGCAGAGAATATAAAGAAATTTAGTCATTTCCAGCTCCACTCAACTCCTTTGCCAGTAAAAAGCTCTTACATGAATAAGCAGGAAAAGCAAGCAGACAGGGTAAAATAGCTTAAAAAAAGAAAATTGTTCCGATTTTTTTGTTTTAAAAATAGCATGATTTACTTTGATTAATAGGTTCTGCCTGAAGACAGAAGTCCTTTTCTAAGATGACATTGGAAGAACAATAATTTTAAAAGTTTCTAGATATGTTGTCTTTATAAAGGCTATAAAATGGTTTATATTTTAGAATAATATCCAATCAGAAAGAAGGTCATTTGAGTGCTCGAGAAGGTCTTTCATTAGAAAATCTAATGGCATCCTTCCTAGATGCTGAGTAGCAAGTCTCAAAAAACAAAAATAACCCTCACACCCCAACCTGATGTTGACAAACCTTATGTAAAATATATTATTACAGTATAGTGGTAAGTACTACAGAGCTGGAATAAAGCACATTCTGTATTGTATCAAAATTGTACATCATTTTTGTGACTGGAAACAGTTAAACTGATGTCTCCTAAGCAAATGATAGGTAATACTACCTATAGAATGCTGGTCATGAATTCTAGAAAATACAAAGCAATTTTCTAGCAAGGCTTATGAATGTGAAAGAATTAGTATCTCGGAAGGAAGATTTTCCTTTTGGAAAGGTCTGAGAAGGCTCAGGAGTTCTAATATGAAAAGGAATGAAAATACAGTATATCTGAAGTTAAGACAGAGATAGCTTAGGAGACTACATAAACTCCAAAATTACAATCTGTAAGTATAAACCTGATGTTTCAAGGACTAAAAAAGGTAATGCACGTCCTATGTGAGAGCACTGAAAAAAACCCAAACCAAAAACCAAACCAAAAGGAAGATTAAGAACACCATTCTGGGATCTACCTATGGAAGGAGCAATAAGCCCACTTAGCCTTGTTCAGATAGCTTCATTAGGGACACACCTGCTAAAAAACAGTCACATCAATTTCTTGGACATACAATAATATACGTATTTTTAGGATGCATAAAATGGCCAAGGAAACAATGACTTCTGACACTAAGTGTTGAACTTAGATTTAGGCAGCAGTTTTTTAATGGGCAGAGGAGGAAAATAAGAATTTCATACTCCTCAGTTTGCACCAACTATTCAGAAAGGTTTCCTCCCAATTAACAGACAGCAAATGTTTTATAGACGTGCTGACAACACTTAGCTCCTAAGCCTGACAACCTGGATTCACGGAATACTTTCCTAACTCTCAAAGGGAGAACATCCAGTAAATGAGAGATTATGCTAAGCGTGAGCGAAAAGTTTACAGATATCCTATTTTTAATTAAACTTTTGCTAAGCCATGATGAATGGACAGCTGTAGGTACAGCAAGTGCTACACCTATCTTACTCATGTAGATGGCAAACAGAAGAAAAGCAGCTGAGAAAGCTAATCCCTTCCCTAATCAGCAGAAGTGGCAGCTAGGGCATTCTGGGGGAAGCCACAGTGCCAACTGACATTAATATTAAAAGAAGAATTAACTGTTGTGTACAAAAAGCCCACATACATCTCCAGTGGAATTAATATGAGCAGCCATTTGAACCATTATAAACTTACAAGTACCAGATACATTTTACAATATAAACAACAAAGTTAAACTCCAGGACAATTACAATTAGTCAGAAATAAAACTGCAGAAAAACTAGGGTTTAGTATTAGGTTTTTGTATCAGATTTTTTTTTTATCACTATTTTCTGCTACAAATTTGAAGTATTTCTTAACTGAATGCTTCTTTCCGTCTGCTTGGTGGTGACGTCTTCACTTTTTGAATAGTGTTTTATTTTTACTTGTAAAAATTCACTTAACACGGTGGGGCAAAAATATAAGTGGTCAAAATAATGAAAATAAATGTTAGGAGATCTTTATTTCCAAGTTTTAAATAATGAACTTACCTACATCGATAGTTGGCTTCCCCCTCAAAAGCAATTTCAAACACTCAGGCTTATTATACATACTGCAGTAGTGTAGAACTGTATTACCCAGTGCTGTCTGCTTATCCAGGTTTCCACTGAACACAAAAGAAAAAACAATCAAGAAAAGTATAGTATTCTGTGCTATTCATTTCAGGTCTAGCATCCCCATAAATAATAAACGCATAGATACTTTACTCAACAAATATGAAGTAGAAGGAGAAACAGATTTAAATTGAACATTATTTTAAAGACTATTAAGAATAGTCCTCAGCAGACTGGAAATTTGTGAGCTGCGGTTGAAAAGGATGATGCATCTATAGATGCTTATTCCAAAAAAAGTGAAACTCAAAGATTCACACCTAATCTTTTTCAAGGTCATGCTAGCTGTTCTCCACCTGTCACTGTACTGGAATTTTTTTTCCAAATGTGCTACATTAGGCCAATTAAAAGTATCTGAAAAATCATTTTGATACAGTTAGTAAGTCCCACACATTCAATGAACTATGGAGAGTAGCTGTAAGGATTCACAAGAGAATCACAGAATCACAGACTGGTTTGGGTTGGAAGAAACCTCAAGGATCATCTAGTTCCTGCTCCCTGCCATGAGCAGAGACGCTCTCCACTAGACCAGGTTGCCCAAAGCCTCATCCAACCTGGCCTTGCACACTGCCAGGCAGCGAGCGTCTGTAATCCAGTCACAAGGACAAATATAAGGAAACACACTGAATTAGGGAAAGACAGCATTTTAAAATCTGTACCTTCTTCAGTTTTTAATTTCTAAAACAAGCTTTATCAAAACAAGTTATTGACATATTGGGATCAATATAATACATTTATAAAAATGAGAAAAAAAGCTCAGAACATGACAACTTTTCTTTCACTCATCATTGCCTATATTGCACAGGATGTGCAAAGCCCATATGGTTCTAATGATGCTCTTAAATTTGAGATTGAGACAAAAATACAGAGAGCTGACAAAACACAGAAAGAGATAACTGTCTGAAGAAACTATATACACAAAATAATTTTAAATAGTAATACAAACCAACAAATTCTTAATATTGCTCAAGACAATAATTTGGGCTTCTAAACCATTTTTCAGATTATCTTTGCTCATTGATCTCAAACAGCTTGCAATTTTTACTAGCTTCTATTTTGTTTTATGTTTTAATAACACTCCTACAATAGTCAGCACTCAATCTGAGGGACTAGTGGTAGAATAAAGTTTAAGTGAAGGTTACACAGCTAGTCCACACAGCCCGAAAGATAGTGTCAGCAACATGGATTCCGAGTCTGTGCTCATATCAGAAGACCAATGTTCCTCCCTTAACACTCCCTAAATGCAACACTACAGAAATTGTAGGAGCGGTGAAGGACAATAAACAGCATTCACTGACTGCATTTACACAGCAGATATGACTTGCTATGCTGAGGGAAAAGCAAAATTTTAAAAATCCTTAAAACCTTCTCAGAGCTCAAGCAAGTTGTGACGAGTCTTCCCTGTTTTCCCAACCCTCTTCTTTTATCCTTCTGCAAAACCCACCATCTGATACAGCAAGTGAACACGTCTTCTTTCACTTACTAGCATACTCTAGAACTGGACTGGAAGTCATCTAATTTAATCATTATTGTGAAACATTTTAAAAAATAATGTATTACCACTACACTAATGAAAAGTTTTCATTAAGGTTTTTCACTTTTATGAACACAAAGAATACCTGAATCAATAAAGACAGAAAATTGATTGATGCTGAAAATTACTAGTTAAGAATATTATGCATAGGTTTAATAGAATGTATTAACTATTAGAACACCTTTTTCGATGTCAATCTAGACTTAATTCATAATTCCCTACTCTTATAATTTCTTGGCATGTGCCCTGTATTTGGAACATTTACTTGCCAGCCCTCCCTTACCTGAACTACTCATTTTCACTGTTTCATACTGCCATGTGTCTCATCAATGTCTCCTCTCCCCTGCATGGTTTTTCCTTTCATCCTATTTTTATGTAACTACTTTCCAGGTTCTTGATCAACACTTCCTTCCCTTTCTCTACTCCTTAGAAACAAAAAGGTCAACGCAAAAGAATTACATTATGTTCTTTTGAGACAGATCTAAGGAGAATGACTAGAAGCAATGAGAAACATTGTCCAAAGCATTGCACAGGTAGCTCTGAACATCTACATTTTCATGCATGACTTCATGAAAAACGAGCATTCCGTACCAGTTTTGTACAAGGAAGTCAACCAGATGGAGAGAGGTTTGGTCAGCAGTCCGGACTGCTAAATGAAGTGCTGTTTCACCCGGCTCCTAAAGACACGTAAATAGAAGTTAGATAATTGTGCCTTATTTCTGCAAAGCTTCTGTCTCAGACCTATTGAGACATACATCATTCCCTCTTTCATAACAAGTACTTCAACAGAAGGATATTATTAGGAAATTATGACAAAAACATTTATTGCCTTTCTGATCTCCAAATGATCAGAAAGCACCATGTGCTTCAAATGAAACGGTACCATACTTTCGGAACATACCTTTCTTGACACTAGTCTTTCCTTTTTCCTAACTGGATGGAGAAATCCTGACAAGCCTTCAAACATCTCTCCAAGTCATGTTCAAAACCAATGGGAGAAAACATTGCTGACCAAGCAGCTACACAGCACCAACTATCTATAAAAACTGGCTATGTTGCTCTTGAACATTTCTACATGAGGTCAACCTGGACTGGTTTTTCAAAAAAATTGCTACAAGCCTCTGAAGGAAGATCACAAATTCAGAAATTTATTAAAAAATATAAAATCTGTCTTCGCAGTTGAAAGAAATTGTATTTCTGTAAATGTTTCATCAGAAGATGTGAAGGCATCAGATTTACTCTTTCCTCACAGTGAGTAAACAGACACATGCAGACAGTCATTAGCAGGTTCCCTCAAGAAATACTTTAAAAGCAAATATACTACTGTCTGTGATATCAGGTGACCCTGGGTTATCAAGCTGAGCCCTCTCTCTTTGGGCCTTCTCCTCACGGAAACATACTGCAGTGCAGATGCTTTTCCACACTCAGTTGTTGCACTGAGAACAGTGTATATTAACACTGCATTTCACACTCCTTTAGAGCAATTGATGACAGCACACAGAGTCTTCTTTTCCCTCCCCACAATAACACATTAAGGAAAGGAAGAAAAAAACTCACCATTTACATCTATTATTTCTCTGGTTTTAGAATCTAAGGCAGCAGCTCCGGACATTTTACAAACAGATATAGTTTAAAACAGTCTGCTTTGTTTACCTGAAAAGCTTACCTGTCCAGGCTCTAACAGTGGCTCCATTAGCTCTACCCCCTCTGCATAGACTTGAATTAGTGCAAGTAAATCCCTGGATTTGACAGCCTCAAGTAATTCATTCAGTTTAGCTGCTGCAGATGCACAAGTCTTCCTAGAGAACTTATGATCTACATATTTCGCAGTGATAAATTCTTTACGTGCAGTCCTGTGGGGTGTGAAAACAGAGCTTGGTTTAGAAATGTTTAGAAAAATGGGTCAATGATTTAAATTTAAAATCACCTTGCCTATCTAACCCAGGAGCTGAGAAGGGAAGAGGAAAACAGTCTGATAAGCCAGTATTTTGTATTATTATATCATGTGTCTTCCTTGTAAACAAGCCCAAAGTAAGGTACATTTCCAAATGTATTTGGCCTTCTTGTTACATTCAGAATATATTCTGATTCTGGGGACTAAGACCAGAGGAAAAAGAGCCTGAAACATGTTTTCTTATGCAAATATTATCTACATGTTAAAAACTGGCTAAGTATGAAGAACATACTAAAAAGAGGATAAAAGAAAAAATATTGAGTCAGCTAGAGAACAGCATAATAGCTTAAAAGGTCTTTTGTGGGAAAACCACATCTCACAATCACGTAATCATAGGGGTTGGAAGGGACCTTGAGAGATCATCCAGTCCAACCCTCCTGCCAAAGCAGGTTCCCTAGAGCAGGTCACACAGGTCGACATCCAGACAGGTCTGGAATATCTCCAGAGAAAGAGACTACACAACACCCCTGAGCAGCCTGGTCCAGTGCTCTGTCACACTCACCATAAAGAAGTTCTTTCTCACATCAGTGCGGAACCTCCTGTGGTCCAACATGTGACCATTGCCCCATGTCCTGTCCCCACAGACCACTGAGAAGAGGTTGGCCATCTTTCTTTGTCTCTCATGCTTCAGATATTTACAAACATTGATGAGATCCCCTCTCAGTCCTCTCTTCTCCAGGCTGAAGAGCCCCAGCTCACTCAGTCTTTCCTCATAGGAGAGATGCTCCAGGCCCTTCATCATCTTTGTGGCCTCTGCTGGACTCTCTCCAGGAGATCTCTGTCTGTTTTGTCCCAGGGAGCCCAGAACTGGACACAGGACTCCAGGTGAGGCCTGACCAAGGCAGAGTAGAGGGGGAGGATCACCTCCTTCCACCTGCTGGCTACGCTCCTCTTAATGCACCCCAGGATCCCATTGGCCTTCTTGGCCACCAGGGCACACTACTGGCTCATGGCCAACCTGTCATCCACCAGGACACCCAGGTCCTTCTCTGTAGAGCTCCTCTCCAGTAGGTCATCCCCCAGCCTGTACTGATACCTGTGATGTATCTACATGTATTTGATACTGATAGTGCTAGTGTTGGTACCGATACATCTGTTACGCTCTCTGCAACTCCTACACCAGGGAAAGGAAGAGAATACTTGTCACTATCTCAAGACAGGACCTGAAGTTAGATTCTTTTAGTCCAACTGTGTTTATCACCTGAGGGTATACTACAAAACTAAAAACCATTCAAGACTCAAAATAACGAATCTTGAAACACAAGCTTAATGTTTTCCACACTGAGAAGTTGAGATAACTGAAATGTAGCTACATGATAAGAGACTGAACTTGGAACAAACGCCACAGTTGGTGTAAAAACCCCAGCCTTCTGCCATGCTAGCCCTTCTCTGGCTTGGTTACTGCTTAAGACATTTTATATCACATATATATTCCACAATAAACTTTGATATTAAAGAGTTTAGCCATTCAAAACTTACATATCACTTGATGGACTGGGTTTAGGTGAAGGACTAGGTAAATTCCCTTCCATAATATCATTAAAACTAGTATTTCCTACATTCTTGGCCAGCTGCAATAGGAAAAAAAGAAAGTGAGTATGGTGTTTTTTGGGTCTAACAGTAACATAAAATCTTGATTATTAATGTGCTTTTTTCACACTGCTAATAAACAATGGAGCACACAGGTTTGCAAAATTAAAGCACAACTAGATTAAATATAAATATAAAGCAATTTTAAATATTTCCCAGAACTTGGACACCAGGCTTCACAGTCACAGCTAATTATTTGTATTTCAAGGCAATCTGCCTCCAACATAAAAACAGACTGAGGAACTAGCAGCACGACCATTCAAACAGTGCTAGTACACTCATCGGGAAGCTACTTTTGGAAAGCTCAGATCTGTTGGAAAATCATGGTTAGGAAAATTTGATTTAAATGAACAGTAACTTTGCAAAGAAATGAAGATTTTAAGCAAGTACTAGTGCTTATGTCAAACCTGTACAAAAACTCAGAACTGCCTTCCCTCTTTCCTCAATTTCCCTCTTCAAAATTTCTGAGTCTTCTCACAAGCGAAACAGCATTGGAAAGATAAGCCTGCTCTGAGTTGGGTTTTATTATGTTTGCCCCCCTCTTTATTTTAAGTAGTCTCACATCAAATTCCTTTCATAACTTTAATGTTACAGAGTTTCTTCCATCAAATTAAAAGATTCATCCAACATTTTTCTGCCAAAATTAGCAATGGCTGTTCTCACTTATCATTTATTAGCTCACATTTACTTTAATCTCAGTAAATTGCAGACTGCCTTGACTTAGGGTCAAAATCAACTAATGAGAGGTGAAGTTCTGATGGCACTAATCACAATGGATTTCGATACTCTTTCTGCAAAAGACCTGGAAATTAACATGAGAAATGGCAATTGGTCAAAAGCATCAATAATATATAATAGCAAAAACCTTCCTGTAAGATTCATACAGAAATACAAAGGTGGCATTCTGCAAAACTCACCCCTTGAAAAAATACTTTATAACTCTAAATGAGATGCCTGAATGTTTCCTATATACAGGTTAACATCTGACTAAAAAAAAACCCAATTAATATTCCAAATTAAAGAAACTTACCAAGAGTTCAGAAGTTCCTAATTTATCTAATTCCAAAGACTGGATTCGAGAAATATGGACACCCATTTCTCTGTGTATTCCAGAACACTCAATGCAGGTTAAAATGCCCAAATTAGTTGATAGCCATGTTGGATCTGTAGGATTGAAAACCAAAATATTTAATCAAAGTCCAAGAAAATGTTTTCAATGATGGCAAGAAATCCCAGTGTATTCTGAAATGACTCTTCATTTAATCTTTTCACAAATGGAAATAAATTAAGAATATTCCATACTTTGCTCCAAACTGCAGTGTAATTTTAAACACAAATTTCTACCGATGGAATTAATTTTTTCAAGTTTAGGGACAACTCTAAAGACACTGAATTTAGACTTTAAATCCACGTTGAATGACCATACTTGATACATTTAGGATTTGTTTCATGTAGACAGAAGGTTTCGTTTTTATTTCCCATTTTTAAAAGGAACAGATCTAAATTTCACAGCTGGCAACCTCTTACGTTTTAGTTTTTACTTCTTAAACTTTAAATAGTCTTTCTTCATAAAGTATTAACCTCAGCATTTTCCAATAAGTAAAACAGTATTATTTTGTAGAAAATTTACATCTAACAAGAAAAACTTTGCTGTCATGGAGGAGATCTGCATGTAATATTCATAGAGATCTTATACTAAGATAGCAAGACTGGTTTTTAATGAAAATAAAATACTCTCGGCATATTTTGTATACATACATGTCTTCAAATTAATCTCTTACTTGATCTTAAATATTAACTGATAAAGCATTAAGTCAAGAGTTTTTAAGCAACAAGCTGGGGTGCAGGAGTGATGCTTAAAACTTCACTGTAAATTAAAAGATGAATGAGAACTGTAATCCAAAGCTTCTATAACTTTCCATCATGAAAAATCAAAATTAACCAATTCGAGGATTTGATGCAACTATATCCTACTTTGCATTCTTATCTAGGTATTTCTTATTTGGATCAGTTCTGGGTCAGTAAGCCTCTTGAAGACACATACTATCTACTCAGTTCCAAATGAGCATCACCTTGAAGTATGTCTTTAGATGTGAAAGCTGTACCAGGTGCCAACTACCATATCAATGCTGTAGTTCTATGACAGGTTGACTCTTCACAAGCTCTAAGTGAAGTACAACTGACCTGTAACTCTTTACTTGTGAAGATACAATCTGATAGGATTACAACTCAGGGTCTCTTTCTTTGCACAAGACTACTTATTCCATCTCTGAATATTTTCAATACTGCAATTCCAGTAGTCTCATGCCAAGATAAAACCTCGGAGTAAGATCCTGGCCAGGTCAATTTTTCCATAATCATTGTCTAAGCATTACTCACTTCTACTTAGTAGCATGCACAGGATCAGTGATGCCAAGCAACTTCCATTCAAGTGCAACAAGCATCTAGAGACAGTGCAACAAGAACAGTTCAAACTCCAGAGGGGCTTGAACTGCTGGAAGTAAGCACAGACAACACACAAAAATATTTAGTGAATTTAATGGAACTAACGCATGAAAGTCATATTTGTTCTTGTAGAAACAGGTCGAAGACTGATCAATGTTTCACTTAGAAAATTAGTTTGCATTCTACAAACACTTCTTTAAAGAAAGGACTTTGCTCCCAACAAGAAGTTGATGACATTAACAAATTGAGATACCTGGTGAGCCACAATCACAACAGACTTCATTTCCGGGTAATCTCTGTATGTCATCAATAATGGCTTTTGTCAGATCCTCTAAACTGTTCTCCCCTGTGCTCTGCTCTCCACGGAATGCCATATTTAATGCTTCTTCTTTGCTGTTAGTCAATACTGATATCCATCTAGCACGAGATAAAGACCTTAATGAAGATTTGCATTTGCAAATACAAATTAAGCTATAAACTATAGAAAGCTTGCTAGGAACAAAATATTAGTTGGAATACAGGGAAGGACTATTGTGGGTGAGACTGAACAGAGAAAAGTGAGAGATGGAAGGGAAAGGATTGAGAAAAGGTAAGTAAGAACAAGAAAAGAAAAAGAGAAAAAAATTTAATTCTCATGTCCCTTTGGTGAACAATTTTAAAGTCAAAGCAGTGCAGTTCTCGGGTTCTTCAAATAAGCAGAAGCTGTGGAAGAGAAAGGGTGAATTAAACTCCTGTTAATTGAACTGCTTTCAAAGTAGGTGCCCAAGATCTTCCTGAAGTCTATCCCACCATTAGAAGACAAAAATAAAAGCATTACTTTCTCTAGTGCACATGTCTCTTCAAAGAGGAGACAGCAAGCACATTTTTAATGTCTTGATGTCTAATTGGCTTTCTAAGTGCAGGTCTCTGTGCTAATCAGAGTATAACACCCAAATTAATGAAAACTGTCGTGGCAACAAATGGGATAAGGAACAGAAGATGACAGGAGAGTAACAATATCAACAACCAACATAAAATTTCAACTGTTGACTACAACAGATCAACAGTCTTTAATGATATTTCAGGCACTAGTTTTCCCCTCCAACCACTCTGCAAATTTTTGATTACACAATAATGTTTTAATTAAAACAAAAAAACCTTTCAGTGGCTGCTGCCCTACAGATGAAACTAAGGAGGGGAAAGAGTTTATACTAAGGATTAGCACATTGTGTTGCCTAATTTAGAAACAGAGGAAGTTAAAGAAAAATTCTCCCAGGTACAATGATTCTAGATCTACTGACAATACATATTTTTATGCAGTACTATTTTAAATTGGCAGTGTCCTCAATCCATTTCCTGTTTACAATATCACAATTATCTGCAACCATCAATCTTCTGAAATGTGCTAAAATGGCTATGGTTATTAAAACAAAGAGAAATTCATATTGAAATTAGTAATTTCTCAATGAAATAATAATGCACAGATAAAATTTAAAGGACTTCTGCTGTGAATTCATATAATCTTGTGATACAGATTTGAAGCCTAAACTGGTATAGGCCACCCTATGCTATGTAGCTCATACACATCAACATCTGTATTCTAAACTTTTATGTGCAGAGAATAATCTGGGAATATGTAGTTAAAATGCTTAAAGAATTATTAAAAAAAAATTGAAAAATAAAAGAGAAATTGAAAGAGGAGAAAACAAATTGACTCTAAAATTTACATGCTGAAAACAACGTATTCACATCAATCTCTCGTTTTGTGATACAGTATAAAAGCCCCCACTAGATGGCAATCTCATGCAATTTTTCTGATGGGATCCACTGTTTATTAATAAAGAAGCAGCAGTCTTGCTTGTTATATTGTAGTAATGTTGTGTTAAACACACAGAGTACAATAATCATTAAACTCAGACAGATAACATTTATTCTGACATTTGTTGAAAGTTTCATTCAGAGTTACAGTTGGATTAGTTTGTTAAAAAGGCAGAATTTTAATAAAACTCAACTATGCAGGAACAATTGAAAAATTATTAGATGTGATTAAAATAAAGATGAGTTGACTGATCCAGCTGTTAGTTTGATACAAATTTCCATATGAGGAGTTTCTAAACTGTAAGAACAATAAGTTATTTTGGTTGTTTCCTGAGCTAGAAGAACCCTACTGCCAAGGCTGCAGATACTGGTGTCACCTCTGAGACAGAGCAAGAGGCACCACCGTGTCAGCTCTTCCCAGGCCGCAGCAGCAAGGCCCATTTAACTCAAGCACAACAACAAACACATTCTCAATGACTAATGTCATTTATTTCCAGTTGGTCACCAGGCTTTCCTTGCAGGCTGTACACTCACAACCAAACAAGCTGAATCACTAAGTGTGGTGTATTAACTCAGAATCAACAGAGAATGACTACCGTGTGGTATGTGACTGCTCTTCAACCCACACCCACCCCACTTCTTTAAATTTAGCTGCATTAATCTGTTATTCCTTTCTTTTTACAGATATTTGCTTTATCTCACCAGTGTCAAGTTGTTTTCTCTCCCAGCCATTATCATGTAGCTAACAATCATAGAATCACACAATCACAGACTGCCTTAGGTTGGAAGGGAACTTTAAAGACCATCTAGTCCAACCCCCTGCAGTAAGCAGGACCATCTTCACTAGATCAGGTTGCTCAGAGCCCCATCAAGCCTGACCTGGAATATCTCCAGGGATGGGGCCTCCACCACCTCTTTGGGCAACCTGTGCCAGTGATCTTCCACCCTTATAGTGAGGAATTTTCTCCTAATATCCAACCTAAATTGACCCTTTTCTAGTTTAGAAACATTACCCCTCATCCTATTGCAACATGCCCCTGTGAATAATTCTTCCCCTGCTACATGATGGGGAATCAAAAAGCCTCTGGCAATAATTTGTAGCGTTCATTCAAATAATTTAAAAATTACTTAAGTCTCACAGAATTGCTTTGTCTTCCATCTAATACAGTAAGATAGGTTGTTCAACCTTCTACTACAATTCTTTTTCTGTGTCTCTGTGGTTTCTTTGGGTGCTTTAAAGTATTTTGTTTGCTGGAGATTCTCAGCTTTGAAAAAACTCATGAAGCTAAACAAAAATCTGGCATCATGAGTGACTTCTGGATCGAGTGAAGTCAATAGAAATAAATATTCATTAACCTCAGGTGGACCAGACTCTCAAATAATTTTTCTTCAGTATTTCTAAGCCAATAAAAGCCCTCCCAGAATAGAGACGGAGAGTTTTCCAGTTTGCAATAAAATTTTCTCTCTTTTGATTAGAAGACAGAGTAGAAAAGAACGAAATGGTCATGTCCAGGCTCTGCTTGGCTTTATCTATAATTATCAAAAAGTAGAAAGAGTTTATTATTCTATATGTTTAAAAAATTGTTATTTTTGAGATTTGAAGTTAAATTTTATATAATATATGAAGAATAAAAAATTCATAGAATAAAAAAAGTTCCCCCACTCACCTCCCGTCCCAACTGTGCTTATCTGCTAGAGGAACTAATCCATCCAGAATTTTGAAGGACTGTCAAGCAGTAATGGTCAACAGACAGCTGGCTGGGTAAGAATTAAGACATGCACTGGATGAATGGAAATGTTGGAGGGGAAGCAGTAACAGATATATAGCAGAAGGTAGGCTTTAGTGATTTGTGTTTAAAAAATACTAATAATTATTAAAAAGCAGACAGCTTAAGTAATTTGAGGAGTTATTTATAGAAGCTGTTTAAAATGATGACTAAGACAATGTATGCAAGGTCAGTTAAACTACAGTATAAAGGAATGTCTTGGGTTTTTTTCCTCTGTTTAAGATGTGAGGCTGGAAGACAAGTGACTTTTATGCATTTAATCCCCAATTGGTGCACAAAGAAAAAGAGACAAAATGGAGGCAGCACTAATACTGGGAAGACAAAATGCCAGCAAGATGGAGACGAAAGGAATGAGAGGGTCACACATATACAAGGCAAGTGGAAATTGGAAGAGGATGATAGTTCCTGCAGAAAGCTCTTAAATCGACAGGGTTGGAAGTCAGAGTGCTGTTTGCATGACACCTTGGATAAGAAAGCTGTTTAGGACCCAAGTAGTGGCTGCACAAGAAAACCAGAACATTGTCACCAACATCTTAACATTCAATAAACTACAGATAATGCACAAATTTTCCTGCAGAAAAACTGAAATAAGTTTCTATGTGCATCTCAAACAACACACCATTACTTGGGTCTCTTAAGTAATTTTCTGAAACAGAACACTTGTCTGAGTAGCATCACAATACTGTTTTGTTGGGGAAATATCATGCCAATACAGGCAAAATACATTTGTGCTCTATCAGTTTGTCTCCATGAATTCCAACATTTGGATGCATCTAACGTCTCTTTAGTTAAATGAAATATTTTAACCTTGCAGGAACATAAAAATATTCCAAGTAATTTTTTTCAGCCAATGGAGGTCAAAGTGATAAGTTGGGCTTTACTGGTAAACAAATAGCAGATATAGTTCTAATGGGAAGCGAAACCAGCCTGGAATTCCAAAACAATCCAACAGTCTGCCAACTAAATTAAATGTATTGACCTGCCAATCAGATGGATTAACTTACTAATGTATTTTTTTCCGTA
Source organism: Heliornis fulica (assembly GCA_013399135.1). Lineage (NCBI taxonomy): Eukaryota > Metazoa > Chordata > Aves > Gruiformes > Heliornithidae > Heliornis > Heliornis fulica. Next base: position 380,609 of record VXBZ01006677.1, read on the forward strand.
TCTTGCTCATGCAGTAGGTCAAAAAACCCCTAAACTTCACCTTTTAAACCAACAAGAGTAAAAAAAAATATATGGCAGAGACACAAAAACCTCTGTCCCACTAAGTCTATTAGTGATCAGAAATAACAATTTCTTGTCATATATAAAGGGTGAGTGTCAGGAGGATGGATCCAGGCTCTTTTCAGTGATGGCCAGTTACAGGACAAGGGGAAATGGTTCCAAACTGGAACATAGAAAGTTCCACCTTAATATAAGAGGAACTTTTTTCCCTGTGAGGGTGACAGAGCACTGGAACAGGCTGCACAGAGAGCTTGTGGAGTCTCCTTTGGAGACATTCAGGACCAATCTGGACATGTTCTATGTGATCTACTCTAGATGATCCTGCTCAGGCGGGGGTGTGGACTTAGTGATCTTTCGAGGTCTCTTCCAGCTCCTAATATTCTGTGATTCTGTGATTTTTCATGACTAAGTGCCTTACTGGAATAATTAGGTTCCAGAATGAACACCGAGCCCATGACTAGCAAGTCAGCTTTGTGCTCCAAGAGCCAGGGTAAAGCTGTGGAAGACTCCACAAGACCAGGACAAAGAACTCGCCAGCCTTCCCACTGCATTCACACCTCTCAAGCTGTCAATGACACTGTCTCCTAAAACAACCAAACACTGAAAGTTACGACAAACATTCCTGGTAACTTTATGATGCAACAAAGACTTCCATTAAAATACTATGAAAAAAGCACATGAAAGTCCTGGAGAACATGGCAGCCTGGAAGGCTTGGGCTTGCAGGCCTCTAAGTAGTAACTTTACTCCTAGAATTGTCATGTGATGAGCATTAGACTGCAATGTTCTGCACCACACTCTTGGGATGACACAAAAAAAATAGTCAGGAGGAAAAAACAAAGTGGTATGCAAGTGACTGGATTCTAAAGTAAACAAATCTCAGAAATATATGCTTTGCTGTTTATTTCTAGGTATACAGTAGAAAAGATACATTACTTGTAAATATTTGCTGTTTATTATTTCTAACTTAAAAGAAACGGTAGGATCAGGAGGAAAAGAAGTAACTGCAAAAGAGGGTTGACACGGAAGACTAAAGAAGAAATTAAAAATATTTAATTTGAACCCCAACAATCTGATCTACTTTACTATGCCAAGGAACTGCACACAAACTATGTGCTGGCAGGGTACATGATATAAGTGGGTTGTTGGTTGGTTGGGTTGGCTGTATTATGTTTTTATGGTACAAAGTTTTCATGGAGCCCTGTAGCATGACACAAAACAGATTATTAGTTAAGAGATTTCCAACAGCAAAAAACAGGCAGTAGGCACTACTTCAGAATTAACTAAGAAAACTATTCCCACTGTTACACGTGACTATATACACCTCTATTGGCAACAAAAACTTGAAAAAAAGTAAATTTCTTACGCTACGTATTCTTGTTCATCTTCTGCTTGGAAGTGGTATGTTCTATTATCTGAAATAAATAAACACATCTTTTCATTTGGCACATGACAAATTTTAAAATATCAGTCTATTTGTTTGGCAACTGAAGTTTTTAAGAGCAACTGCTAACCAGTAACATAAATACTTTGTTCATAACTATGGAAAACAATTCTAAAAATGAAAACAACAGAGAAAGATGAAATAGTGACAATTTTTAAATTATTTATGCCAAGTGTATTTTAAACACTTGTGTTTAAAAATAATAGAGAAAAATAAGCATACAAATCAAATTTCGCCCTGCAGAAGTCCAATCTTAAAACAAACGTAGCAGAAAAGGGCAAAATGAATTTATTCCTATCATATACTTCTCCCTCTGTATGGGATAAGAAACTTTTTCCTAACCAAAGGATAAAATATGAAGTGGGCATTATAGCATGTTGGAACTGTTTGCTGTTTAATACTATGTAAAGACTGAATACAGTAAGTTGACACATCAACTTCAGGAGTTTTTATGTCAGCCTGGATACAAATACCTGCTACACAAGACCAACATGATAAATCACAGAAGCTTTAAAGCTGAGAAGATGAGTCACTATGAATTTTAGACAAACAGAAGCATATTTTAAAAGGATATGAGAGCAAGAGAAATTAGGTTCTCCTTCCCTTCCCCAACTCACTGAAGAGCATTCAAAAAGCAGGACAATGACAAAAAAACAAGATGAGGACAACAGTGTTTTCATTTCCTGCTGAATATGGCTTATGCACGTCCCACTAAGCTGTTAAACATCTCTCTGACCTAAGCAGAGGAGCACATATGCTGCATTTCACTGCCTGTCACACCTAAACAGTATCTATTTCACACTCATTCATTTATCCATTCAACCCCACATTAAAACTAGTGGAATCTGAACACTTGTGAGACACTGTATGTATCGGACATAGATCTGAATTTTGAACTGTAGTCTCACTTTTACTCAAAGTATCTTACAATGGACTTTTTAAGAAATCCTACATAATGCAAGATGGTACTGAAGTTGCTACGTACGTGATATTAGATCAAATGACTTCTTATCTTCAGCATTTGGCTTCACCTGGCAGGTCAATAAATTCAGTTTAGCTGGTTGCCTGTTGGACTAAAAAGAAAATTCATTTTACTTCTAAAATGTCTCAATTTAGGATTATTTTTCCTTTCTGGGGAATGGACATGTGTGATATTAAAGCATAGGCATGCATACGTGTACACCCTTAACATGCCTGAGACCAGCATGACTTTAACTGGATCTGTCAGAACAGACAGACTGCTAAATCTCAACTAAATCTAAACAAAATGAAAGTCTCCATTGCAATACTTCCTCGCTATTTGAAAAAGATTAATGGAATAAACCTTAATTTAGAATACACTAATACTGAAGGGTTTTATGGCATTTTATAAACAATGGTAAAACTATTACGCAGTTTTTCATTACAGCATGCCCATATTCCAATTTTCCTCCCATTTCAAATAAATCAAAGATATAATCCTAAAATATTAAAAAGGAATTGGGAAGACAGAGACCTGGAGTTTCAGAATTTGGAATAGACACATCTGATAATATGCTCTTCGGTAATCAGAAGAGCATGATATTCTCTAATCAGAAGACATGATAACTAAATATGTCTAAGAGGTTTTTTTAGTTATAAAGGTTTATCAGAAACCACAGAAATACTGAACTTGAGTTCCTATAGCTGGTAGATATAAACTGAACTTGAGATTTCAGTTTTCACAAAATATTTCTGAACTGAGTTTTGGGAAATTGTTCAGGTTAGAAGTTATAAATCAAGTATAAAAGGAATGCAATATCAGCAAGTAAACAAAAACTACAGGTGTGCATTTCCCACACTATCAAATGTTTGTCAGAACAAGCTCATCAAGATCTTATTTTTAACACTTAAGGAGCAACAGTTCCTTGAAGGTCCAAATATGCAACTGGAGTATCAGTTTTCAAAGTTTAGACTTGAACAGACTTTCATGATCTGAAGTTTTCATCACTAACCAAGAAAAATGCTTTCCACCTGGCACTGCAACAGAAAAGAGTAAAGGGACCACTTTTACACAGTTACATAAAGCAAAGGTAAACTGTAATCAGTAGTGTGATCCAATGACTTCTGGGTTTCTAGTGACTTGAGCTTGACAATACACAATCAGTATTAACTATTCCTAACTTATCAACTATTGCTAACCTAGATATTACTAATTAATCCTAAGTAATTTGATGAAATGACACTCCAAGGAGGTAGGGATATCTTCCTGATCACTAAAAAACCCAACATTGTAGAACTAAAATGCAGTAACTTCCTTTTAATGTATTAAATATCAATAGGTAACTTTAAACACTGATATGCATGGCGATTAGTGGAATTTGGGGCAAAAGGGAAAGAAGGGTGAATAAATGGGCCCATCTCCTATAACAAGAGTAACAGGAGCTTTGCCACAAGTCTGTGTCATGTTGTTACAACAGTTTTAGGATTGTCTCCACCACATTGTTGTTGCTTCCTCATTATTTAGCATTGCCAGGAAGATACTTCAGACAACTTCATTCCTAGAATGCACTGAGATCAAAACTTTTCAAGATTTCATGCTGTTATTTAAAAGCACTCAAAACTAATGTATGCACTCAGCTGTAAGATCATCAATAGCATTTAATAACAAACACTTCCCAAGTTTCCAAATTATGTGTTTCGCAGCTATGTTGTGTCAATGCTTATGAGCAAAAGCAGTTAAAAGTATTAATTCAAAAGTTTGTTCTATGCATTTGCCATTTTCTTATCAAAATATTTATAAATGCATTTAAGTATTACATCAACTGTCATAACCTGTAGCAGTGGGAAAAAATTGAGGAAAATTGCTAGAAGGCTAAAGAAGAGTCTACTTCATACCATCCTCGGGAAGTTTTGAAATTAATTTCAAAACACTGTCTCACTCTAAGTTGAACGAATTTTATTTTTTTTACAAAATGATGGTGCAGAAATTAAAATATTTTGAATAGTTAACATCCTAAGTAAGAATAAAACATCTGTAATACAGATGTCTATGTATGTGCTAGTTACTAGTCTTCCAGTAGAGTCAACAGCCAGAACTGAGTCAATAACAAGACATCTGACTAAATCTATCCAGACTCCTTTGACTACATGGACCAGCTCTCCAGTGGCTGAGAGGAGTCTACAGCACCTGATGCAGAGCCCTGTGCTGTAGGCATGCCATTTTATTGAGATGAATCAGATCCCATATCTCAAAGGTATAATAAGAACAGCTGTTCGGTTCCATTTACCCTGAAGCACCGCTCCCGCCAGGGGTCAACAGCAGCAGACAACTAGGAAAAATTTAACAGCGCAAGTAAAGGGGCAGTGCTATAAGTCAGTCTCCAACTCCTGGTAATCCAGAGAACTACAACAGTCAAAAGAAAAAGTGGCATCTTTTATGTAACAGCAGATTAACACCAACAGATTCACCATGAAAAGATAATGTTAGTTTATTAAGAGGGTATAAAAATAACTTACTGTTGCATGCGATATGGTAAGAATTCCATTTTTAACAGTGCACTTTCTTCGTTGCCATACTTTTCTTAACCTGTGCAAGAACATCAACAACAAATAATTTTGTAACTAGACATGATTTCAGAACACATTAATACCATTAACATTTTGAGACTGACCTTGAGAAACAAACTTGGAGACAAAACTTTACTAAATGCCTCACAAAAACTAACGTGGAGATTTATGACAGGTGAATCACCTTTTGGAGACCTATAAAGACAACAGCTTTCCCCTTAATATGACTTTTTTTTTTTTCATGATTGCCTGTCATGCTTTTTGTATTTATTATATTTAATTCAGAGATGTGTCCAGTTTTTTACTGTAAAATTCATGAGTGCTTGTGGCACATGCATTAGAAGAATGTGCCTTAAGTACCCACAGTATAAAACAATAAAAATGTGTGAACATAATAATTGTTCTCACTGTATGAGTTCACAGAACATACCCATCACTCTTCTTTAAAAGATACCCCTTCTTCTCACTGCCATATTCCTTATTCCCCTGAAGCTGGTGCATACTATATCCTCCTTGCCTGCTCTGTGAATCCTAAAACAGAGGAAAATATCATTAATGTTTCATGACATGTGCAGTAAGTTTACATAACCTTTAAGCCTATTCTGCTTTCTTTCTTCTCTGTGACAACTGTATCTATTAATAAGGATTAAAAAGAGAGAACTCCTATTGCATGTTTTGCATCCATAGGAGAGCTCACTTTTACACCATATGATCTTGAACTAACTGCATGTTCAAGGCTCAATTTCTTCATTAGGCATTTGAGGTACAGTATGGATGCAATTACACATCTCAAAATAGTAACTTTTTAAAATGCAGAAATCCAATATTGCATTATCTTATAACCAAAGATTAAAAACTAAGATAAAATTTTCATAAAGTAAGCAACAGAATATAGCATGCATATAGATAGAATACATATATATAGATATACATATATATAAATAAACCCAAATGCTAATAATCACTTTTAAAAATCCAATAAAATTATATATACAATTCACAAGTTTTAATGAATGAAGTCAACTAAAATAACTTTTGACTTGATCTAGTGAAACACATTAACTTGTTATAAGCACATCAGAAAAAAAATTAAAATCCCCCAAAGTTCATTAAAACATTGACTTACTCTCCTAGACTTCGATCACGAAAGGCAAAAGCAATAGAGGAAAGAGAAAGCAAATAATTTAAAACAAGAATTATTATTTTATTTTAAAAACATGTTCCTTGAACATAAATTTAATAGCCCCCATATATAGTAAAGCATTTTTCTCCCTTTCCAACAATACTTCTAGAATGAAGGCAAGAATTTTTTTTCTTAGCAAGCAACAAAAAACTAATAAAATTTTGTGCAGTCTTGCATATATGATATTGCCTTCACAAAATCAACTAAGACGACTACAGCATCGATTATTACAAGGTAAAGTTAATAAAATAAGGTCTTCCAGTCCTTTATACATTTAAATTTTCCAAAAAGGCAGCTGTATTGTATGTCCCACCAAACAAGCTAATTCTGAATTTCCTCTGAAAAAGATCAGGCCCCAAGATAACTTTTAATTTTTTCAAATCTATATTAAAAAGTGTAATTAAGGATACACTGATATGGTTTTAAATGTAGCTGTGAAACAATTATCTGCAAACCATCTGACAAAATCCCACCTCCAAAAACATATTAAAAAGATGAGAAGTTGAATTAATCCCTTGGCAATAACCTTTTCTTTTGCAGAGCTCAGTTTCTTACAATTGCTACTTGCAATATATATTGAAAATTACTCCATTTTTTATTCAGGGTCCTTACAACTGTTTTTTCCTTGTATATGGAATTTGTCATAGTATTTAGAGAGCGGTGTTTTGGTAAAACTGGCAGGGTTGGAAGCGGCACCATATCTCCTATGTGCAACATGCTGCCAGCAGCAAGTCTTAACACCAGCACAGTGAGCAGCTGTTTTGTGGTAAGTAAATTTTGACCCCCTGCTGGAATTAGGTTCCTACTGGTACAAGTATAAGAAAGAACGTAATGAGATCTATCTCTTGTTCTAAAGAGCCTATCAGATGGAGATTTGGGGAAAGAAATCAAAATGTAAAGAAATAGTTAACAAAACCGATGCAAAATGTGGTTCTAAGGAGTAGTTATATTCAATGTAAAGCACGTTACATTTGTACCAACATCTAACAGACAAAAACAGGGAACAAAAGCCTGTATTAAAGGCCTGTTTTCCCTTAAAATTTCAACTTCTTAACATATGAAATAAATATTTTACAAACTTATAATCACACTAGCATCCCTAAAATATTTTTCCCTATTTTACAAAATCAGATAATTCTTGAAAACAGCAGCCAAACAACCATAACTCAATACCCAGACAATACATAGTAACAACAGGAGACCATTGCACAAAATTGTACTTCCCGTAGAGAACCTACGGCAGCTGCACTCCTGCACAACCCGTGGCTCAAAGATCATTAGGATGTGCTTTTCTAAGAACCAGGTAATTGCAAAGATTACTGTAATAGTTATTTCGATGACGAAAGGACAGGTGTGCCAGAAAAATGTGGAAGAACATTACAGATGTCTATAATGCTCAAAAAACACAGAGTGCATGCAACAGTAAAGGAGGAGCGGCATTACGAGACTTTGAAAGTGCAGGGAACAAGGTTAACTCATTTAATAAATTAGTGGGTTTCTAGTGACTGAAAGTATAGGTGCTGAAGGGTAATTTTTCCATACATCTTATTTTAAATTAAAAAGATCAAAAATGCTTTAATAGATCTAACTGTCACACAGCAATCTCCTTTGTCCTGCCTTACAGCAAGTCAGTCTGAGATGGGTAGGAAGTCTCACTTATCTAACGGCAACTCCAAAGAGGTTAAAGGTAGCAGAATTTAATATTTGGACAGGACCCACTAGTTTCAACCTCCTTCTCTTGTACAAAGAAAGAAAGATAAAACTACTCACAACCAAGGCCTCAATTTTATTATTGCAAACTGTTTCCCTGCCAAAATAACTTTTGGTAAGAGTACTTCTCAATTTTTAAAAATTCACCAGAGAAAATCCCATTCATTTCATGTCCTGTATTTCCATTAATCCATACATTTTCTAACAGTGAGATTGCAATGTACCAATATAAGGGGGTAAACATATTCTTAATCCCAACCAACCAGGCCATCTGTCACAATACTAAAGCTCAGCTTTACATACTTGAAGGATCTATAGACAGTGATGGAGAGCTGACTGGTGAAACTCAGGCCATGCTCTTGAAGTTCCATTGTTGCTTAACTAATAAGAACGCTGGTGTGCTATGTAAGATTAAAACACTGAATACCTAAATAACACAGGCGTTGTTTTATCAAGCTCCTCAATATCTGTCAGCATCATTATGCAGGGAAAGTAGCAGAACCACTTGAGTGTAATCTCACAAGTTTATTTTGAAAGAGACAGTTGAACATTCATGTGACCAAATGGTTCTTTTATCCAAACCAGTAGAATCTCTCAATACAGAACTGTCTCTCATGATTTGCCTGAATATCTGAGAATCACAATTTTTATTTTAAGAGAGAAATTAAATTATCTTCAAGACAAATAGTTTATATCTGTCATATACATTTTAATGTAGACATCATACATGTATACACACACTTTTTTCAAGAGTCCCAGGACCAGTTTACACAGTAAAGTCAGAGAAGTTGCATAGTTTATCTTGCTAATGCCTGTGAAGCTATTCAGTTACAACTTGTAATTTTCAGAATTTGATGTAATGCTTATGTTTCAAATGAGGTAACTTTCCATTGAAACAGAATAAATGCTACTGCACATCCAGGAAATAGGTAACAGGAAACCAAACACTATTTCATTTAGTCATTCCATGTCATAACACTCTGTGAGTAACTCCTGATACTTGACTTATACTGTATGCACCAATGTATAAACAATACACAGCACCAAAGAAGAACAACCCGTTTGTCCTCCTGTATTTCTGAGATCTGTCTGATTACCAAGTAGCTTGAACTTAACAACATATGCACGAGAAGTGGGTATTTTATTTTGCTTCACAGATAATCAGCTTGTGGAAGAAAAAGTACCTGAGGAGAGAGGAGGTGTGCTCCTCTGTGTGTTCCTCAATCTACAACATGCTTCAGAATTTATTTCTGAAGTTATTTCCAAACACCTCTTGAAATCTAAGGTTCTCTGGTTAAGTTTTGGGGGTGAGGATGGAGAACGAGCATGAGTTACATTCACAGCAATTTAGATTTGAGGGGGATTACAGATGTACACATGTCTGGGAAGTTCTGTAAGTATTATGGAACAGATATAGCAGGTACATTCATACAGTATCTGTGCACCATGTGTGTATTGGGAATGGAAGGAAAAATATTACCAAACAGAGCTCTGGGAAAGACTGTAGAGTATGAGATAAGGAAGAAGTGAGTACTAGAAAGAACTGGCAGATCTTCTAAAAAACTGGATTCTAGTCCAAGTTGCTCTGTAGTACTCCTGTCAGCATTTGTGACATCAAAGAAATTCTACAACATGTTGCAAGGTTGCGTTGTCCTTCTAAACAATAGGATTAAAGATGCAGGGAGAGGAACAGCTTGCTTGTCAAGGTTCATCTGCACAATGTATGTCTACATTACAAAAGCACATACAGGCAAGTATTCAAAAGACAAAACACCATCAGCACCCCTTAAGGAATGATGCATAAATCCCTCCTCACTAACTGTGACTCCACCTGAAATAATTTATGAACTCCAAGCTATTCATCTGCATACAGTAGCCATAATTGCAGTGTGCTGCCTACAAACTTACATGAAGACCCATAAAAATACTTGCCCCAGTAACTGAAGTCCTATTTTTGATGAAGTTCCAAAAGAATTCCAGGCAAGTAAAGATAAGCAACCTCATAAGGGAGATGAACAAAAACTACTTTTAAGAGTACATTTAGTATTATATATATATATATATATACACAATCAGTGCAGCTTTTGTACAGAAATATCAAAAAATCTCAAAATCTTGTCTCAAAAAACTTCAAGTTCTCTGAAGGAATCAACAGTAGATACCCATGCGAAATCAGACTGACACAGCCTACATGGACTTTCAGTGAGCAAGCACTCGGTGTTCCTTTTGCAAGGGAAATAATTACATTGCTACAGGACAAGAGAAAAAGTCCTGAGATGAGCTAACAAGAAAAAATCTGGAAAAGGGTAAAGAGTAAGTGTCAAAGTTTGCTAGATGGGATGAAATTATTCAGGATACTCAAGAACAGCTGGCAAGAATTTCTCAAGGACCTCACGATAGTGAGGTAACGTGACAATAAATGACAGGTGAAAATCAGCATAAAAAATTCTAAGTGATGCAGAGAGGAAAAATAAGATTCTGTGGGTTGACTATTAACATTCAGAAGCAAGATGATATGGTTATAGCTTTGCAGCTGATACAGTCTTTATATCTTTATATATAAACTTTATAGTCTTCTCTGCACTGGTAAAAAAGGCAAGTAAATGTTAGGACTCACATAAAAGCCCCCAACAAAACAAAACAAAACAACCCACAAACAAAAACAACCTACAAACAAAAAAACCTCCAAAAGCCCAGACATGATCTACCATAAATTTACAAGCACTCCAATCTTGAGTAGGGCATGCAGATCTAAAAATTCAAAACAAGTAAAGGAAAAAGAGTTTTCCACACAATGTGTGGAGATGATGGGAAAGACTCAGCTGTAACAGAAGCTGATGGTTTACACTGCTTTCAAAAATGCAGAGAGGAAATCCATAGGCTGATGGAGAGACTGCAACACCAGCCTAACTACTAATGGGAGGGTATTCTGGTGAAGTATCAGTGTTTATTGCCCTGTATTTTACATTTTACTCTGAACATTTATCACTGATCACTGTTGGAAACTTGGCTGACTCAGTAGATCTGGTTGTAAATTATAGTCTTGTGTATATTTGATAACAGCGATATATATATGTGGATGATCATATATATGCAGCAGAATGGCATCTCTCCAATGTTTAACTATAATAAATCATATTTAATAATAAATTTTCAAAAACCTGAGTGTACAAGCAGTAAATACTAATGTTTTATTTACCCAAGAGAAAACTGAACAGAGGGTAAGTGATCATTTCCTTGAAGAAAGCCACCCTCTCCCCTCCACAACCCCCTCAGCTTCGCTATGCAACATTCAGTATTTCCCACTTGCAGACACTGTGATTTGGAAATGTCATAGCATTATCTCAGGTAAAAAGTGGTGATACACATTCTATCTTATCTCAAAGTGCAAGGAGTATTCCAGAACTTCTGCAATGGCCACTGCACATCCTCCCTTCACTTCTGATGATGTATTGATGAGGTATTTTTCTTTTTAACTGCTAAGACTCAGCCACTGCTGCCTGCTTAAGATACTTTTTTTTTTCCCTTATGATACAGTATTAGCAAAAGGGGATTGGGAGGCAGAACAACATGACAAATCCCATATCAGTTAGCAGATGAGTAGTAACATGGAAACCATACGTAAAGGCAAGCCTCCAGTTCTTGTTCTGGCTTCCTCATGATCACCTAGGTCATGAAAACCCTGAAGACAATCTCTGGAGAATGGCATGCATTTTTTATTTTTTTCTGAACACTCATTCTTTATCATTGTCAAGGACAAGAAAATAGCCTAGAAGAAGCATTTATCTGATCCATTTATATTAAAAATATAAAATTCCATAAAAAAGGGAATATTTAATAAAATGAAAACAGAAAATTAATATAAAAGTATGGTTTGGTGATATGAAGTTAAACATTCATTAGTTTTGTCGTAATATTCAAAGTCCAACTCTTCAGAACCAATAACTATACTAATTGAAAAATCAATTAAATTTCTGATTAAGATAACTCATAAACTGTCATTACACCTGAAAATTACATGTCTAAATTATTTACCTCCTTTTGATCAAGCTGCAGAGAAGATTTTATCAAGTCACGAAGAGCAGTAAGTTGCTTCTTTTCTTCATCTTGTGTCTGCTTTATCTACGGAGAGAGATGACCATTATATGCCTTCTGGATGGAAAATTAATTTCTTTATGCATGCCCATATACCATTTTAAATGTCCTGAAAAAATAGCTCAACCATTCCGTGTTTGTTTCCTATTTCATTTTATTTTCATGGACTAGTCCATTCTTATGTGTTCAGTTTCTATGCATGTATTACCTGAGAAGCGAGCTAGAACAAATGTACAGCTCTGTGTGCTCTGTTCTGTTACACTTTAATGGTTTGCTATATTATACCCTGAAATATTAATCAAATAACTCCAGTAACCTTGACAGATGACTTAAGGAACGAAAACTATTTTAGCCACAAACTAGAATAGCAAATGGGATTATTGTAATTCACATAAAAGAACACAAAAGCACTTGGGTGATGAGTGAGCTTTCATTCCACATTAATACTTTACTTCAATGAACATCACAAAATCTGATGCACCACAGAAAACTGGGATCATCAGTTTGGTTTTGAAAAATGGCAGCGGTAGCTAGAATTCATGCTAATAATGTAATCTGATTCAAAGATTCCAGCGCTAAACTAGTTTTCTTTTAATGCAACATTAAATTGCTAGTAGAATTAAAGCTACTTTTTCATAACTGTAAAATACAGAATAGTTTAAGATGGTAAGGTAGTCAGGATGTTTTTTCCTCAGTCTAGCTATATTCAAGTTTCAAAGATGACACTTTTCATTTATAAGACAGCAATTAAACATATTATTATAGTCATATATAAAATTTATTAGTATCAAAAGAGTATTTGTATTTTCAGACATTAAACTACTTAAAAGTAAACTTACATTGTATAAGTCAGCAGCCAACTTTTCAATATATTGTTTAAGTTTATCAGCTGTTTTCAAGCCATCTTGGAAGAAACTAAAACGAAAAGTCCTTATAAATCATCAGGAATACATGTGACATGTAATACTAAGTAGACTGTCTTGTGTTGAAATATAGCAAAGCCAATGAAACATATCCAAGCTCCTCCCATCTTCAGAAATAAAAACAAAACCCCTAACAAAAAAACCCTTATTGGTAGTTTTAAAATGTGGTATCTTCCAGCAGTGGCAATATACTGTTGTGACTTTAACAGATACACAATTAGAAAGAATATAGCTTAGCTTACTTCTCTACTGTTTCCTGACATGTTCCCCCATAGTTATTTCTGTAAAACCTTTTTTCCTGTATTTAACTTAAGTGCTTGTATGTTCGCCTCTGTCACTCTGTCTGGTGAAATGGTCATATCTTACCTGTCTCACCTCAAAGAATTTCAAAGAAATTACTGGCCCTCACAATGGTTTTAAAGATTACATTAAAAATAAAGCCTATTACATAGAATAAACAAGATATTTCTAAAAGAACATTCTAGATCTATACCTCAGAAACTGAAATTAATTTTGTACTCAATATGCAGGGTTCCCTGGGTGTCCTTCATTCCCCTGCCCCACTTAGTTACCTTCATACTCTACTGAAAGCCCACATAGCCTAGTAAGAGGAAGTTGCAGACATCTGGTAGGTTAGAGTTATGATAAAAAAATTCCGATGGAACCAAACCAACTTCAGAACAAAGGGAAACAAACTCTAGGTATAAAAGAAAATTGTAACTAAAGATCAAAAGCATTGAACTTACTTGCATTGTGCATGGTAATACTTAATAAGGTTCTGCAGAAGGTCCACACCCTTTTTTGTCTTGATTTCATTAACCTTAATAAGATACTGCATAGACAGTGAAAAACATGTTTATAATCATTCCTGACACTCTTCAACAGTTTTCAAACAATAAAACATCATTTGTTCAACAAAGCAAAGGAATAAAACAAAAGGAAGCCAAGTTTTGCAGAGAGTTGCTGAAATAATTGTCTTCATACTGACACATGATGTGACATTGAAATGATTTCCTCAATAAATCCCTAAATCCCAATAAATTTCTAAATTTATAATAAAAATTTCTAAATCCCAATAAATGACAAAGTAGATTTCACCACCTTTAAGTGTAGCCCACAAGGTACTTGTACATTATGGTGTTGTAATTAAAAGCTGAAACATGTTTCTTACTTCACACATCTGTAGCTGAAATAGCCGCCTTTCCTTCTCCATCTCCTCTGCTATCTCCGCTCCTGTTATTTCAGTTCTTATCATCCCATGCTGCTTCGCATGTTCTCTTTTTTCCTTTTCAATTTTTGTACTGAAATATAAATTAGAATGCATTATGGAAAATTTCTTTTACTATCATAGAAATACTATTAAAGAAGCCATTCTGAAGATGAGTTCCTCTATGACACCAAATCCTATATATAATTTTTTAAGTTCCCAGAAGTAATGGAGACATGAAGCTGCCCTTCCTCCCTTTCACCCTTTAACTCTTTCTCTAGCTCATGCCCCTACTTGGATGGAGAATAGAAATCTCATTATTTCTATATGATGTGTTCCATAGGCTTCCTCTCTATAGACTGCAGTGTAAAGCATACATATAAGAAGCTACTGAGTTGGCAGGAAAGTGGCAGAATAACGTAATGAAATGTGTTTTATGGTTGTAAAGCAGGTATTAAGAAAAACAATAAGGCAGCACGTGGAGTTTGACTTCCAGTCATTACATTTTCAGAGAAATTCAACACCGTAATTCTAAAATAGTGAAAGGCAAATGAAGCATTTTAAAAGCCATCCTGAGACTTTAATTAGAGCTTTACAGCATGGCTGCCCTTAGGTATATACTCTGCAGGCTACCTGGACACTTTGTCTTTAAGCAAGCTTAAATTTCTAATACAGAGTAGGAAAACCTGAACAATTTTCTTCCTTCTTTTCCAAAAGAGGTATCTTTTTGCTCTAAAAGCTTTTTCTGGAAAAGTAAACATTGAAGCTGCAGTTCTGTAAACCCAGTGACAAAGTACTGTGTGTTTATTAGTCTGGTGCTTCTTGCACCTTAAAAAGAATTAATTTGTTTGGTTTTGAACTCCGCTTTTCTCCAACTAATGCAGACATTAGAACAAATTTAGGAAATGGGTTTTTCTGAGAAATCTAAGGGATATCTCCCCTTGTTCTTAATAAGCCCAAGGGAAATTTACTCACAAGAAGGAAAAGGAGAGAGAGAGAGAAAAAAAAAATAGTGGCAAGATCATAGGCATCCTCTGTAAACTTCCCAAATTCAGAACACACTAACACAAATAATTTATTTAGCCCATACAAGATACCCGTGTCCTAAGTTCTGTTTAATGGCATTTAGTATAAATTAACTGGGTTTAAAACTGATTTTCTGACTATAGATATCTATTGAATATTTCTGCAAAATATGCAGTATCTGGAAGAACTAAATAACTAAAAAGAAATAAAAAGAATTCTGCGTGTAAACCTGAGTGCTCAACTGAATACAATGTTGTGAGTTTGGGGCAAGAATCTCCTTCTTGCCTCAGATTAATAATAACCTCATTACCATTTCAATTGTTCTCTGTCATGAATTTTGAAAGCAAAGATTAGTAAATGTAGGTAAGAAAATTATGCTGATAATAAATATTTCAGCAGTTCTCAGAGGCCTGACTTTTTCTTTAATTGCTTTTTTCCACCTCCTGGTTAGACATAAATGAAACAAAGCTAATAAAGGGGGAGTAATTGAAAGGATAAAAAATAACAAAAAACCACCAATAAAACACTCTGAGAGCTCCTGAATTCTGATAAAGCAACTGTTCATCACTTCCTCCAGAGCACTCTGAACCATTCCACTAACATTTCTAAAACTACAATTCTACTTGCTTCCAATCTTCTATTTATATTAATCATTCTTCACCCACAGAAGATCAGCATTTTTGCAAGAAAATATTTTAAAGATCTCTGATTTTTTCAGAAGTCACATTAACTGTATTTGGTTACATACATCTCAACAATTCATTTTACAATGTTCAGTATCTAAGTATTGAGCACCTTCCTTACACTAAAGGATCATTGGGAAGTCATTTAAGTACTTCACAGAGAATATGAAAATATTTTACTTATATTAGTGCAGAAGAGACATCCACAGAAAAGGTACCTTGCTGTCTCACATTCATATTTACGATCAGAAATACACTACATCCATTGGGACAGGGAAAGGAAAAAAAGAGAAAGGAAGAGAAAGGAAATACTTACAATTTGGTTTCATAATCCTTCCAAGCTTTGTCAAAAGGCTTTTTGAGGTCCTTAGAAAAAAGAAAACTTACTTAGAACACTTAAAATTCTCCCTTTATAGTTATCAAATCATAAATAACAGCACAAGCACTTTTTCTTTTTAAAACTTTTCAGACAGCAATTGGAAAAAAATACTATTTTTGAGTGTTGCATTGTGTTCCTGTGCAGCTAAAGACAGGAATTTACAATTATGCTCTATAGGAACACCACAGCCATACCACATTTTAATTTTTGGACTACTGATATAATCTTCATGGATGTCAGCATAAGAGATAATCTCATGGGTGTATGGAAAACAGTCACAAGATAGCTGATCCTGCAAATATTTCCTTAAATAAGTTAGTTTTCAACACTTACCCCTTTAACACCTTTTAAGTCTCCTTTTAAGAGAGAATCCAAAGTGAAAATAACATTGTGGCTTAAACCCTGGAGCTAAAAAGAAAAACATTGCACTGTTACAATTCAAACATATTTATGATGATCTTAACAAACTACAGACGACAAGGTTTTGAACTTCACTAATAAAGCTTCAAACTTAAAAAATAAAAGTAAATTCTAGTCTGGGAAGAGCAAACAAATATTCAAGTATTACAATTAATCTTTACTTATGGCGGGTGATATAAAACCAGAATTACTTTAAAAGAATATAAGCACGGTCCTGAAAGAACCACAAGGTGATCTTCAGTCTCTTGAATCTAGCAGCTGAGCACTGCTTAATTATTTAGGAAGCAAATCAGGTTTCAGAACAAATGTTTCTTACACCGTCCTGCGTAAAAAGCAAGGACTTGCTGTGCTAAAAGGCACATGTTAATTCAACCACAAACAAAAGAAGCAAAGAGAGTCACCAGCTCTCTGAAGAATCCTCACACAGGTTTTCCAAGGCGTGGGACAAGTATAGTGGTGAGTACAAAAAAGACAGGGATCTCCTGGAGAGAGTCCAGAGGCAGCCACTAAGATGATTAAAGGCCTGGAGCATCTCCGCTATGAGGAAAGGCTGAGTGAGCTGGGGCTGATCAGCCTGGAGAAGACTGAGAGGGGATCTCATCAATGTTTATAAATATCTGAAGTGTGGGACACAAAGGGAGATGGCCAACCTCTTCTCAGTGGTCTGTAGGGACAGGACAAGGGGCAATGGCCACAAGTTGGACCACAGCTGATTCTGCACTCATGTGAGAAAGAATTTCTTCATGGTGAGGATGATGGAGCACTGGACCAGGCTGCCCAGGGGGGTTGTCAAGTCTCCTTCTCTACAGATATTCCAGACCTGTCTGGATACCGATCTGTCCGACCTCCTCTAGGGAACCTGCTTTGGCAGGCGGGTTGGTCTCGGTGATCTCTGGAGGTCCCTACCAACTCCTAATGTTCTGTGGTTCTGTGATTTGGGAAGACCATTCCTTTCTTTGTCCAGTGAGGAAACTGACAGCTACTTAAAACCTCAAGAGTTTTCTTTTCAATCCCTTTAAGTCTGACTGTTGGATTACATGCTGGTGAAAATGCTCAGTTTGTTTGTTGTTGATAACAACTCATCAAGAACTGACTGAAGACTGAAGCCTCCATTCCCTATTTCCCCCCCTTTCTCCCATGCCATCCTGGGGAAGAGAAACATCATGAATAAAGTGAAGTCTGCAAAGAAGGGAGGAGTGGGGTGGTGGTGTTTTAAGAGCTGTTTGTACTTTTCATTTTCTGACTCTGGTTTCTTTGTGTGTGTGTGTAGTGTGATAAATTAAGAGGTTTCTTTCTTTTCTTCTGTGTTGAGTCTGTTTTGTCCATGATGCTAATTGCAGAATGATCTCTCCCTGTCCTTATCTCAATTCCAAGGCCTCCCAACATGTATTTTCTCCCCTGTCCAACTAAGAGGGGAATGACAGAGCGATTTTGGTGGGAGTCTGGCCAGGGTGAAACCACCACAGACAGTCTAAAGATATCATACCAAATAATCATTCTTCTGAATGTCCCAGTGTGGCCAGGAGTTGGACGTGATGATCCTTATGGGTCCCTTTCAACTCATGATATTCTATGATTCTATGATTCTTAGCACAAGACAGATTAAAATTCAGAAAACTTATGAAACACACTTGTATCTTCATGTTCTAGACAATTGCTTCAGGTACCAATATTTTATCATTTTTAAAGTCACAAAATGCCCTATTCAGAATGTATTGAAAATAAGATGAATGACAGCCACTTGGAACACCCTGAGCTGCAGCCTCAAACAGTAACATGAACAAAGAGCAAAGGTTTTTTAAGGCTTAAAAGATCATGATCTGAGAAGGGATTTTATCATTAAATAGAGCAACATAGTGCTCAAATTTTCATTTTATATGAAAATAAAGCAACCTCATTGCTCCCAGTGACTAAAACCCCAAAACACATTTTTCTTTTTCTTCCTGGCTTTGCTAGACGATTTTACAGCGGAGTCTAAGCTTTGATTTTATTTGAAGAGACATGTTCTGTGTTTGTTTTCAAATCATTTGCACATGCCCCTTCCCCCAACAGTATTTCATAACAGAAATAAAAGGAGCCAGGGAATTTGCAGAGGATTATGCATTTTCACAATTTGCTTCTGTTGACTTTTTATCTCAATATATCACAACCAAGAACTCCTTGGCAATGGCATTTTGTTGGAGAAGAAAAAGAATTATGAATATTAAACCAACAAGTGACTAAGGTAATACCTACATTACCAATACACAGACTAAATAAAAAGATATAATTGTTTTACTTCTCAATCATTTCAGTCAGCTTTTACTCAACTATCCTAACTGACGTTCCTACCTCCAATGTGAATTTTGAGGGATAATATTAAAAATATTTTAATCCCAGACTAGTCATTAACACAGAGATAACAGATTTTTCTGCGGTATGGGTGGATATCACAGAATCATAGAATGTGTTAGGTTGGAAGGGACCTTTGAAGGCCATCTAGTTCAACCCCCTGCAGTAAGCAGGGACATCTTCACTAGATCAGGTTGCTCAGATCTCCATCAAGCCTGACCTTGAATATCTCCAGGGATGGGGCCTCCACCACATCTCTGGGCAACCTGTGCCAGTGCCTGTACCACCCTCACACTGAAGAATTTTCTCCTAATATCCAACCTAAATCGACCCTTTTCTAATTTAAAACTATTAATCCCTTGTCATATCATTACATGCCCTTGTTTACAGTTCTTCTCCGGCTTTCTTATAGGCACGTTACAGCTATTGGAAAGCTGCTATTAAGGTGCCTCCAGAGCCTTCCAAGGGGAAGGCTCCAGCCTTCTAAGCTGAACAAGCCCAACTCTCTCAGAATGTCTTCATAGGAGAGGTGCTTCAGCCCTTTGATCATTTTTGTGGCCTCCTCTGGACACACTCCAGCAGGTCTATGTTATTCTTGTGTCCAGGGCTCCAGAGCCGAACACAGTTTTCCAGGTGAGGTCTCACCAGAGCAGAGGGGCAGAATCACCTCTCTCGATCTGCTGGCCACAATTCTTTTGATGCAGCCCAGGATGCAGGTGGCCTTCTGGGCTGCAGACGCAGATTGGTGGCTCATGTCCAGCTTTTTGTCCACAAGTACCCCCAAGCCCTTTCCTTAGGGCTGCTTTCTATCACATCATTTCTTAACCTTTATGGATAACAGGGATTGTCCCAACCCAGGTGCAGGACCCTGTATTTGGCTTTGTTGAACCTCATGAGGTTCACCTGGGCCCACTTCTCCAGCCTGTCGAGGTGCCTCTGGACATTTGCTCCCCTCATTTCAGAAAAAGGTCCAAGAGCACTGAAACAAGATATAGAAAGCACCAACAAGGACAATTCCAGTTAAGGAATATCAAAGACACAGATGGATAAGTAGCAGAGGCAGCAAAAGGAAGAAAGATAGCTATCTGTAAATTCCTGAGAAAAACAGGGACATCCTTACATTTCTTATAAGATACAAGGAATCAATGATCAAGTTCAAAAGAAACAGAATTGATGTTTTAGAGAGTAGTTCATTTTAGTGCTTTGGAGGAAACCACCTTGTTTTGTGAATACAATGCGCTAAAGAAACCCTAGGAAAAACTCATTGAATAATACACCTAACAAGGTCTACAAAGCAGAAAATACTGCCTTTGCATACCAGAGAGAGAATGGACTATTAACACCACTGAAGCACTTTTTTTCTCAAAAAAGTGGAAGTTTGTCTTTCTGAGGTAAGACAAAACAGCCATAACTGATGGTGTTAGATTTTTTTATCTGGAAAAACTTCAAGTCCAGGAAGATACATAACACTGTCAATCACTTGAGATTGATGCCTCAAGTGATGTTTTAACATTTATAGTTTCTTTCTTAAATGCCAATTAACAACCAAACACAGGGAGTGTGTACTAACACTCTTTAAAGATAATATCTACAGAAATTATAGATTTGTTTTAAAAACAAAACAAAATCCCCCAAACCAACAACACAACCAAAATGAACTGAAAGCATCTCTAAAATTACCATCAGGATCATGAAGTTTTTGTATCTTACTCTATTTTGGAAAAGTTTAAAAACTAAGAAGGTTTGAAACTCCTCACCAGGTTCTTCAGCAGCGTTGATAATTCTTTTGTAAGTGTGGAAAATTTTACAAAAGCTGTGCCAAGGTCTGGATTGTCCCGACTTAAAAAATTGCTTCCAAATTTATCTAGTACTTGTGCATAGTTTTCTTCATTTTGAACATGATCTGGAAAAAAATAATAAAAATATTAGAAGCCAGAAAGTTTTTTCTTGTAGACAGTTTTTTTTTTTTTTTCAACTTATGCAATGCAATATAATGACAAGCCAACTGACAAACAGGACTTCCCAAAAAGCCACAAGTTAATTGTCATATTAAAAAGATCTATTTCATAACTAGACATATATGTTTCTTTTAAGCCATTGTCTAAGACTTGTAATACATGAATGACAAAATCTCTGTAATTATTAAGATAATAAGATCAATAAAAGATCAGTTGACAATGTAAGTACATATGCTCATTTTGTAAACAAAATAATTTATAATACTGTAATGCAATCTTTGTAAAATTGTACTGTAGGACACTTGTAGAGAACTAATGAAGTTAGTAGTATCAGATAAAGAACTAAGAATTCTGAATCTGACTGCAAGTTAAAAAAACCCAAAATACATGTCTTTCAGAGATTCCCTTTTCACCTGCTTGGTAAAACTTCACCATTCGAATGCATACTGCCATATAGCCAAAGGCTTGTTTCTATATATTTAATAGCAAATTGGACATACAGACAACTCAGAACTGAAAAGTTGAAATGAAAGTGAGCAAAATCCTTAATTCAAGTATGAAGGAAATTCTGAATTACAGGCCATTGTGCCCAAAATGTTTTTTCCTGCTCCTATTACTTTCCCTGCTGACATCTTTTATTTTTTTCTTTTCTTTTTTTTTTTGGGGGGGTAGGGGAGTGGGGCAGAGTTGGGGGGGTGATGTTTTGTGGGGTTTTTGACTTCTGTTTCAGCATCTTTAAATAGAAAATTTGCCACTGCAGCCCTTGGGACACACATTATCACCTTCATCTCTCCTAGAGAAATATTATTGGTACTAATTAAATCAACATTTCACTTTAATGAGTTTCCTAGTCTTACCTTTTTTTTTTTTTGTGTGTGTTTTATTTTTTTTTCGTAAGCCACAAACACAAAACCAAAGAGGTATTTCCAACTAGATTAAATTCTATGCAATGAAAGGGCAAGGAGGGGAAAAGAGAATACTTGCCAATAGGTACAATATTTCCCCCCCAAAGACCCACTAGTTTTATTTTCTTCAAGTTTTCATATTGCATGTGTATTTGAGTAAAATAGGAAAAAAGCAACCTAAGTTTAAAACAAGTCTTGTGGATAATGCCCCACAATGCATGAATCTAGGTTGACACTGAGAGCTGATAAAGAGTTAAGTAACATTTCTAGTGTGTTATGGGTACACAAAACAACAGTGTACTAAAGCACCAAGCAAATAAAGTGAAAAAGCTATTAAAGACAACCCCCACACATGCCCAATAGAAAACATTCACAATGTGCTTTTCTACCAAACCCAAACCCCACCATCAGACAAGTTACATTCTAAAATCCTACATTAACACTGAGGTTTCCAGAATACCAAGTATTTAATTGCATGCTAATATGGAATTGTAACTCAAACACTATGCTTTTAATAAAATTGTTTCGAAAACATATGGTTTTAATCAAATAGTTTAGTATTAAAATCAGGGAAACTATTATAACAAAATACATTTTATTTTGATGTAAGAGCTGTTGTGTAAGTACACACAGAAAACGACCTAAGAAGGAGCTTCGGCTTATGCAGTCCTGAGCTGACTAAAGTTCTAACGTATTGTTCCATTCTGAAGAAAAGGAAGGATAATGGGACAAGGTTGGAAAGAAATCTGTTAGATGATGGAGCCCCTGTCCTTGACAGTGAAGCTCTTTTGAAATCAAAATACTAGGAAATAGTGGGGTAAGTACTGTTATTTCACAGAGCATTTTAAAAAATAATTCTGTGAAGACTGAAAAAGAGCTGAAGACTGCTTCTGTTATCTAAGGAAAGGCAAAAGAAATTCCCTAGCAGAAAGGGGAAGCAGGAAGTAGATCATTGTCCCAGAACAATATATAGGAAATTCTCAAGAATCACAGATCGCCAATCACCTAAATCCAGACATAAGGCTTTAATTATGATGCAAAAGGAATACTTCTCTAAACCCACCCCCCAGACATACAAAATTCAAGTGCTGAGTAAGAATACTAATTTTTAAATGTTTACATGAGCATCAACATAAGTCTTGCAAAAGATGAAATATTTTCTGTTGAAGAGGTGTGGTGGTTCCCCATGTGACTTTAAAGGTGCAGAGAGGAAAAATTAAATCTGCACCGTAGCCTATGCTAAAATCCCACATATGGAAGCCGGCACGCTCAGAGAAAAGAACATGCTTTAATCTCCCTGTATGTGCCTTGTGCAAACACAGACATGACTTCCCTGTGTCCTCACAGAGCTTGTTTTGCATAAAGCAAGCTATAATGTGCATGACTTGATGTTTACTTCCTTAGATACAAGTACTGCAGGAAGGCCTTTAATAACCCTAGTCCAAGACGGGAACGTCGGCAGCAGGGCATCCAAAGGGTAACGTTTGCCTTCTAGATCCGGCCCATGTCTTCTCAATATTGTAAACAAAGCTCAGTTCTGTCGGTGATGCAAACTGAACAGCTTCCCCAGACAGAGTCTCCTCCTTTAGCAGCAACTTGAGAGGTGCCCGCAGCACAGACATTTGCGGGTGGGCTCTGCACCCACTGACAAAGGGAGCTGCCCTCAAAGGGGCTGTGATTCTCCCCTTCCCCAATGGGATCTGGCAAGGCAGCTGCTACCTGAGCCTGTGATGTGCAGCTGACTTAGGACAAAGCTGTGGTATTATCTGAGTTGAAAGAGACCTCTTTTTCCTCTATCACTCACACCTTCAGCTGGAGGCAGTAGGACTAGATCATTGTAGGCTCCTTCCACCAGAAATACTCTGATCTGGTCTAACTGTGAGAAACAGCACAGAATTTACCTTTGTCTTTTTACAAAACCTTGATAGGGCTCATTAAGCTGCAATGTTGCAGCAAGCAACTCTCTTAGCTCTAGGGAACCTGCTTTGGCAGAGGGGTTGGACTCAATGATCTCCCGAGGTCCCTTCCAACCCCTACAACTCAGTGATTCTGTGAGGTCTGACTTCTGTGCTATAACGCATATATTGAGGACTATTTGTTAACAGGAGGAAATAATACAAATGAATCTGAAGACACAGATCCAAGGAACTGAAGAAGCAAGGACACAGCCTTTTGCTATGCACCCATACTCACTAGAAGCAGGGAGCTCTCTTGTGCTGAGCCCCCAGCACTGCACAGCTCAGGCTTAAGAACTCCCAGGGCTGAATCCCACCTTCTTCAGCCAGCCCAGGCAGTAACCTCAAGTTGTCTGTGCCTAAAGCCACCTTGTGAGAAATTTTGTCCAGCACAATGGCAGATGACTTAAGTCAGATTCCCAAGGCATACAAAGAATTTGTACTCCTTCAGTGAAAGCCACAACTTTCGTTAGGTCCTGTGTTCATTTCCCATTCAAAAGTCACCAGAATTTCAGCATATGTTTATGACCCCAGTGAAATTCATGTCTATTTATGCATAATAAGCAAGGAAAATGAAGCACAAATACAGTGAAAAAAAGGTTAAAGAACAGCCTTAAATTTCCTTTCTCTAAAGCAGTTTTGTTCAGATATATTACCCTGCAAACACTGAAGAACAACAACTAAAATCAGTTTATAGAAGAAAAATGCACAAACGCAACTCTTTCCTTTCACTGATTACACTTAAATTACACCCAAAGAAACGTAAAGAATGTCTACATTATTGAGAATTGCTTCCACATATCTGGCTAAGTCAAAAAAAAAAATAATTTCAAGATTCAAAATTCTAATCAACTACTTTTATGTAGCGCTTATAAACAGCTTGGTTCCACAGGTAGCCAGAGGAAAAATATCCAAGGTCACAGCCAAGCTGCATTTATGAACGGCAAAACATACACATGAAAAAAGGCTCAGAAAACCTTTACAAAAACCAAGGAAGCTGGCAAGGTTAAAAAGGATGGCAAAATGAGTTATCTGAAACAAGAAGGCAACCTTTCTCATTTCATTCTTCATGAAGCTGAAGTAGAGTGAAAAATAATAAAAAAGAAATAAATATTTGACCACTATGCTCTTAGTTGGATCTGGTAACAATAATGCCTTCTGGGGTGAGACTCCTGAAGGGAAAAGTAATAAAAGCCTTTTCCAAGATTTCCAGAGCAAGGTGCACCTCAGTGAGTCTGCAAGGTTCTCTAGATCATCACGGTGTAAGTGCAGAGACATAAGCTTGCTCAGAAAGGTAAATTACTTCTTTTTTAATCTGTGTTCAGTGCTGATGTACTTCAGCTTTTCATAGAAGAATTTTCTTTCAACTTGGCTTCAGAGGATTTATACCAAACCAAAATGCTAACAGTAGAATTCATAAAAGCTGACAAAACAAGCAATGACAAGTCACTTAGACCCAGATACAGAAGAATAAAATAGGCAAACTATACAGCTGTAAAGCCTTTTATTTATAACAGCCTCAGTACTAGAGGAAGGATGAGAAGCAAATACTGCAGCTATTTTCACTAAAAGCTCCATAGAGAAATAAGAATTCAAGTATGCACCAACAGAGCAGCAATGCTGATATATTCCTTGGGCAAATTTGTAGAAACTACAGTGCGGGATAGAATCGGTGGACATGTGGATAAATGAGCAAGAAACACATTTATTTATAAATGTGCACGCTGGGGAGAGGAAATCCACATTAAAGTAACTCTTTGGATTTCTCAAATGGTCTGCCCCTCATCAAAGCACTAAAAAGAACTAAGCAAAGGATAATAGGGATAAGCTTCATGCAGTAGGAAAACAGAAAAAAAAGATGAGGTAGGGGAAAGGAAGGAATAAAGAGTTAATTTTCTCAACAGAGGAAGTGAAGTCCTGTATGGAACAGTGATAAGGCCCACACCATCTAGCATCACATAAATAAGATTCGTACTGATAGACTCCGTTCTTCTTTTCCATACAATACTATAAATGATTCAGGGCGACAGAAATAAAATCTGACTCCAAAGGTGAGATTAAATTGTCCAATCACAGACTTAGGGTCTACCTTGCCCCTTATACTCAGCATAGCAAAAGTTACAGTCCATCTCATGCTAATGTAAATGCAGAAGAAACCAGATTATCTCACCCTAGAAGTACTGAGCACAGTCTATGGCAAGACTCACATTCAATCCAAATGTTACGGGAAAACTAGTCCTAACAGATTCTCCATTGCGTTCAAGCACCACTCACATAACATGGGTTCCTAGTTACAGACTCAATCTATCAAGCCAGAAATAAACAGCCAGCCAGATAAGGAGGAAG
This sequence comes from Heliornis fulica, assembly GCA_013399135.1. NCBI lineage: Eukaryota > Metazoa > Chordata > Aves > Gruiformes > Heliornithidae > Heliornis > Heliornis fulica. Next base: position 406,760 of record VXBZ01006677.1, read on the forward strand.
TGGTGAGAAAGAGGTACCAATTTGTATGTCTTACTGGATTTCATAAGCAGTACTTGAGCTTGGGAAAAAGGGATGGAACATTTCTAAGGGATTTCCACATCTACGCTGTTATGTTTTCACATCCACAGCAGTAGATCTAAATCTAAATCTGACAAATGGGTGAGGGATGTGCAGAGAAAGCAAAAAGTATTGGGGTGACATTAAAACTCTTTGTAACAGAAGAGAGTCCCTTGTGGTTCTTAATTCAGAACAAACCAACACAGTAGAGAGCTAGGACTTTCTGAAGAATTGTGTATGAGACACTGAATTGTGTGGCTGTCTCTGATGAAATGTTTCTTCAGACAATAAAACAAAACAAAACCCCTAACTCAATACAACCAACAATATCCTAGCTATGTCTTCTGGTAGAATATGAATTGGTAGAATGAGAGAAGAATTTCTATTGCCCCCGAATAACCATTTATTACCAGTACAGTTAGAGTTCTCAAAGGAGATTATGAAGCAAGGGAACTTTAAAAACCATTTCATATCCTAGTAGTTTAAGTATAGCCTCATGTTATGGCAAACAATTAAGACTGTAAATCAAAGTTCCAATTCTGAGTTCTCAAAATGTAGTTTGAAACTTTCTTATGGAGTACAAAGTTACCTCTCACGGGAACTGATAAATGACAGTGCATTTCACAGCTGGTTTTAGTATGTTGTAGGTGAAGTTAAGCATCAAAATAATCCACTTTGATCACTGAAGCATGATAAGAAAATAGCTGTCTTAGCAATTCTCTTTGTATAAGCAGGCAATATGATTTTGAGTTTTAATTCAGTCACTGAAGAGGGAGCTAGAGTATTACATACAGTGCTTGCTTTATAAAATAAAATCATAACTTGCACCTTTGAAGCAAAGATAAAATTATCTATCTCTGTTCCTTTTTAAGGGCAGAGGCAGCCAAGTAAAACTATTAACCAACCTTCAATTGCTTTTACTCAGACTAGTTCATGATACAGCATGGCCTACTTACAGGCATTGAAAACAACACTGCTTTTATTACAAAGATTCAAGTCAAGCATTAGCTAAAATATCGAGTATAATTTACATGTTTCAAAACTGGCAGAACACTTTCCATGTGCTCTACAATTTTGATCAGTTTTGAAATTCAGTAAGTAGTTACTTTCAAATGCAAAAGCTTTGAATAGTTTTAAAAGCTATTTGAATAGTTTTAAAAGCTTAAGTCAATACAACAGACCAAATACATTTGCCATTTTGTAGCAGGCTTTGCTGCTTATTGGGAAAATATCAACTGAAGTTACAGAAAACCTAAGGTCCAGCATTTACAGACAGCAGGTGCACAGCTCTGCTACCCTACCTACATTTGGCACAGTTTTTAGACTGTAAGAGAAACAAAGGGAGAAGCCATGTACGCTTTAGAACATTTGTGAAACCTCATTTGTACACTGAACTGTGTTTGATTGTCACTTCTTATTGAACTCAAACTGATTATCAATTCATATTCCAGCCACTTATCCTCTCAAAGATATTACTGCAGCTCAAATGACAGATAAACCCTGTCTTCAAACAAGCAAAAATAATAACACATCTCCACTACTGGGGCTAAGGAGGGAAATAAGGCATTTTTTATTATACATGTTATGAGATAGGAAGTGTTGAAGGAACATACACATCTACCTATAGATACATTTTTAAATGTATTTACTTTTAATTTTCTTATTTCACTTAAAAAGGTCGCTCCATAAACTCAGTGTAGGACACTGTCCTGTCTCTCTTCTAGCTGAAGGTAACTGCTTCAAATGTGCTGACGAGAGGAAAATTTACCCATGGGAATTCTCTTAGAGGGCTTTGATAAGGAATATGAGGGGGAATGAATTGTAGAACACATTAATCTGATGTATAATCAGAGGCAAAGAAAGAATGCTTTGAAATCTGAACATTCCTGAGCAGATAAGCATCTCTTAGGGTATACACTTCAAGAGGATAAATTGCAAGATATTCTCAAATGTGAAATCAAATGCTTAGGTTCAAGTAAAACCCAAAATGTCATCTTACCTTGTCCCGAATTATATATTGCTTTCACAGATTTTTTCACCTTCTGTAGTGCAGTTCTGTCTTGATCCAATGCCTACAACAACAAGAAATAAACAAACTTTAACCATTTACTGCATCAATCAACAGAACACAGAGTAACTTTTTTTTTCCTTAAAAAAATTATTTTCACAGACTGGAAAAAACTGCAGATACAAGATATTCAGCCTGCAGGAAGGTTGAGGTCATTCAATCCCTTCAAGATAAATTAAAGAACTGAGCTGAAAATGGTCTGAAGGCAGAGCAGAGTGGCAGTGACAGTGCTAAAAGAAAATTACTATTTTAGTTTTCCAAAGGACAAAACATTTATTCAAACTGTAGTATATTTGCAAAATAACCTCCAAGAAATAGTAAGATACTTCTACTGTAGCCCTGTAGTTTCTGCTCCAACTAAAATGAGGCTTTGAGCAGCCTGGTCTAGCAAGAAGTGACTCTGTCCATGGCAGGGGAGTTGAACTAGATAATATTTAAGGTCCCTTCCAGCCTGACCCATTCTGTGATTCTAAATTGCTTGTCAACTTCTATGCTTTCCCACAGTAATGGTCTTCCAACTATGGACATAGATTTGCACACTAAGATCTTACCCCAAACTCAACAACATAATTTTATAAATACAACAGAATTTCATAAACTGAAAAGTAGCAAATCAAAAGAAAAAGACCATGATCTGACTTTGTGCAACATAATGTGACTGAAAGGATGTATTTATTATAATAATACTCAAATTTGCATTTTCAGCATTCCATCATTCTGAATTTAAAATTTTCTGCAATGATTTCAAGATCCAAGGGAAAATGTTAAGAAATTACAAATTTAGGATTAGATTACTAGGTACTTTTTTTTTTTAAACATCATATATCTTCGTTATCCTCTCTCAATCTGATGGAAGAAAGCAAATTCAGATGAGAAAGAGCTATTAAGAAAAAGCAAACAATAAAATAAAAATAAATATCAGTCTTGATTTGTGGAATTAAGAATCCTAAGAGACACATACTGGTACTGTGCATAATGATCCAGTTAATTTCACCTATATGTGAGATGCGGATATTCTGCACACCCAATACATTGTACACAGTTCCTTGCTATCCGTGTAGAATACATAGAGAAATCTTTGTATTTACATCATAGGCAATTTCCCATCATGGAATTAAAGCTAGATCTCAAGTTTTAATGAAGATATCAGTGTCTGCTATTATGTACACATTCAAATCATCAAAGGTTGGAGAACTTGTACTCAGAAGTACTGTCAGGGTAGCAGTCCAACTGAGCCTGCTAACTTAACCAACACCAAGATTTTTCACTGCCAAAGAGAAGTTGATTAAACTGTATTGCCCTGGACATTAAGAAGGTAAAAAAAAAAAACCCCAAACAAAACCACCACCACAGCAGAAGCTCCAAGTAAACGCGAGTGTTATGCACTGGAGATGGTCATACCCAAGAGCAGCACCCTCATGTAAATTCAACACACTGAGCAGTTCAGCACATGCATGCTTAGAGTAAGAATATATATTTGTATTTAAAAAAATAATACTTCTATTTTTGAGTGGCCCAATTTTAAATAAGCAAAATATTACAGTTGAACAATACAGGTTGGAGCACCTCTCCTATGAAGACAGGCTGAGAGAGTTGGTCTTCAGATTGGAAAAGAGAAGGTTCCAGGGAGACCTTACAGCAGCCTTCCAGTACCTGAAGGGGCTACAGGAAAGATGGAGAGGGGCTGTTTGCAAAGGGCATGGAGTGACAGGACAAGCGGTGATGGCTATAAACTAAAAAAAGGTTGATTTAGATTGGATATCAGGAAGAAATTCTTCACTGTGAGGGTGGTGAGGCCCTGGCACAGGTTTCCCAGAGAAACTGTGGCTGCCACCTCCCTGGCAGTGTCCAAGGCCAGGCTGGATGGGGCTTTGGGCACCCTGGGCAAGTTAAGGTGTCTGCCCATGGCAGGGGGTTGGAGCTAGAGGAGCTCTGAGGCCCCTTCCCCCGCAAAGCACTCTGTGTTTCTGAATGTTTTTCTGTTCTTTAATAGAAATGATTGTTTTCTAAAATCACACAGTCACTTTGGTGGCAGCAAAAGCTAGAAAGTTTGAAACCAGAGCATTTTTTTACATGCTTGCTAATACTGTTTACCTCTAGTTTTTCATCTGCAGCAGAACATCATCAGAACTGCAAATATTATTTCCTTTGCTCCCCAGCAGAACAGCAGGTTTTACTTGACTTTCATCTTCACAGAAAGAGGTAAAATTTTTAAATTTAGTAAAATGTTAAGAACTTTGTGCTCCTTTTCGAGATGGTACACAGCAGGTGATTCTATTTCAGATTCCTTTGCAATACTGTCAAAAGCTGCCTCCATGCTGTGGAAGACAGTTGTTACCATACATTCCTACTGAACTTCTCTTCATCTTCACTGTCCACAAACAACAAAAAAGATTCAATTGTCTATTCAGACTTTGGATGCGAGATAGTAGAAGAATTTGAAACCAGAATTTTGGAAAAAGAGACAATGGTTAACACAGATGAGATTCAAAGAAAAAACCTTTATATTCAGTTCTGATACCGAAGTAAACTGGCCACTCGAGAGGAGAAAACAAATACAGAAACTTCCAGAAAGATGGTTCCTGTTCCTAAAGATACCTCTCTAGAAGTCTAGGACAAATAGACTAGAAATATCTTCCCAATTTGATTTGATACATAATTATATTTAACCACTAATGTGGTAGCAGGAGTAAAGGGAACATTCATTATTTTAAGAGAGCAATCACTGAGTGAAGCAGTATACAGACATGACATCCACTGCCTGAAGGAGCCAGTGATGTAAGTCAGAATGACATCACAGGTCAATTTTGTATTTTTGTATTTGCAAACAAGATCTTTATATGAACCAGCTCTTCTTAACCTAATAACTCTCTAAATAAAACAAACCACATAATTGCATACCAGGGCAGAGTGTAAAATGCCTACTACAGTGGGAACTTTATGCTATGTAAGGTTCTAGGTATACAAAACTGGTATCAGGGGTTGTTGGATTGGGGTTTTTGGTTGGTTGTTTTTTGTTGTTTTGTTTTATGTAACTCTAAGTAGTTTGTTTCAAATATATTACATTCCTCTGGAATGTCTTTCATTAATAATTTCTAGCTGCACTCTGTTGCAAAGGAAGTATATAGAATCATAGAATGAGTAGAGTTGGAAAGGACTCCCAGAGGTCATCTAGTCCAACCCCCTTGCAAGAAGCAGGGACACCCCCAACTAGATCAGGTTGTTCAGGACCTCATCCAACCTGACCTTGAACGTCTCCAGGGATGGGGCATCCACCACCTCCCTGGGCAACCTGTTCCAGTGCTGCACTCAGTTCTTATTTCCATTATTACTCCATATGTTTTACGTATGTTAAACTAGAAAGGAATAGCCTCACTTTCTCCAGTCAGGTGAAAGCATGCTTTTGCAGTATCTGTTAATTCAATACTTAGAATACTAAATGTCAGCAAACATAAAATCTGATTTTCCAGTATAAGTAACCCATATTTATATTACTGAAAACAACAATGCCTTAGAGAACTAAGTAGTCTCTGTGGCAGTCGAGATATTAAGACGTGTTCCTTCCTACATACTAAACTCTTCACCATCTGCAGTGCTTCTCTCTATTTCTGTGATACTATCTCCTAGGAGGCCTTTTTAACGTCCCTGGGAGAAAATTTTCTTACCTGAAAAAACTATGCATACCTATATATACTATATATACCAGAATACCTATATATTCTGAAAAAAACAGGTAATTTACTAGAGGTATCTGTGACACATATTTCCTACTTCCTGGGCTGAACAAAGCTTTACTCTTGGTAAAGGTAATCTTGGAGACAAGTTCCATCTTTATTCAAAATAATGCAAATATAGTATTCACAAAACCCCCAGAGACATATCAATAAAGACATTAAGAAAGGAACATGTATTTAATCTGCATATATAAAAGTAAACAAGAGAAGCTCCTTGCTTCTGATACTCAGCAGATTTGCTATGCAGGATCTGACATCTGCCCTGTCAAGACTTCATCTTCCTCTATCCCCTTATATTGAAGCTTATGCTCAAGAAGAAAACCTCCTGATTGTGCAACATCAACCTTTCAACTTTTATTTTGGAGTGCCTACATCAGTAGACATGGGAAGACCTATGGATATCACCTATCTGGACTTCTGTAAAGCCCTTAACACAGTCCCTCACAACAAACTTCTCTAAGTTTGGTGGATAAGAAACTGGATGGATGGTCACATCCAGAGGGTAGCTGTCAATGGCTCGATGTCCAGATAGAGACAAGTGACGAGTGGTGTCCCACAGGGATCCGTGCTGGGACTGGTGCTGTTTAATATCTTCATCAATGATATAAACAGTGGAACTGAGTGCATTCTCAGCAAGTTTGCAGGCCAACTGCATTCTGAGCTGCACCAGCAAAGCTGTGGCCAGCAGGTCAAGAGAGGTGATTCTGCCCCTTTACTCTGCTCTCATGAGACCCCACCCGGAGTACTGTGTCCAGCTCTGCAGTCCTCAGCCTACCAGTACCTGAAGGGGGTGTACAGGAAAGCTGGGGAGGAACTACTTGCCAGGGCATGTGGTGATAGGACAAGGGGCAATGGTTTTAAACTAGAGCAGGGCAGGTTTAGATGAGATATTAAGAAGTAGTTCTTCATCATGAGGGTAGTGAGGCACTGGACTAGGTTGCCCAGAGAGATAGTGAAGGCCCCATCCCTCAAGACATTCAAGGCCAGGCTTGATAAGGCTCCAAGCAACCTGATCTAGTGCAGGATGTCCCTGCTCACTGCAGGGGGGTTGGACTAGATGGCCTTTGAAGGTCCCTTCCAACCCCATGATTCTATGATTCTAACTATGATTCAGTTTGTAATCCCCCAGACAGTCACCCCAGATTTAACCTTTCTGCTAGAATTTAGCTATTTTGAATCTAGCTTGCAAAATGAAACCACGAAACTGAACTCATTTCTTCAAAACTGAAGAAATCAGTGTCTCATTCCTCACAGCAGGGCATCCAGCTGAGGAGCTGCTGTGGTGACCTCAGCTCCACAAAAACCATGGGCTCCTTTGAACACTGCAGATTTAGCTCACCTTCCATCAGTGCATAGCACATCAACAGGAAGGTGGACTTAGAGCTCTTGTTTCCCATTCAGAGGCAAGACTTCTTGCAGCATCCTCCCCCTTAAGAGGTCATTTACTGGTACCTATTTGCACCAATATACAAATTGGAAAACTTGTCCACTCAAGGAAACAAAATCAAATTAATTTTGGGGTGGAAGGAGCAAGAATCCTCCCAATGAATTATTTCACTGAGCGGCTGCATGGCTGCTTTTATACCAAAAGACACAGCACACATGTCAGTACTGGCTCAGAGAAGGTATGTGTTGACAGCCCATAAGCTCACCACAGTCCTCCCTGATAGACAAGGCAGAGCTGTGCACTGCTGTTCACACACAAAGACTTTTGCCTCTCTTCAACCATGGAGAACCCATTCCCTTCCCAATAATGGGTACTTCTATTTCTGGGCCTTGCTCCATTTTAATAACTACTAAATTTTAAATGAGAAATTACAGTAATGTGCTGTGTGTGAAGTGCTAGATTCTGTATTTCTATCTTCAATGTACTAAAAGCTGCCAAACTCACATTTAGATAGACTACTAATTGTTTCTTTAGAAGACTGCATCTTTTTATTCCATATATATATATATATGTATAAATTGGTTTGCACACGTGTCTGTAGCTATTCATGTGTATATTACAGTGTGCATGCCAAACCCTACATACTGAAGATCACACATAAGATGATTTGATGTACTTATTCCCGATGAACATGAAAAGCATGGTTGGAGCAACACAAAGATCTTTCTTCTTTTGTCTGATGTAAGACTACTATTACAGAAACTGATCTCAAAAGCATTTTGTATACCTATTCAATTTAGCTGTTCTAGAAATGGGCATCTCTCTAGACACACACATTGGCACAGAGGATGATACTGCCCGTTCTAGACCTGTTAAAACACCAAACAGGTTCTGTGTAAGAGAAAAACCCCCAAACAACCCAAAACCAAATCTAACCCACATAAATTTGCCTTACAATAATAAAAAGACCAGAGCAGCTCAAGAGACTGACAATCACTTGAATATGTCAGTGCATTTTATTAATCCCTTCAAATAGATTACTACCCAGAGGACATGCATTTTCCAACTGGAACAAAATGGTTGTCCTTATATCCGGAGGTTTAGAATATCACTCCACTTTTAGGAAGTTTGCCCTAAAAAAAATCTGTATGCTGCCACCTTCAGAACCCATCCACAAAAATATCAAAACAGGAATGTTTTATACAATTACAATATTTTCCACAAGCCAAATCCATGACTGAAGCTTTAAGGCAGAGAATGCACAATCTATGTACTCCTGAAGAAAAATCCCTCCATGCATTTTAAGAAACTATTTTAATATATTTTTTTTAAAAATAAGTAAACCCCAACAATCCATGTGAAGTATATTTGAGGTTATACACACAAATGGGTATAACGAAAGGTTGGTAGTCACATGCATGTATTAGACACAAAAATAATTCTCTCACAGAAAATAAATGGGTGATATATTGATTTCAAGGCAGCAAAATAAGTCTTTCATGTATCAATTGACACAGTAACCTGACCCTGGCACAGAAGTGATGGTCAGTTACTGCTGTTTTGCTAGAAAATATGTTCACTGTCTGTTCACGTCCCAGTTACAATATCCACATAACAGAGCAGAACAGCACCTTACAAAGTTATGTCTGTTCAGAACCAGTATCGGTTTTCTCCACAGTAAAATCAAAATTTTATCAGATGGATAATAAACACAAATTAGGTTAATAAGTTATCACATGTCACTAATATTGCACGAAGACAAGCCCTAGTAATTTCCCCAATGAAACATATCCAAAAGAGAAGAGTCAATCATAGGTCTCCTGTACTGATGAGCAGACTACTAAACTCACTTAGAGAAGGCTCTGGGGAGACCTAGCAGCCTTCCAGTACCTGAGGGGCCTACAAGAAAGATTGTAAACGACTGTCTCTGAGGTCATATAGCAACAGGATAAGGGGCAATGGTTTTAAACTAAGAAAGAGTAGGTTTAGATTAGGCATTAGGAAGAAGCTCTTCACCAAAGGTGGTGAGGCACTGCAACACATTGCCCAGAGAGGTAGTGGAGGCCCCATCCCTGGAGATATTCAAGGTCAGGCTTCACAGGGCTCTAAGCAATCTGATCTAGTTAAAGGTGTCTCTGCTTACTGCAGAAGGGTTGACTAGATGACCTTTAAAGGTCCCTTCCAACCTAACACATTCTGTGACACTATGAATTCTGTAAATGGATTCAAGCCTCCCTCTTCCTGGCCTTCACGCTTTGCTCAGTTCGTGTTAGTCCTGCCAGTCAACACTGCGCAGTCTGTTTCCAATTGCTGGCCTCAGTACACATCTGAATGACAAAAATAGAGGAACGGTTAAGAATTTTCTAGAGACTTGATCCCTTCACATAAAAAATGGATACAGGCAGGCAGATTGAACTTGTTCCGAATTACTTAAAAACCTAAAGGGTCCAAATGAGAGAAAGCAAACAAAAAAACCCCACAGCAACCAGCAGTTATCACTGTAATAACTGCTGCAAACATTATTCAATACACTGTCATTTACCAGCTACTCCCAAAATAAGTCAAATTAAAAGATAACATCCTTTTTAAAAAAATCACCATTTCCCTGAAAATTGGAAACATCAAGTGATAAACCATAAACTAATGAAAAGAGCATCAATACTCAAATTTAGGAAATACACTTTTTTCCCAGAAAATATTTTTTCAGGTAATGCCAAAGCTTTACAGTGATTCCATCAGCTGAACTGCCCTCACATCTCCCGCTGTTAGCAGCATGGCCTGATACCGCTCAACAGCCTCTCTCCAAACAGGCAGACGTGAGAAAACTCAGCAGCAGCCTTCAGCACCGTAAAGGTCACATGAGATGAGCAAGCTCATTTGTGTAGTCTCTAAAAAAGAGCTGCAAAAATAATAGTCACTAAATTATTCTTCAAGTATTACTCAAACAGCAGCACACTAGATAATGCTTGCTAAATCTCTCGATAAAAAGTTCAGTATTGTTAAACTGTAATTTTTTCTGACAACTGATCTTTGGATCCCTCTTAGTAACCACTCCTACCCAGAAGCCTTTTCAGCCAAGGGCATGAATGCAGATCCCAACTGCTATGTATGATTACTCCCAGATAAAATTAAGCTAGCATCACACTTTTCCTAATGAGCATGGAGCAGATATTTGATCTTGTGTGTGTTCTGCCATCTTCGGAAATATTTAACAGTACTTTGGGCAGTTACATTACTCAGTTGAACGACATTGATTCTTCTGAGTTTAGCTCATTTTGTGCATAAGGTACATTAAGAGATAACTGAAAAACAAACCTGTGATATTTGTTTGCAGATACAATGATGACACAGATCAGATTCATCTTCTAACTTCTGTTGTGTAGGAGATACTGAAAAGCCCACAACTAGAGACAACACTTGAAAACAACCAGTGACAGATACAAAATTTTCCCCACTGTTTTTAAACCAGCTTCAGCTGGGTAGAAACTTACCTTGATGATAAATACCACAGATTCATGGAGTGGTTGGGTTGAAAGAGACCTAAATATCATCTAGTCCAACTCCTTGCCCTGGACAGGGACATCTTTCACTAAATCAGGTTGCTCAAAGACCTGACCGGCATCCACAGCTTCTCTGAGCATAATCGTCCACAACTACTTAATGCCAATATCCTTAATTTTACACTGGCCACAACATGCCTCGAACTACTGAGAGCTGAACAGCTATCATTCACTATATCCAAACTCACTTCATTATACTAATCAGCTTTACTGCTATCAATTAGAAACCTAAGACAGCAAACCCAGTGACCTGTTTTCATGTCACTGCAGTGCAATTTCACCTTTTTCTTACTCCAGCAGCAGAAATACACACTTGCCTGATAAATGGGGTAAAGTGTGGTGAAGGATTAGAAACCAGCAAACCTGAAGGTACCATTGTACAAGACTACCAACTTTGCAAGCTACCTCAGCTAGCACTTACTTCTGCCATCAGAGTGGTTCCAAAGAATGTTTTTCAATACAGAATCATGGAATTGTAGGGGTTGGAAAGGACCTTGAGAGATCGAGTCCAAGCCCTCTGCCAAAGCAGGTTCCCTAGAGCAGGTCGCACAGGTCGGCGTCCAGATGGGCCTTGAATATCTCCAGAGAAAGAGACTCCACAACCCACCTGGACAAAATAGTGATAGGCTCTTTGTACATATAAATACATATATATGTAAAACATACCTTTTTTTGAAGGTATGAAGGAACTAAGTTCTTTCCTTTGCTAGGAACCACTCTGATGGCAAGTGGTTGCACTGAACACAAACAGAAGAGTCTTCCTATGTTATAAATGCTATACTTCCTATGTTATCAGCTACCAAATAGTGCCCTATCAAATGTTTGGGTTTGTTTTTTTTTCCCAGCACACAAATATTCAGTTCCATAGAAATAGTATACATTTTTTAAAATTTTCATTTTCATTGAAACTACTTGTAACTTGAAAAACCCAATACACTATAATGTGCTGTTTTCATTCAACAAACTCTAATCTAAAAGGCTTATATGTAAAAGACTTAACTAAATACAATTCAAAACAACTCAAAATAGAGAAAAATTATTTTCTAGAACAGTAAAAAGAAATAAATACATCAGAAGACAGAAAATAGTTGAAGTAAGGTCTTGCAAAAAGAAGAAATTAAAGAGAAAATGGCATGCCAACAGCATAAACACAAATGCACTAGACAGCCATGCTAGCAGACAGATTTATTAGGAAGAAATGTGATTCTCAGCAACTTGAATTGGAACAAAGCACAAAAGTCTCTGGAGAATTATGCTCCCGCCCACCAGATCTGGCTGTAAATTTCATTAACAGGAGAGCTCCTCAGTTGCCACACCAGAGTTAAATACCACAAAAATACTTTCGTCCCATGTTAACCCTTCCCTTTCTTCTTCTTTTGAAACCGTAAAATATTGTGCAGCATACTCTGTATTAAAGCTACTCTGCCAGGAACTCACAGGTATTACCTAGTCAGGGAGGGATGATGCACTAGATCCAGACTCCTGACTTCGAGCTGTTTCTCAGGTGGCAAAATTCACAGATTCAATGTATATCACAGAAGCTCAAAGTAAAGCACTCAGCCACTGCCAGCCTCCCAGTGATGCTGCAATCACACAGTACATTTACACCTCCAACTCTATAGTCAGTATCGTTATCTGTCAGTGTCTGGTATCAGCAGCAAAGATATGGAGGACAACAGAGACATATTCATGGCAGGCTGCAGCATTTCAAAACATTACTGCTACTATTACAAACCCCTTTTTCTTTAAAAAAAAATAAAATAAATTGCATTGCTGGAGAGGGAGAGGCATGGTCTTTTGAGAACAGAAACGACCCATGCTCCTTCTCCTCCTAAACTCTAAAGAAATAGTTAAATGCATACATTGATGCATGAATACAGTATTCCATTTCCGAATTGATCTGTTCAGAAGGAACAAGCAGGTTTGATAATGCATTAAGGCTGGTTTTTTTTTTTTTTAAATAAATTAAAAATTGAATTTTTTCTATGTGTTCCAAGCCGTACATTTCAGGGCATTCATTCTGCTAAAAATAAAAAAGGGGGGTGGGGTGGGGGAGTGTGTGTGGTATTTCCATTATAACACAAACCTTGAAGCATCCGGGGATACTGCTCACATCTCAGTTTGATTTTGTTACTGGAGAGTGCTATGATGACAGACTCAATAAGACTTCATCTTACATCATGTTAAACCTGTCACCACCACCACCACTTACTATGAAAACCGGATGACCAGCTAGTAGAGTCTAGCATCTAATGCTTCTCACAGTGTATAATGTAAGCTGACACTACAGGATAGTAACAAGAGTAATAATAACAAATACAATCTAGAAACTTTCTGAAAAACAAGTACATATTCCATTTATTTTGTTTTTAAGGTTAAAGTTAAAATGGAAATGAGAAATTGTACAATATCCAACAGGAATTATGTTTCTAATCATTGTGATTAGACTTTGGACAAAAATTACTTAAAAAATGCACAAGAGCGGTTTTGAGTCTCCCCTTACAAAAGAAAGAAAATAAAAATCACAAAGCATAATACAGTTGTGAAACATTTAATACTGAATTTCAATGCTGTGTTCTTTTGTTACAAACATTCTCTGAACATACTTAGGTTTACAGGGGAAATTACAGAAAAGGAAATATAACTGAAAAAGTAAATTTCAAAATTTTAATAATAGCCTCATCTAAACCCTTGTAGTTTCTCCTAAAATGTCTTCATTTCTCTTAACCAACGTGCAAAAATGGCATAAATGTACATTAGAAAACTAGGATATGTATCTTATTCTTACTGTGGTACAGAAAGTCAACAGATCTCTAAAAGAAATGCGGGCAAAAATCCCCAACCCATAAATATGTGTGTAATAAATATTATGTAATTATATGCTTTAATTAACAGAATAATTCTATATACAATTCAAGACCAGTGTGAGATGCTTTCTCAATATACAAGAAAAATAAGAGAAGGGATATCCAACCTAAAGCCAAGACCGATGATCTAATTAGATTCTCTTGAGTTTATTTTGAAGACACTGGCACACATTATAGCCACTGTCAAGCTGGTTACATCTAGAAAGGGTTTCTGACTTGCATACAAATGCATAAGCTGTAGCAATCTATCAAGGGTGAAAGTAAAGTATGTACTGACAACACTGAAATCCTACAGTGTAAAGGTAAGCTTCCTTTGCCCAAACTGGGCACGTGACCTCCCAAAGTCACTCAGACAACACAGAAGCTACTGCTTTCTCATTCACAACAATGGCACTTTAAGTAAAATGCTGATTTTAAAGGCACTGCTTTAAAGCCACAATGGAACTTAAAATAATTTAGCATCAATCACCCAGTATGTTACAAAACTACTTACTTCACAGTATCTTTCAACACAGTATTGTGTTCGTTAAGAACAGTCCTATGCCATTTCTCTTTTAAGACTGTGTTAAAGAACAACTGCCCTTGGAGAATATTCTGTAATTTTTCTTAACAATATAAAGCTTCAAACATAACTTACACCCAAGATCCTAAGAAATAACTTTAAAATACTGTCAGATATAAAGTGAGCTGCACTGTATTCCATTTAGAAAATGTAACTGATTCACAGATTTAACTGAATATATTGTTAATATAAGTACTGACAAATTTATAGCACAAGGACACAGTTGTGTTACCAGCTGAACAAATTACAGTTTTGTCAAGGAGTATTCCATGCTAATAAAATAAAATCATAATTTTACGACACTTTTTCAATTATATTATGTAATAATTTTAGGAAGCTCATGCTAATTAGCAAAAAAATAGAAGAATTTTCAGGAAGGGAAAAGCCTTAGCAATAAGCTGGGAGAGAGCTGACTGAGGACTTCCTAAAGCACGTAAACGCTGCAGATTAAAGAGCAAGAATTAGCAAAAGATTACAACTTCCCTCTCTGTGCAGCACTTAAGTGGAAGGCTTGAGTTCAGTGGAGGCACAGAAGACCACGCACATTCATCCTTCTCTTCCTCAAGCTGGGGTTTAAAACTCTCTGCTAACACTTGTGCTAGTCTGCCAGGAATACACCCTGCTAAATATCAAATAAATATGCAACAAACTCTGCTCTAGAAAATCATAAAATCAGACTTCATTAGGTTGGAAGGGACCTCTAAAAGTCTTCTAGTCCAACCTCCCTTCAGTGAGCAGGGACATCTTCACTAGATCAGGTTGCTCAGAGCCCCATCAAGCCTGACCTTGAATATCTCCAGGGATGGGGCCTCCACCACCTCTCTGGGCAACCTGTGCCAGTGATCTGTCATATTGAAGGATTTTTTACTAATATCCAGCCTAAATCTCCCCTTTTCTAGTCTAAAACCACTACCCCTCATCCTATTGCTACATAAAATCTTAATTCAGTGAATCTTTCTCTGACAAAACATAGGTTTTATATATAATAATCATAGACATAATAACCCTTAAACACAGCAGTAAGTATTAACTACTTAGAAATCTATATTCTTGTTCTAATAATGGCAACAGCAGTTTATTTGACAACAGCCATAATCAAGCAGTATCTAACAGTAGCTATTGACTTTTAGCTTAGTTTAGTTGCAGTAAAAATCCCAAAAATAAAAGCAACCAACAAACCTTCAAAATACCCATTTATCGTTTTCTTGTGATATTAGATATTAGACAGGTTTTCAGATTGTTTATTCTTGTTGCCCCCTCCGCTCCCCTTTGGAAGAGGCATTCCTACATCCATTCAGATAAATCCTCTTAAATAAGTAGCAGTTACAACACATAAGTTCCTAGACCTAGTGCTGTGCAAGAAGTTTGGAAGTAACACATTTGTACACAGGAAGAATCAGAAAATACCAGTGAGAAGAAACAATGTTGGGTTTTGGTTTTGTTCATTTTGTGGTGACTTTTTGTTTTGTTTCTGTGTGGTTTTGTGTTGCTTTGGTTTGGTTTTTGGTTGTTTGTTTGGGGGTTTTGGTGTTTTGGGTTTTTTTTTTTTTGGAGGGGGGAGTAGGTTGTTGGTGTTTGGTTTGTTTTTTTAATTTTGGGGGTAATTTTTACCAGCAGTCTTACACCTGAATAGGATACATAACAGGATGGCAATATTATTCTCTAAAATAAGGATTATAATTTATGATTCAGGATCAGGAAAGGAATTTGGGAAAGCTAATGAAAACCAAGACTGCTACCACAGGGTAACAAGAGTGCATGGATGTAGCTGATCATTAGCATGTAGCTTTTCATTCTCATATAATATGTAACTAGAAAATATAGGTTACACTTAAACATAGGACAAAGCAATCACATAGTTTAAATTCCACCCAAAAGAAAGTAATTACATAATAAAGTATATTTAAATGGAAACCGAGTTATTCCTATTTTAGTTGAATGATTTTTTCTCTTTTACCTACACAATCTCCCCCCTCAAAAGAAGAAAAAAATTAAGACTAAAAACATCATTAATTTACAGCATTTACCAAAAGTTATCTCTGTTCCCAAAACAAATACATTTATTCCAACTCACTCTACAAGCTGTGCTAGCTAATCCTAATGGGGGTGCCATTAGTGCTTACATAAAATTAACATATCCATATCATTCTAAAGTTACTGAAGAAGCTCACACAATCGATGAATTGATTTTACATAAAAACTAGACAGACTGAGGTACTAGAACAATAGTAGATGAACAGGCTGCAATACTTTAAAATTACATAACAGCACAGCAGCTCTCACAAAGTTGCAAAAAAGAAGCTGTGAACGGAACAAACTAAACAGTTCTCTTTGTGAATACTTCTACTTAGTTGGAATGACACTTTATTAATTAAAAAACCTGCAGCTTCTTCATTGTATTTTTTCATAAAAAAATGAAACTCCAAATGCAATTTATTTCTGTGGAGGCACGAACGAAGATGGATTTTTCTCCTTTTCCTTAGGAAATAACAACCATTTCACTGTTTCAAATGTCTACCAAATACAACAGATATCTTGTACACTAAACGTAAGTCTATGGTTAAAAGATTCTCTTCAGAACATAAAACAAATTAATGGAAAAAATGATGAGTCATATAATGACAATTTGGACAGGAAGGATGAAGTGGTTAAGCAAATGAAGCTTAAAATCAGTAACATTCCTGTTGGGATATTATGACCAGAAGCAGCAAGTGTCCCTGCAGGTTTTTGTCAAGTTGCTCCACAGGACCTGGAAAGATTGTTTCCCTCATTCCCCTCTTCCAACCACACAATGCTTCTACCTCCCCTGTACCAGCACACCAGTGTTCAGTAAGCTAATTTATTATCTTAGTGGTTAAGATGAAAGCTGCTCTTTTCCTTGTGTTATTGCCACCACAAAGGAGGATGGCTACTACTCCCCTTTTCAAGAGATCCAAAAATTTGTATCAGATTAAAATTGCCATGTGAGCATAACTAGAGAAGACAGATGATATTTAACATTTCAGCTACACAGAGATCTGTTCAGTCCCAGCTGCATCCCTTGCAATACACCTACTTTTGATCGATGAAGATACACTTTGAGACTGTAAAACTTGGATCCTTAGAAACCAACTCTGAAAAAGCAGCAATATTCATGCATGTAGGAGTTAAATTCCATTTTCTCCTTTGCCAGCAGAGGTTACTCAGGCTACAGATTTCCCTTTTTAATCTCACATTCTCTCTCTTGATTTCAAAATAGTTATATCCTTCAGAACCTCAGTCAACTAAACTAGAGTAACTAACTGGTGTTCATTATGCCCTTTCTCATGATCTTCACAGTGCATAAACCATTGTTTAAGTATGGATGGAAGTTTTACATTTGCAGCTACAGACAACTGCTGCATTTGATAATACCATTCAAGCAAAATCTGAAAAGCAGTTTATCCAACTTTCAGGGTGCTGTATTATTAAATTGCTAATTTAAACACCTCCTGCTACTTTTAGAAGACCTTTTATCCCCTACAACACATATTACTCCAGGCAAGCAGCACTTTATCTCAGCATGCTTTTCACTCAGAGAGAAAGCATTTAGTAAAGGTGAATTTAGCACTAAAGGACAGAAGCTATCCTCAGAGAACTAAACATAAAGAAAACACTAAGTAGTGCAATGGAAGTTGTAGGAATTGAAAATGGCTTTTCCAGAAATTCTTTGCCTTGTCTTCCTTTTTAAAGAACAGCCCTTTCAAAGGTCCTACCAATTCCTCCTCATTACCTGAGACAGTAGGCACAGCCCTTCACATCTCCGCAGAGCAGCTACAGCAGGCACCAACTGCATCTCATGGATCTTACATGGCAGGACAGAGGCCAAGCACCCTGCCTGACCTCACAAGCCCATAAAAATCCCAAATGACAAAGAGAAGTGGATATCCAATGACTGAACACAATCTGACACAAAAGGTAGAGGACTTTAAAGGAACCAGCAGGTAGCAGACTCAAAAAATAAGAAGTGGAAAGGCATAGAGCTTTTCACCATCTATAGTAAGCTTTAGAAGTTCTTCGGATCTGAGAATTTTTTGTACTCAAAAAATGTGATACAAAGAAATTCGGTATAGTATAAACATAATACCTTTATCTGCATCTTTGCCCTTTTCCTATGCTCCTCCCTCGTCATCTGCTGTTGGTGACATCAGAAAAGATCCTAGCACAGCTGTTCTTCCACTCAGTGATGGTATTTCTGTTACGTGAGCCGCAATAAGAAGGAATTCACCAGTAGATAAATAACCATATATGCACAATACCAAGCAACTAACAAACCTCAGCAAAACACTGGAAAAAAAAAACCCCAAAGCTCTATAGAAAACTACGACAATTTTTTCTTTGTTTTCTTCAGATCTGTATCAGCTGTCATTGCAAAACAAAAAAAAGCTGTTCACATATAAAAGGCAGAAGACTTTTTGAAAGGTTTAGCAATAATTAAGTAATAAAATATTAACAAGTGTGTTCATCTCACCAATGAAACATTTTAATCATTTTGGTTTTAACTGTACATAATCCTTAGATATTAGTCCATGTTTCACAAATTATATTGATACACTCTAGCAAAATCAAATTATTAAACTTAAAATGAATCAAACAATTTGTTCACATTTCTGCTGTATGCTTTACAGCATGTCTTAAACTCAAAAGAGAACTAGAGCTGATTTTGTTTCCTGTATAGGTTGAGGAATGTTTGTTTTTACAGCCACAGTAGAAGAAAAGCTGTGATTTATTGCCAGTCCTAACAAGGACAGCCCTAAACCTACCAAGAGTGAAAATCACTTAATTTCTTCAGATTATTCCAGAACACCCAGTCTTTATGCAGTGAACAGAAACTTGCTGAACTAAGGCATCTCATTGAAACATTAAAAGTACAATGTCTTTTCAGAAAGCCATTTTGTTTTGATAAAATCCCTATTCCTTTGCAGAAAAATTAGGTGACTTATTAAGCTAGCCCCTGGCCTTTAAAGAATAACACTTTTAGTACAGATTTTCTTTCTCTCTACATATATAGAAACAAACACCCTCTGTTTTGGAAAGAATCTTGGTGCATCAAAAACCCTTCATGTTGAGTTCATGCCTTTACCAATCTCCTTACCAGTGATCAAGATATGCTACATTTGACACATACCTTGAAAGTATTTTGACCAAAAAAAGTAATAAAATTATAGGTGAACATCTACCAGGCAAAACACTACAAAATTCAGTTTATATCAGAGATTTGGATTAAATTGAGAGTAAGAAAAAATAGACATAGTGATGCTGCCTTTAAGTCAAAAAGTCTTGATTCAATTACAACAGCTTTTATGGAATTCTAGCTCAAAACATCCCTGTACTTACACCAGTGGAGCAGCATACCAAGCCAAATATCCCTACGTACCATTTCTGCACTCTTTCCATAAGCATCCAATTCTCACCTTCGTTAGAGACAGCTATGGGCTGAGCAAGCAAAGCTACTCACATTCCCATGACCATAAATCTTTCGTGGTGAATTCACAAGAGAATATTGTAGGATTCTATTTTTGTCTGGGCTTATTACAAGTTACTAGTAGGCAACTAGAACAGAGTAAATCCTACACCTGGCAACTGCAGCCTTTCA
The DNA here is from genome assembly GCA_013399135.1 of Heliornis fulica. NCBI lineage: Eukaryota > Metazoa > Chordata > Aves > Gruiformes > Heliornithidae > Heliornis > Heliornis fulica. The sequence continues at coordinate 426,609 of VXBZ01006677.1, forward strand.
GCGCTTTCATGAACATGGCATTGTGTGGCGCTCTGGAAGCTAGCACTGCACAGAATGCTAAGGGCTGTATTTGAGCAGGGCTGAAGGCAGGACACAAATAGAATGGGGCAGCAGCAAAGGAAGCTGTGTGCAATGATGCAAAAAAAATCCTATTGCTGATTTGTATTCCGCCTGAATACGAGAAAAAGTAAGAAAACCTCCAGCTCATTCACATGAGGAATATAAATAGAAGATTCAGTAAAGAACTGGTTTTTCTAAGCGTTGGCATTTGGAACACATTCAAACTCTAGTTATATACTGAATAATCATAAAAGGCAGCACTTGTTAATCACAAAATTGGAGACTTCCAAAATTTGGAAATATGCTGATTTAATGCCAAAGCTACATACAGTTTGTCTAATATGCACAAATAGAAATTGCAGTTAAAGACACATAATACAGTAGGTGATGGCAATCTCATGCTGGATGTGATTGTATGGTACATTTCACAATAGTTATAAAAAGATGAAAGACAGATCTTGAGGACCATAAGAAAGGGATTATTTTACAGACATTGAACTCACAGTCACAGGCACCAAGGAAAAAATTTCGTGTTAAGGAAATAATACAAACAGTGAAGCAAAATAAACAGCCCAGTGGAAAAAAACATTTAAATATATGCTACAATAAGAAAAAGATGAAGCTGATTTGTAATCCAGACTCTATTTGATATTTATTACTTGCACCTCCCTCTTCAGGAGTCTGCACAAAAATGAAGCCACCAGAGAGCACCTGGGGAAGGAACTCCTCCTAGGTGAAGCTTTGCTGTTTGAAGAAGGAAAAGCAAACAACAAAGTAATCCACACCAGACATGTTTGTGTGGCTCCATAAAATAAAGGCCATATCTATAGCCTCAAGCAGAGCACGAAATTAGGATAGCAACTATAAAACAAACCACACTTTATCTATATAAGATACATTTCAGGTAGGTTTACTCCAGACCAGATCTAAACCGCTCTGTACATTGAATATTCGGTAGCGGTTGGGAGCACATCTTCCAGTTTGTCTTCCTCCAAAAGTTACAGCAGACACAATCGTCTTAAATTGCTCCATGACATGAGACATCACATAGTAAGAGGGATAATTAGGAAATTCACTTGAAAACAATTCATGCTCCAAACTAGAACATAGCAAGCAGTGCTGAAAATTAAGACCATTATCAAAGAATTCTTGATCTCAGATCAGTCTGATTTTCAGAAGGCGGTAGAATTAGACTACCATATGTTGAATATAAACTACTCATACTCCTGTTCTTTCCACTTTCTGCTCATTTCAATACAAAATTGTATCCATTCATTGTTTCTTTAAAGCAAGAACTGTAGGTTGCAGGTAATACTTGTTACATGACAATAAAGATTTAGTATCTTAAGACATATAATTAGTAAAATAAACGTCTTTTGAAATCTATAAAAAGCCTCATTGACAAGATATATCCTAAGAGTCTACCTTGTACTATGTTAGTCACACACAAAAGAAAAAACTTTTGAAAAAAGTTTTTTGTTTTTGGTTTTTAGGAAAAATACAGCCATACACAAAAACTCCATCTAAATGCACTATGGGTTGCTGATTCCAGTAGCCTGATAAAGATGAGATTCCACATTCCAGTCCCAGCCAGAAACAAGGCTGAGCATGTATATATTTCCAGCAGACACACACAGCACAAAGGGTTCCTCATGCTGGTTTCCACTATGGCTGATCAGGACAAAGAAACATTACTGCAGTGACACCTGCCTCATACACAGATATACACACACAAACAGGTCTCTCAAGCAATCCCCAGACCTTAATGTGTCCCCAGTAGCTGGCTTGGACTTGCTGATCCCTCCAGCAGCCAACTGGCAGACCTTCTGTTCTCTGAGTCTCTCGGATTTATGGCTGCTTCAAAACCTGGCTCCCAAGCAATTATACCTAGTCAACAGCCTAATAATAGGCCTGATTAATATTAATTAGCTTAACACTGCACGCTGAGTGCATGCACTCCAGTTACTGGCACCTCAAGGCACATGGGTCCCTACAATCCAAAGGTCCAACTCCAGTGTGGGCCATGGTCTGACACTGGCACTTAAAGTTCCTTTTCTACACATAAACACAGAAGGGAGCCCCCTCACTCAGGAAAACACAACAAGCTGCTTTATCCCTCTTATCCTTCTACCTTACTATGCTTGTACCTCCCAAAACCACCCCAAATCCTCCCTTTCCCTTTCTTTGGTACTGCCCCTAAACATACCATACTGAGTACTGAACAACTCCATGATGTTCTTTCCCTCCATCCCATAACGAGGGTCATGGAGCTCATAACCTTGATATGGCAGACTGAGGAAGAGAAAGATGAGGATGCTCTATTTCTCAGATTGTTAGGATAAAGGATGAGCCTTTTACCACAAAATCTAAGAATTCCCCCAGCTCACTTAAAAGTAAGGTCAAAGATAACTGCATTACTGTATACTTTGTACCTCAAATATTCAGGAGTTAAGGGCTGTGATAGGGGAAAAATAATTATAAAGGCTTATTTTAAAGCCAGCAAATCAAATCAAAAGCTTACTAGGATGCACATACCTTTCCCTACAGCCTTAAAATAATGAAAACATTATTTTGTCATAGTGATAAGGACTTGCCTTGACCAGTTAACATCACCTTTTAATTGCTTCAATGAATTATATGTGTCAAAAAATAAACTTCCGTCTCCAGCTTTCCAGTAGCTCCCTTCCCCTTCCCTCCCCCACGTATGGGAAGGCTGCTTTAGGGTCCCCCCAGAGCCTTCTCTTCTCCAGGCTGAACAAGCCCAACTGTCACAGCCCGTTTACATAAGAGAGGTGCAAGAACCCTCTGATCATCTTTGTGGACTCACTCTAGTAGTTACTTTCATGTCTTTCTTGTACTGGGGACCCCAGAGCTGGACACAATACTGCGGGTAGAGTCTTACAAGAACAGAGTAGAAAGGCAGAATCACCTCCCTCGACCTGCTGATCATGCTAGTTTTGATGCAGTCCAGGATATGGATGCCTTTGAGCTGCAAGAACACACTGCCAGGTCACGATGAGCTTTACATCCACCAACACCCCAGTCCTCCTCCTCAGGGCTGCTCTCAACCCATTCTCCACCCAGCCTGTAGTTGTGCTTGGGATTGCACTAAACCATGTGCAGGATCTTGCATGTGGCCTTGCTGAACTTCATGCAATTTGCATGACTTGCCTCTCAAACCTGTCAGGATCCCTCTGGATGCCATCCCTTCCCTCCCAAACCACACAGCTTGGAGTCATCAGCAACATTGCTGAGGCTGCACTGGATCTCACTGTCCATGTCTCAAGGAAAGATACTAAGCAGTGCTGATCCTAGTACCGAGCCCTGAGGACCACCACTCACCACTGGTCTCTGCTTGCACAGTACAACAGTGATCACAACTCTCTGAGTGTGACTGTCCAATGAATTTGTCAAAGACTGGATTAAAAGGCCAACATCCAACATAAAACTCTGCAAAAGCAGAGAATGCCAGTCCAAGGCATTCAGACCATGGCAAGACCCACAAGCTCCAAGACGCTGTATTTCATGCACTTCTGAAGGGGCTGTGGTTCCCTGATGTCTGCCTTGCTGCACACCGTTAGAAGCACGCCACCTTGGTAATAGTCAACTTCCGACTTAAAAGATCTACACCCCACTCATGCAACACTTCGTGCACTCCCCTCTGACTGTTGTTGAGGTTCTTGGGGCTCCTCTCAGCCTAATGGAGAAGTAATACACTGTCAAGGTAACTGCAAAACACCAGAGAATACGTCACACACCGACTACAAAACAGTTTGGTGAGTTCATAGATTAACTGACCACAGATTTACAACAAACCCATATGGTAAAATGCAAACCTAAAGAACGTGCAATTAAAAAGTCACTGTTGCCAAGATGCTACTATAGGCACTACTAACTAAATAAAAGGAAAAAAACCCACAGAACTTCATTTTTTCCAGTTTTATTTAAGGAATTGTTTCCCAGGTGACAACCCAAACCCATACTGCTGTTGTGGCTCCAACGTGTACACCTCCACACAGCAGAAGAGATGGTGCAGCACGGGACTGGAGGGCAGGCAGGACTGCACCACTCACTCCACAAACTGCTCACATTCACGGAGACCACCTTCAGCTGGCCACCATGCCCAACCCTGCAAGAACAGATGCTACAGAAGTTTTGTCTGAGAAACTCTGAAAAGTCATGATTTACAGTTTGGCCTGTTCCACAAGTAATTCGTGCAAGCTTACATATTTCATACAGCTGACAACATATATTCACCTGCTGCAACTACTGTACACATGCTCTTACATACACAAAGTGTGAAATTAAAAAAAACCAAAAACACATCAAAAGCACCCCAGCTTCACTGCAACATCACTAATTTCACGGCAATTAATAGCAAATTGCTCCCCAACTGTCCTGTGATGTCAAGAACTAAAGCTTCCTGGGCAATTTGTGGCAGCATATATATTTATTTTTGCAAGGATATTGAATTTATAAAGGACATTGAATTTATTTATTCCTAAGATGAAGTATCACCAACTCCAGCTGAGCTCAAGTAATTCAGAAACTCCTCAGCCTCACAAAGCAAGCCTTCCTATGATACAGCAGTATCTTCTGATCCCTCCCCATGAATCATTGAAAGTGAAGCATTCTATCACAGGCTCCTAGAGGTACATTCAGCATTAGTTTCATGCAATACTTATTGTAAATAATAGGGAGTTTGTGGTCTGAGGCTCATAAACTGCTGGTGCTGTGGCAACTGATCAGCTCCTCTTGGTTCTGGGCACCTCCTCTGGGTCGATCCTGATCTGGAAGGCCAGATGCCCACCAAAGCCCATCTATCTCTTCCCTTCTCAGCTAGACAGGGGAGAAAAATAATAAGAAGCTTATGGGCCAAGTTAAGGATGGGCAGAGATCATTCAGCAATTAACACCACAGGCAAAACAGACTCATCACAGAATAAATGCATCCAATTTATTACCCAGTCAAAAAAGAGTAGGATGAGAGATAAAAATGAATTTTAAAAACACCACCTTCCATCCTTCTTTCTTGGCTCAACTTTACTCATGATTTCTCTCCCTGCCCACTTGCACAGGAAGACAGGGAATGGGGGTGGGGTCAGTTCATCACATGCTGTCTCTGCCTCTTCTTCCTCCTCAGGGGAGGACTCCTCACACTCTTCCCCTGCTTCAGCATGGAGTCTCTCTCATGGGAGACAGTCCTTCATGCATTTCTCCAACCTGAATCCTTCCCAGGAGGTCTTCAGTTCTTCATGAAATGCCCCAACATAGCTTCCACAAGGTGGAGACCTTCAGAACCAGACTGCTCCAGCATAGTCCCCTATGGTGTGACAAGTCGTCCCCCCCCCCCCCCAAATCTGCTCTGGCATGGGCCTTTCTCTCCACAGACTGCAGGTCTTTCCAGTAGCTTGCTTCAGCACAGGCTTCCCATCAGGTCATAGCTCCCTTCAGATGTCTCCACCTGCTCCACCATGGGGTCCTCCACAGGAAGCAGGTGGCATCTCTACTCATCATCTTCTGTGGGCTGCAGGGAGACAGCTTCACCATGGTCTTCCCCACAGGCTGCAGGGGAATCTCTGCTCAGGCACCTGGAGCACTTCCTTCACAGACCTTGGTGCCTGCAAGTTTTTTTTTTCATCATCTCACCTCCTCTCTCTGGCAGAAAAAAGGTGCAGCTTGTAGTTCGTTTATTTTTCCTTCTTAAGTATGTTATCACAGAGACACTACCACTGTTGCTGATTGGCTTGGCCTTGGTTAGCAGCAGGTCTGGCCTTGGGCCATCTGGACTGGCTTTGTCAAACTCAGGGGAAGCTTCTAACATTTTCTTGCAGAAGCCACCCCTGCAGCCCCCTCCTCCATGCCTTATAAAAAGCTACGGGGCGGGGGGAGTGATAGAGCAGCTTTGGTGGGCATGTGACCTCCAGCCATTGTCAACCCACCACAAACAGTTAATCTAAAACCCAAAAGTAAAGATTATACACACACACCAGTTCTCACAAGGCAAAATTTGGTGCTGGTCCTATCATTGTCAACATACATTCCCGCTTGTAGTAGAACGCCAGTATAAAACTGGCATTCCAAATTAAAACAGATTCTTATTAAAACACTTTGCATTTGAGAAGGATGACACTGGAAGAGACAGTCACATGGCATCCTGCCTTTTTGACTGTGGAATCTCATGCAACAGCAAGGCTGTCAGAAACACACCACTGTTTGGTATACAGGAACACCACCACTTCAAATCAACTTATCCTCTTCATGTCTTATAGGACACAGATGTCTTGGCAAGGTTGGCACTAAAAAAACAAAACAAAACAAAAAACCACCAACCAAACAAACCCAGGCTATTCAAACAGCTGATTTGATTTTGTTATGCCTGAACAGTCACATGCTCAGTTGTGATGTGCACTCTGTTTATGCCTTGAGTCAATATAAACCTTTTGGTTGTTTATTAGCATAAGCAGCAGTTTTTAAACTGATTTCCTGTGATACAAAGAAACAAAACAACTACTGCAGAAATAAATCATCCAAATGAAATAAAAAGAAAAGTACATCTCAAAGATCAGTAAGTCTATTAATAAATATATGAATGTCCACAGACCATACAGTATAAGTTTTGGAGTTTTTTCCACACCTTAAATATAAAACCAACATAAAGCATCTTAACAAGGAAAATGAAATTGAACTGTTAATAACTACCCCTGTAAATGCTCCCATCCTGGAGCAAACAGCACAGCTTAGCCCACAGTTTTACAGGTACATCACAATCATTGCAGCTACCCAACTTACAAGCCTTAACTGCACCTGCATCACAGGTAACAGAGGAGCATTATGACCAGAAAGTATTCTTTCCGTATCACCTAGCAGTTTCCAAGCAACTCACTTGTCAGAAGTATTGTTTTCAAGAAGTACCAAGACACTGAAACACACGTACTTTAAAACTATCTTTTATGCACTCCAAAGATGGAACATAATTGTCAGCTTGGCACCCAATTGATCCAAACTACTAGTAGAAGGGGATTAAAAACGAGCTGTCCACTATTTTGCTTTGCCTGTAAATAATCTGAGTCATCTTTAACTGCACCCACAAAGAATAACACATCTGTGTGGTCTTCACATCAGGTAAGCCATCACTCTTAGTTACTGTACCGCTGAACTAAAAGCAGGTTTTTTCCACTTTCCACTGCTATGACTCACTGATCATAAATCACAAAATATGGAATGTTTGTCATAAAATGTTGATTCATACACAGTTTAAATATTTCCACGGAGTTGTAAGTATTACTGTATGAGAGATTTCTTGAATGAGTTACGCTTTTCCAAGATGATACTTCTCTTAGAGTTGTGTTAAAAAGAGTTGAATACACCTGACCCCAAGAGAAGAAAAACAATTACACATTAAAGCAACCGGAGTTTTGGTTTTGTTTTGCTTAAACATATATCACACAGCTTGCTTCATATTTGACAAGCAGGTATAGGTTACTGTCTCCTGTTATCATAAGCTTAGGGAAAATCTTGGAGGTCAGTTACCCCAAACCCTAGACCTCATAACAGCTAAGCTTAATTCAGTGCCTGTAATGATACATATTTACCCCTACAGTACCCTGTATAACATATGATTGTTGAAGTACAGACTAACAAAACCCCAAAATAGTTAAATTAGAACAAATCTGCAGCGTAACATACTAAGCAAGTCACAACCAGACAGGCAAACATTTGTTAATCAGCCTGTCAAATACAACAGGCTAGTCTGCAAGACACCTTGATCCATATTTGCATCTTCAAGAAGGAAAGAAAAAATTGGAGGCAGTCTGAAAATCTAAAGCCCTTCCTTTTTTCCACCCATGACTTCAAGGATAAGCCTAGCTATACCCACAAACACTGCATGGAGACTGGCTGTGCTTTCTACCAGGTGCAGCAGGAGGAACCATGAATGAAAATACACAACAGGCACCTCTCCAGCTTACTCCCTAAGCTGATGTGAGAGAGGAAAAGCTCTAAGTGAAGTCAGGTGAAACTTGTTTCAGTTTAATTCTCCCATTTTGCATTCCTACATCATTTAGAAACATTTACAGTTCTGTTGTCCATTCTGAGAATCATGACAGCTTTCAAATTTGCACTCCCTTTTAACCTTTGAATCAAATGTGATTTTAAGCCAAAGAAAATACTGAGAATTTCTTTAATGTAGCAAATTACCAAAGAGGGGCATGCTACCACACTCCCCAGCTGTCTATGATACCCTTTCAATTATTCAAAGCATTATTAAACCTCTAACATTCCCGTTTCAACTGAACAGTCCAAGCAGTTAAGTAGTATGGCAGGCTAACAAACTTGGAAACTGTGCCCACACGAGGATTTTCTGTGACTGGATTTTCAAAGGTTTTCTGACTCAACAGAAGTACTGCAGCAGAACTGGAGCTGTACAGACTCGGGAATTCAGGACACCAGCACACACTCACTATATCCAATGCACAGTTAACTCCTAAGAGCACCGTATTTGTTATACACTCCAAAACCAACTCCTTGGAAAGCCTCACTCACCCAAAATTATCAAACTTGCAATAATCCTGGAGAACTGATTTAAGTGTCCTTTAAGGACAATTACCAGTCAAACAAATACTTCTAGGCAGTATCACATTAGAGTCTCACAAGCATTGCACTATCAAACAGCAAGCTGATGTCAGGCTCATTTTGACCGATCTTTCATTACTCTTTTCTGTAAGCCACAGTCACATTTGCCAATTGTTGTTACCACCATTCAGATAAGAACATTTCCAAATTCTTCATTGAAAGAATTTTACTGATAGGCAGATGTCCTGCTGGGTGTACTGGGTTTACTTGGCCACAGGGAGGGCTGCAGTGGGGACTAATGTGAGACGCCACCAGGGTCAGAGTGGCTCCATGTCAGAGTCAGTTCCAAGTCTACAGAGGACCCAATACACTTGATAAGATGCTTCGAGTATTTAGTCGGTCTTCAGCATCGGGAGGAGTTTTTTTTAAATTATTTTACAATTTATCATTCATTCAATTTTATCATAAAATCTATCACTTTCATTAACTGGGTAAAGCTCTTGAGGTATGCTCCTTACAATTCCCTTTAATGAAGTGCCATGACAAGCAGTGAATGCTGTTCATTATGAAATAGGAAAGAGTTGCACACTGGAAAGCCTACTGAGAATCTGTAGAAGATACATCTTATTCATCCTGCAATATCTCTGTAGTATCACTGCTTGAAAGTAACTGTTCTCAGCTGCTGCAGTTGTATACCCTGTGACCTGTTAAGGCCAGCCTGGGTCATAACATGATTACAGAGATAGGAATCTAGTTTATTTATCAGCCTTCCAACAGCAATCCTCACATCAATCACACAAAGTAACCTTGGTACAGGTGTCTCATCTGCTTTTGGCCTTAAACAAAACCTGATTAACTTCATATACATGCTACATAGACACATCATTAACATTATCACAATACTCCAAGATGTCATTCCAGCTCCTTTCTCTATTTCAATTTTGTATAATCTATCCACTAAGCATGCATCACACTTGACTGCAGTACAAGCAATATTTGATGTGGAAGTTTACAGTGTGAGGACCTGAGAGGTTTAAATACATTCAGACTGGTAAATGCTGCAAAAAGCAAGTACCAGGCAAATCTTTGCAAGCTAAAAATAGAACAACAGTTCCATTTGCTATGAATGATGGCTTGCAGCAAATAATTACTCCTTTTCTTCCTAAACATTATTTTAGTGTAACTATGGCACCAAATGTAAAGTTCTGATGATTTTATGAAGGATTGTCTCTTAAAACTGTGACACGATTTCATCTCACACCAACAACAAACATTTATTTAAAATTATCTGAAAGCCAAACACTGAAATACTCAGAATATAAACAATTACAATTAACTTACACTTTACTGTCTTATGATAAGAAAAATAAAGGCAGCAAGTACAGAACATGACATCAAGACTGCAATATTTTAAGTATTGGCTTTCACGATAACCAATCCATTCATATGCATCTTTAATACTACCACGCTGTTAAAAAAAAACCCCGGTCCTTTGTACAAAACAAAATGAACACTAATAAAAATGCATTATATTTAATTCAACAAAAATCACATAGCCAAGTATTTAAGCCAAGGAGCTTGTCTGTGAAAGAAAAGCTCAATAAGAAGCACTAAGACCACAATCTTAGTGTTTCTTAAAACACTAAAAAAAAAAAAAACCAAAAAAGCAACTGACTCGAGCAAACATGGCCTGGCAGAGCAACAGAGCTACTCTCTAATCGAACATCAAAGGTCTCCAAAATACTCAATACCTGAAGGACAAAGAAATTCCTACTTTAATTCAATGACACATTTTTGCCATCTCAACAGGACGAGAGCCATATGCTGAAGATAACCTGGAAGCATAGTCCCCACTCATGTGTAAAGATCTCAAGCTCCCCTTTCATGCCTTATCCGTTTTTCTTCTCCCAGAACTGCATTGTTGTGCATTTCCAACACAATGCCACTTGTAGGGCAGCTGCCTACTGTGGGGCAGCTGTGGTTTTTCACACTTAAAAAATCTAGCAGCTAAAACATCCAGCTCCAGATACAAATATTCTACTAGAAACGAACTAAAGCCATCCAGTCGATGGGAGTACAAGCAAGGAGCCCTTGATATCGTATAGTGCAGTGCTGCCCCCTCCCAGGCACACCAGCAAGTCAAGAGAAGCAGGCTGGTGAAGAATGGCAGTAGCACAGGCCACAACTATCACTGGCTAAGGGAGAGCTGTGTAACACCAGCGCAGCGCTTCATCTGTTCTTTGATAGAAGGATGTCTACTGAAACAAGGAACAAAACCTTGTTGGCTAACATGTTCAGCTTGGAGGACTACTCTGTTTACTTCTTCTGTGTCTACAACACAAGCAATCGAGAGAAAAAAAAAAGAAAAAGGAAAATCAACCCCAAGGGCAATACAAAAAGTCAGTTACCCTGTTCTTTGACTAACGGTACAACAACAGATGGGCATATATTTTTTAAATCCTGAGCTGATCACCTCCACTCAGATTGTGTGAATCTTTCCCCCTGACCAGCCCCTTCAGGAGGGGAGCAGAGAAGGTACGTTCTTCCTGTCAAAACAGAGGACTTCATGCCCACACCACCACCTACACAAGCAATGTCACAACCTCTCTTGCAGAAGACGGTTTCCATTTCCTGCACAGGCATTCTGCGGCTAACGCAACTGCAGCGGTGCAGCAGCACAGACTCAGCAGCCCAACAGCAATGGGCAGAGGTAAGAGGAGGAGAAAAAGAGCAGCCAAAATATTCTCGGTAACGATTCAAAGATGACACTGTAAATAAACAGAGATGTTTGGCTAACTTTTAATTTAGCTCATCCAAGCAGGTAGTACAACGCAGTAACTCTGAACCTTACCCCTCATTTTACTAAATGGATTGCCCGGGGGTTTAAGTAAGAATCTGCCCAGTTCTCAGATGACTGGAGAAAGCACTTGAGACTGTTTTCTCTGTACCAGGATATTCCAGTATTAGCTTCCCCACTGTATCGTGTTCTGTCTCATTTTCCACAGGAAAAGATGGAAGTTTACTGACGTTCAGAATATCAGCATAATACACTGGGGCAATGCATGGAAAGCATGTTCACCAACCCCATTTGCTAGTGGGTGTCAGAACTGCTTCAAATTAATAAAGAGAAATTTAGATACTAGTGTCTTTAGTGTGCTTTTAAACTAAAATTCTTCCATATGCTTTCCAGGGTCACACATACTTTTCGCAGAAATGCACCAGCACAGGCATTATTTACCCAACTGCAACAGTTTCATGGGAAATACACAAACTTTTTGAAAGAACAATAAAGTTATGTTTAATGTGAGCTAGACTGCTGAAACACTATAAATACTTTGTTGTTCCACGTTAGTACATATAATTTTCAATATTACAGTGTTTCAGAAAGATATGTTAAAGGAGATCTCCCATTCTCCCTGATATACAGCTTCAAATATTTAACAATATATTTTAGGTGATAGCACCCAAGCAAATGACTGAAAGACTCTTATTTCAGAAACATATCTTTTCAGAAAGACCACAATGACAAAAGTGCTAGAAAATGAGATGACTAAAAGAATAAATACATCCTTCAGCAAGTAGTAGTTATGGGCAAATGAAGAAGTCACACGAGTACTCTGCAAATTAAATGTAACCAGAAATAATCACAAAACAGAAGATTACAGTAACATTTTTTTCTAAATGCATAAAAAATAGTATATTTTTCAAAGGCATTCAAAGCAAAAAAGTTTATTAAACTGTGTGCTCTGCTTCACACACCTTAAACAAACAAGCTATGGAGACAGGGTGAACAAGTATAACCTAAACCATGAGTTTGGTAAAGAGAAATAGGTTTCTTGGCAACAAACACTACAGTCTATCTGAATTTCTGAAAAGATTAACTACGTTCAAGACTAAAGGTTCTTGAAAAAAAATAAACTGACATGAGATGAGGGGAAATCATTCTTCTAGAGCAACTGTTTAAAAAAATGAAGATATACAAATAAACCTTCAGTTTTGTGATTCAAGAGGTCATCAGTAAGTTCTAGTGAAAGTCTGCTGATGATATAAGCTGTTCAAGTAAAAACAAAAAGTGAAAACTACATGTGGTGAATAGAGATAACTTCACAAATGCTAACTCACCATTAAGATAGTGATAAATGCTCCACCCCCCCACCCCCATATATGCTTAAACATAAAGGAATGCACAAAGGAAAAACACTTAGTAAGTTTATATATAAAACATGAGTCTCTGAGTCCTCCATTATCAAGGCAGGCAAAAAGATGCTTCAGCTTTAAGAGAACTTATCCTGAACTATGTGTTGACTACTCAGGAGCTACCAGGTTATCAAACCATAACACTGCCAAGTCATTGGGGATGGTGTAGGAACAGCACAGAGGGCATCATTACATGAAGATGCAAGTTCATAGTACACCTCCATTTTGTTCTCTGTATCTTAAAAATATAGAAGAGGGATAAAGGAAGGCAACTGGGTTGGCCTCTACTAGGGAAACATTTACTAAGAGAAGTGGGGTTAAACATATATATGGTGAGATTCTTTTACCTCAAAAAAGTAACTGATATAGAACAAGAGAGGCCTACAATCTGTAAAGAACAGAAGAAATGGAGAATCATTGCTTATTTTTCCCATATTATTAAAACTACAGACATTAAATTAAGCCATCAAGATGCAGGCTTCATTTAAAAGTCTGGGTTTTTTTTATCCCAAGCACTGCCTAGGTAAGCTGCAAAATTTGTGTTTCCATGGATCTTAAAAAACTCTTTCTGAACTCATGTAATTAATGAGAGGGATATCCAAGACATCTGCATGTTTAATAGCTCATCATCTTCAGCTTTGTAATTTTCTGAGCTGCAAATTGCTGGTGTAGTATCACAGCAAGTTGCCCTGTTCTTAATGTTCTCCCCATGGCAGCTGCTACTGATCACTGTTAAAAGACAGGATACAGGGTTGAGTGAACTTAGAGTTTGACTCCATGTGGCAACAGCTTCTAGTGAAAGAATTGACAACCTAAAAAACCTTTGAGAATATCTTGTTCAAATAAACTTTTTACTGTTTCAACCCTAGCACATAATTCAACTGTTTCTAAACCCACACAGCATGTTTCAATTCCTACCAATTCACCTTTCTTGTTTCTTAATACAGATGGTCATATTCACATAGGCAAGGGAGTTTTAAGTTAGAGAAGCTAAAAAGAAAAAAGAACAACAGACTAAAAGTTATAACTAGAGCAATTTAGAAGGCTGTATATCGTTCTTTCAGAACAAACTACCCAGCAAACCAAAATCTACTAAGTTGTGAATAACAACTTTATCTCTGCAAAATAAACAGATTTCTGTAGCAAGTGTTGTCAGACGAGTCCTTCGGAGATGTTGCTACAAGCACTGGAGCATTTAAAAGCCTTTCACACAGATTTGATACCAATGCCACTCAGGAAGTACAGAAAGCCAGGTGGAAAGCATGAACCCCAATGTAAAACAGGCAGCAAAATAAAGTTATTCTCCCTGTAAGAGTTTAACTCAGTAGCAAATATACTTAAAAAAGAATCATGCAAGTAAGAAAACAGCTTACTTACAGATGGCTATGAGCTGTCAGTTGTACCATCCAATGTTCTGTTCAAAGTCAGAGCAGAAATGCTTATTACTTTGTTATAGTGAACTGCTTTAGTTTGATACTGCTGAAGTTTTTAAACATTGATTCCTCTTTCCTCAGTTGAAATTAAAAAATTTGCTGCCTCCAGTGTTCTGGTGCAATACCATGATGCTTCAACTCATTAATTACAGTATTATACCTGGTCTCCAGTAGTTTACAGAACATGATCATAACCTTTTATTATTTATGTTTTGCTTTATACTTCTTCATACAGCTCATGCAATGTTCTTTTTGGAAAGCAGTGTCCAAGACAGCACAACACTTTATATCCATAACTAATATGCACTTTAGGAGTGCATGAATTTGTCTGCCTTTGGCCTGCCCTTCTCCTGTCTGCTTTTTTATTTTTCTAGACAAACTATCTTTTCAGCCAACATATTCCTCTATTCCATTTTGTCAACTGTATTAGTAAAAGAAAAATTAAGAAAAAAAGGCTGCAAAGTCAATGGGACAGAACAATAGATCCAAACCAGGCTGTGGAGGCCATCTATGACATACAGGCAGTTGACTGCAGCTACTTTTAGCAAAAGAGTCAGAAGTAGGACTTTTTCAAACTAAAGCAAAAGCTTCCTATGAAGGCTCAAAATGGATCTGAATATTAGTTTACAAAAATCCAAGCCAAATACAACTAAACTCATCAATTATTGGAAGCCTGTCTGAGCCCACAATGTAGTTCAAAAGACTAAAAGCGCTTTTACCTGATCAACAGTTTAAGCTTCAGAAGAGAAGAGACATGCTTGGGGCAACACTTACTTACTATGCATAAGCTTGTTTCAAATGAAATGCCTATACTGCTGAAGAATGGACAAAGTTTCTCTACATGCTCCATATGACTTGCTTAGTAGGCTAGGAAACATAGCACTGAGACAGAAGAGAAGCACCTCGATTCACACAGCTGTGTACTGAGGGACATGTTGGATTTGCACTGATGTGCGTATATGTACCCTCACACATAGGCAAAAACAGTAAGGTCAACACAGAAAACAAAAGCCTGATTGCAGGCTCCATTCACATCTTAATCATCACAACCCACACACACCCACACTGAGTCACTAAACAACCATGTGCCGCTATAAACTTATTTTAACTTACCCTGGCCCAACTTGTATAAAGGTTGGGTCGTGCTCAACCAATAAACTGCTTTTTAAAGCATTTTCAATCTAGGATGATCAGACATGTTTAGGCTTGCATTCTGTTTCCTTCATGTCAGAACTCCATGCTATCCAAACCCACTCTGAAAAGAGAAACATCAACCTTTCCTCTTGCAGTTTTAGGAGACTACTATAGTCTCAGAGATTTACAGTACGAATGAATTTGCCTGGACCCCTTGTGAAGAGAAAGATGACCACTCAGGGTTACGATCTTCCATAAAATTTTGTATGTTTGGTGAATACATTCATTTACCTTCACATAGCAACCTTGGTATTTTTATTAATATATGCACTACTCAACTTCACGGCAAACTCTCAGAAGTTATGAAATCTCAATTAATTATCACCAGGAAAACATGTTTGTTACATGCTTTTCTAATGTCTCTGGCAAATTTGTTAACTGGATAGGTACAAAACCACTCCTTTAGCATTCAGTTCTTAATTTCTTTTTCCTGGAATTGCTCCCTTCACGTACAGATTTTGAGGCCAGACGTGAAATTACACTGAAAAGTCTCAGAGCTCGTGTAAACAATAGTGTAAAAATTCGCTATCAAAACCTAGCGCCATACAGGTTAGTTCATTCAGAGTTGTTTAAACAAGTGATCTAATCTTTATTTTAAAATTGTCAGTCGTGGTCAAGTTTCAACTTCCTCTGGAAGAACTTAACAACAGAAGCACCAGAAGCTCTCCACATGGTGGAGTTATTCAGCAGGTTGGTAACATAGTGCATGGCCATACTGACTAGGAAAGTCTTCAAGCACCACGCTTCCCTCTGATGCTTGCCCAGGAGTCACAGATAATATGTTTCTTGCACCTAATACATTCTCTACAGATGCCCCTACTTATTTTCAAGCAACCACACAAAGGTCCAGCTCTACTTCACACTGTTTTATGACAAAGCTTGGATTTGCTTCCTCCACCACAGATTTTTTCAGAATTAGAGATTCATATAGCAACTTGATTGAAGATAACCAAAATGCCCTGTTAAATTATAAATCAGAGCCTTCTGGTTTAACTTTTGGCAAACAAAGGTCCAGCCTGAATGTTTACAACTGGCAAAATCATTCTAGCAGAGAAGAGGCATCCATCCAAACATATTTGTACACTAGCAGAATATATTTGCTCCATCCAGTAGCTCAACCGTACAGTTTTAACCATGAATCAGTGACTTCATACTAATCCCCAAGTCGGTCATTGGTTCCTGAGTTTATAGCATGAGCAATGCTCTGCACCTAGCTAGACTGTCTGTATTTACTCTCCACATATCTCTCCTATTCCTCAAGATAAACACACACAGTGTTTTGGAGAAATAGCTGCACTGCTGTTAAAATAATCACACTAAGCAATGCTCACTGCAAAATGAGACAGTTTTAATAAATACTTGTACATGTCATTTTTATTGCATAGCTACCTTGGTACAGCAGTGCATGCATCTGGACCCAATGAAGTAGCACCATTACTTGTAGGAAAAAGTTTAATTTTTTCCATTGCTAACCCTACTGCTGTATGTCAAAGTAGGACAGCTCTTGATTGTTACCATCAAAAGACCCCAATAGAGAGGCAAAACCATAAAAATAAATGAACTTGAAGAGGAATATACAGAAAGGCAGATAACTGCTTTATTTGCAAACAGGTTTGCCCTTCCACGTAAACATTAAAGCCACAGAAAAATATTCAAGAATTCTGTAACATTCTTTGATTCAATTCAAAGGAAGCTGCTTTGTTGCAACTTGCTGACCAATTAAATGAGAAAAAAAAAAAAAAAGGAAAACTCTGCTAAACTGAAAACAAATTCAGCCAATAGGCTAGGCTTTGCTACAGTTAAAGAACACGGTTACAGATGTTTTAACCGTACACTAGGTACGGTAAAGGGAAGTACACTACCCATGGAAAAAAAATATATTTGAAGAACCTATTCTAGACATGGTGGAACAAACTAAGCAAGGAAGCAACTGAAGCACTTCAAGTGAAAGAGAGATACAAGGAAGGACAGGCAGGGAATCTGAGAGTTTAAATCAGCAATATCTATGACAAAGAGCTTCATTAACCTACAAAGTGTCAGCAAAAAAAAGTTGCATTTCTTCACCTCTGCCAGTCTAAACAAGGTCTCCTTCCAAGCACTTCCTGTGAAAGTGTGTACAAAAAAATAGTGTACAAAACCAGTTTTACAGTAAAAACAACTCCACAACTCCATCAAATTATTCAAGACAGTTTCACTCAACTTTCTCTTTAAAGTTAGTTACGCTCATTGTCCGTTATACAGAATTCCATCTCAATAACCAATGCAGATAGTATAAACACTCTCCTAGAATAGGAGACTGGGTATCCTACTTCAACTGTCATAGTAACATCATCACTCTAGTTTTACAATTTTCCCTATAATTCTGACATGTAGTGAAGGAGAAAAAATACAAAACAAAAAGCAGCCAATAATAATGTCAGTATACCTTACATTTAAGCCACCTCTTTATAAATCCTTAAAGTCACCCATTCCTGCTGATTTCAAAACCACTTACCATCACCATTGCTCATTACATTATGAACAACACAAGAACAGACCAACATGTTCACAACACTGCAAAGAGTCTACACATTCTGTTGTACTTCACAGATCACGTCTCCTGAGTTGCCTGACTCAAGAGCCCCTTCAGAGATCTGGCAAGACTAGAAAGCTGGCAAATCATAAAAATACAAAATTTAATGAGAAAATTTAATAAGAAAAGTGCTGGGTTTCTCCACCTGGGCAGGGTAATCCTGGTAATGCATACAAATTGGGGGACGAGAGGATGGAGAGCAGCCCCATGAAAAGAGACTTCGGGGTTTGGGTTGATAGCAAGTTGAATATGAGTTAACAGTGTGCCCTGGCAATCAAAAGAGCCAACCATGACCTGGGTGAAACAAGCTAGTCAGTCACAGAAGTAACTGTCCAACTCTACACCACACTGCTGTGGCCCCACCTTGAGTCATGTGCGCAGTTTTGGGTGCCTCCACATAAGTAGGACATCAAAATACTGGAGTGCGTCCAAGGGAGGGTGTGCAAGATAGTAAAAGGCCTTGAGGGCAAGACTTCTGAAGAGTAGGTGAGGTTATTTGGCTTGTTCAGCCTGGGGGTGACCACACTGCAGTCTACAACTTCCTCGAGGGCGGCAGTGGTGGGGGAGGTGCTGATATCCTCTCTCTGGTAGTCAGACACAGGACATGATGAAATGGAAAGAAGCTGCATCAGGAGTATTTCAGTTATGTGTTCAGAAAAGGCTCTTGCAGTTGGTGTCCCTGTCCAGGCTGCCCACGAAAGCGGTCACAGCACAAAGCCTGTCAGAGTTCAGGCAGCATCTTGACAACACTCATAATCACACAGTTTAGCATTAGGTAGTCCTGAAGGGAATTGGACTTGATGATTTTTATGGTTCACTTCCATCTTGGGATATTCTATGGTTCTGTGAAATGAAGCCTTAAGAATCTAACAAAAATTTGCTATCTAATCCCCAGTGCGTTCATGACCTACCACAACTTTTCTAGCAAACAGAACCAGCTATATTTTATTTCTTCTCAGACCCCCACCCCTAAGACATTTTACTGAAGTGCTATGGAAAACATTTCTTCAAGTATGCTTCCCTCCTCAATCTCCAATCCTTGCTTTGTGAATCCAAAGAATCAAGAGAGAACTTATCTGAAAAATAAACTATAATACAAGAGGAAAAATATTAAGGTACTAAATTTAATGTGGCAGCTCTAGAATTCAAAATTCAGATCATCTTCCTCATAGAAGTAAAATTAATCCAGCAGAGACATTAAAGCTGTAACATAGTCATCACTCTGCAGAAAAAATTAGGTGACGTTCTAGTGGTGCAGGTTGATCATTCAAAAATAATTGTATCTTTGGCAAGCACTCTGTAACTATCCAAACTATTAAACAAGCACACAAACTTTGAAGTTTAACAAACTTTCTTAAATACAGATTTTAAAAAATGCAAGCAGCATTCTATTTCCTCCATTAAAGAACTTTTTCATTTAAGAAAAAAAAAACAACCAACTTTTGTTACATCAGTTTTATTAGGTTTAGATGTGCTGCTTTTTCAAGAACAATCTCGATGTAAACTTTTACCTGAAAACACAAAAGCCACATTCACGAAACTAAATAACCACTTTGCTCAGCCTGTATATCTTCTATGAGATGAAATTATGCAGGCCAAACAATTTTAAGGACTGCTTCTTCAGTCTAGTAGAGTTTTCAATGTCTTTGTGGACAGAGGTTCCACAGCATCTCTGGGCATCTGTTCCAACTCACAGTTCAAAATAAACAAAATTAAAACAACAACAAAACGTATCCTCCCCACCTTACTCCCCAAATCTAATCAGAATATCTGCGTTCTCAGTTTCCTCCCTTGGCTTTCTTCAGTGTAATATATATATGCAATATGACCTTTCCTTAACCTCATTTCTAAATTGAAGAAACCCAGCTTCCACTCTTTTAAGCGGTGTGCTCTAGGCCCCTAATCATCCTGGTGATTCTCACCTAGACTTGTGGCAGTGTATCATTTCTCTCATGTTGTGTCTCACATTTTGCTAAAGCCCAAACACAGTACTTCAGACAGGGCCTCACCCTCACAACTGCTGAAGAGAAGAACCATATATTCTGGCTGCTGGTTGCACTCTTGCCAACACAGTCCAGTACGTGGCTGGCCTTTGTCACTGCCAACCCACATGAAACTTGTCATCCACCCGAGTCCAAGGTTCCCTCCTAGAAAGCTGTCTTCTAGCCAGACAGTGCCAAGCTGCTCTGACCCTGGCATGGGTTTTCACCTTTCTCTTCACTAAACCCCACACCGCTCTTCCTGACAGACCATTTCTCCAGGTACCACTGAGCAGTGACTCTGCCTGCCAGCACACCAAGCAACTTGGTATCATCCAAATACACCCACTGAGGTGATGCTCCAGCCCATCATCTAGACAATTAAACCACACCAAATAGTACTGGCTCAAAAACTGATCCTGGAGGGATGGCAACTGCAATACCAGCTTCACACTGCTCTCTGATCACCACCCTCTCGGCTTGGCAGCCTAGTCAATGTTCCACCCACCCTACAGGTCACTTATCTGGTCCCTCTCTCACCAACCTTGACAGGTTTGCCAGCACAGCCCATGTCAAAGGTCTTGCAGTTCTACAAACTTTCTGCAGAATTAAAGTCATCTCCAGCATCATACTAGATTTTTGTTCTTAGGCAAAGAAAAAACAAAAGGAAACAATACTATCAGTATCACGATTTTCTGTAGCTGCACCAGAAAGACTACTCTATTTCTCTTGATAACAAATGTAACAAGAAGGATCAAACAAGCGAGGTCAAGATAGAGGTAGCTATTAAAAAGAAAGAGCATACATCCTCTGGCTTAACCACAGCAGCAACACTGCTTGTCACTTCACCAGTGAACAAAAGATGAGACAGCCACGTGTGCACCCATGTGCACATCTACACATGTAAGGGGGAAAAATGAGATCCCAAGAAGGTTTTGTCGTTCTTTCACAGAAGCACAGATGCTTCCCACAATCACAACCATAACCACTGTCCTTACAAGTCTAACTTGTCATAAGTTTTGCTTACCCAAAACCTCAGCATTATCCCACTGGAATTTAAAACCCAATATGTGTAACAGATCAATACTGTCTCTTTAAAAATACGAAATAACTGCTGTACTTTTCAGCAAGGAACTTGCTTGCAGCTGCACACTTCCAGGAAAGAAATCTCAAGCTATTATCTCAGGAGTTTGCCTTCACACTCACCAAGAAACTTTAGGCCCTTGGCCAGTATCAATCAAACCTTACAGAATGCTAAGTACTACCATGGTACATGCTATTATCTGGATTCTGAAAAGTTTCCCCTGAATTATAGAAATATATTATTGGGTTAGGGCATTAATACTTTTAATCTGAAACAATACTAATAATTAGCATTCATAGTTTGATTATGCATAATGGCTTCACTGCAAGGTACTATTCTATTCAAAATTAGAGATTTTATCTTTCTTACAGTTTTCACATCTTGTTAAAAAGGAACATTAATGAACATATTAATTTACACCATTACAAGTAATAGTTATGAAAACCGAGTTTTCCTCTTTGGAAGAATACACTGGAAATTAAATCAATCTAATTCTGCTCAGAATCATTAATCTGCAGTCTTTCAGTGACACCATGCTGGATAACAAATGTGTTTCTGTGGGTTACCCACCCTTTTCTTCTCCAAACAACTTTTTCCCTTTTATTGCATTTTAACTGAAGAAGGTATTTCCACAGGACTCCAGTCTAAACACTAAACCCAAGTCATGTCACTTTAAGTGTGTGTCTCTTCTCCATCAAGGCCCAAGTTCCCATGACTACATGGTACGGGCTGTCAGGATTTATCTGAGCGGCACGCTGAACAGAGTGCACCAAAGAGCACTTTCACAGTTTCCCAACCGATGAGCAAACATGAAGACGCCCGTTAGGAGTTCAAAAGCAAGCAGCAGTATTTCTTAAAAAAAAAAACAAAACAAAAAACCACCAACATATGAGCTACCAAAAAGCAGTAAGTACCTTCAAAAAACGTGCCTAAAATGAACATGAATTCTCAGAAGGCAAAGCTAATTAAACTGCCATGACTGAAATGTTAAGCTATCACTGAATTTGTTTGTTTTCCTCACATCAGTCACATTTAGGTAAAAGGAGACTGCCTGCTTATTATAACCAAATGTTTCAACTACTACCAAATCAAGGGTAAAACCGATTACACACTAAACGAGCAAGTACTGTAGCACATAAACATGAAAGCATCCTCAACTACATTTCTGTGCAAAACACTACTGTAAATACATAATATTGATGTCAAGTCTCCTTCATCACATCTTCAGTACCAGGATCAGTAGTAACCCATGAGTTGTCACTGTGGCCTCTGTGTTTTAAAAAGCTCATGTGCTCATTTTTACATCTTTGGTGAAATTTGTCATTCAGTGCAAAACCAGTAATAATTATCCTGAGTTTTATTTACTAGACAAAGAAACTTTTCTTGCCTGGTTCTTTTAAGATGATCTGTGACCAGAAGCATATTTCATTGAAAACAGAAGATTGCTTGTGGTCTGTTACATAAGAATCAGCTATTAAGTACAAAGCTCTCTATGATGCAAGACTGTTTCTGACTCCCTTCAGTAACAGATTATAAGGTTAGGAAAAGTTGGTTTTAAGTCTGCTGGAGTCTCCTGGGTTCCCTCTTCCTCCAAATTAAAATCTGTTTTAATTATAAAAAAAAAAATAGGCAGTTATTATTCTCCTGTTGTAATTATATAAGAGTGATGCTTCAATGGAAATGAAGTGCTAGAAATGATAAAAAGTATCTTCAGATATACACACAAAATAGATCTTACAGTTTTCAAATTCAGGCTAATGAAAAAGACTGTATGTACCAGAAACTAAACCAGAAACAATTTAGAATGGAAACATTCCTGCTCTCTTGCATGGTTTAACACGCTCCTCAATAGTTACTTTTCTCTGAGAAAGGATCTTGTGATAGAAACTGGTGTGAAATCACTGTAGATGAATGGACTCTACAGCAGTTTCAATGTTACACAAGTTTCTACAAAATCATAATGAGGAAACCCTTGTCCCAAAAGGTTCCTCACCAAGTAGAATGAAAAAACTTTAAAGACACTGAAGCATGAAGGGAGAGTTACATATAGAAAACTATAAACATTCCTCAAATACAACATACTCAGACTTATATTAAAAAAATAAATAGCAAAACAAAAATACCCCTCATACGTCTCCTTTTGCCTTCTCTAATTTTAAATAGGTGTCCATGACACAATGAAGAGCAGAGAAACCTTTCTCCTCCAGGTTATGTTAGATTATACCAGGTTTGCACCAAGAACAACAAAATTTATGTTAGGCTGAGCAAGACCCAGTCAATCACTCTTTCACTGATGTAGCAGGAATGCATCTGTTACAGGCCAGATTACACAAACAGGTCTCTAACATCAAGCAGATCAGCACAGCGAGAAACAAAATGAGCAACAGTCATTGCAAAAATAGTGGTTTCAGGTTTTTTGTTTTTAAAAAAAAAAACACTCAAAACACATCTGCAGCCACATTTCAGTTAATCATTTATTAGAAAATTATGCATACATCAGATCTAATTGTCAGAAAGCATATAGTAAGTTTTCAATTTCTCACTAAAGAGCAAAATAAAGAGATAACTAACATTATTCATTAAATTTGCTCAAGTGTTACAAAAGTATAACAGTAAAAAAGGCATCAGAAACAACTACAGCTATTCTTAATCACATCATCACCTTTAACTCTCCCTTCTTATCTACCAGCCTGCCTAAAGGGAATTTAAACATTTAAGCCTAACCTCTCTATCTCGAGACAGTCCCGCAAAACATCTGCTGCTTTAGGAGAAAGACTCAAAACCGCCTGGTCATGAAAACCCGAGTTATCCCTTGAGTGCAAAGATGTCCTTTCAGCTGGAGCTGGGACACAGCAGAATGGTAATCAAGCCAGTCTTGTGGCAGTACCACATGTGCACTACTTATTCTCAGAACAGATGTCATCATTCCCTAAAAATTTCAACTAGCTCACACAGTAATATAAACTCAAGAAATAAAATCAACTCTTCAAAAATCAATTTGAGTAACACAAATCACAGAGCTGCTGTGGATCAAAAAGCATGTCTGGTAAGAACAAGGTAGAGGCTGTATTTTAAGACACACTATCAGCAATCTGTCTCTACCATTTTAGGATGTCAACTTTTTTTAAAAAAGTAATTACTCATCCATTTGCATGGACAATAAACCACCCCTTCATACGAATATCAGGAAAAACTTCTCCCAGTTTCATGCAGAAAAAGGAAGTAAAAATATATTCTTTGCACAAATGAAAAGTTAGGCTGAAGAAATCGACATGGAAAGGAGTAGTCTGAAAATTCTCTTAAACTAGAACCAGACTACAATATAATGGTTTTAATCCCTCCTCTTAGATTTATTTTGAAGAAAAGAGTAATCACTCTTATTTTGTTTTTAACAATAGAACGAACCTTTAAATTTGCGTGTACCAATGGCTATTAGACAACCCACAGACTTTAAAAGAGAGATGTATCTTGTAGTTCTTTGGTAGCTACTATATCATATCCCTAAGTCTGGCTACAAAGATGACAAGGTCTTTTTATAGTCTGATGTGACTGGATGACAGAAATACCCAAAGCTTGCAAGTTTTCAAAGCTTGCTCAACAGGAGTCACCCATGTGTGTGCACAGCCCAGAAACCTAACTATATTCTGAGTTGCATCAAAGGAAGCGTGAGCAGCAGGTCAAGGGAGGAGATTCTGTCCCTCTATTCTGCTATGGTGAGACCTCACCTGCAGTACAGTGCCCAGCTCTGGGGTCTCCAGTAAAGGAAAGACATGGAGCTGTTGGAGCTAGTCCAGAGAAGGCCACAAAGATAGTCAGAGAGCTGGAGCAACTCTGATGAGAGAGTTGGGCTTGCTAAGCCAGGAGAAGGGAAGGCTCTAGGGAGATAATGAAGCAGCCTTCCCATACCTGAAAGGGCCTACAGCAAAAGATGGAGAGCATCTGCTTACAATGGCATGAAGTGACAGGACAAGTGGTAAATGACTTAACCCATTAGATTCAGATCAGATATTAGGAAGAAATTATTCACTATGAGGGAGGCAAGACACAGGTTGCCCAGAGAAGCTGTGGCTGTCCCCTCCCTGGCAGTGTTCAAGGCCAGGCTGGATGGGGCTCTGAGCAACATGGTCTAGTGGAGGGTTTCCCTCCTCATGACAGGCAGGTGCAACTAGATGGTGTTTGAGGTCCTTTCCAACACAAACCATTCTAAGATTCAATGAGAAGTTTCAGTAGTTTCAACAATGTACTGTGAAACCTTTCTAAAAAAAACCAAACGACCCTGCTACATAGCAACATGAGCATACTAAGGGGGTTGGGTGCTGGTTTTGCCTTTTTGTTGTTGTTTAAATAAGTCACCCACAGGCACACAGAAGTCATTTGGAGAATCGTTCCTAAGGTTCTGATTTTCGACGTACGCCTTCATACTTTGTTGAGCTTTCCACTAAATCTTAACAAATACAAAGTCATCAGTAAAAGGTCTACCCTGATTTTTTAACTGAAACTTGTCCCTAAACCATACCTAACTGGATCACAAGTGTCCTCCGAGAAGAATTTTAGGTACAATAGGAAAAGAGTCACAACTAGGAGAGAATATGTATTAACCCACCTGGCTGAAGTAACTGCACCTCTACCAGAGGATAACCAAGTGAAAAAAATAGAAAATGGGTCCATCATCCATGTGATTATTTCAGAAAACTTGCTAACTGGAATTAAGGAACAGTAAATGAAACAATTCTGTCATGCCCTCAGGGAACTAGACAGACACACACGCAAACCAGTCTTTGTCACATCTGTTGTGAGAAGGTGGTTCTGATCTAACCACTGACCTGCACTACAGAAGAAATCACACCACACATTCACAGGCTGTGAAATGGATCTAACATTTGTATAAATTTCCCCATTGCTTCTCTTCACAGAGCAGTTTTAGATCACAATCTTGTTTAGAATAATGAAAATAACTAGTTTAACCACAAAGCAGCTTATAACTGAGGAAGTTGATGCAGGTTGCATTAAAGTTAGCTTTAAAATAATGACCTAGGAAGCTTCAGGCTGCAGTGCCAAACAGCACAGAGCTTGACACTGCCTGCAGATGCCAAGTGAGGGCTCCAATCCACACCACATTAAAAATCAAAGAGCTGTGAGGATGGGATCGTCCCCTTTGCCTTAATATAGTGGGCTCAAAATTGAAGTTCAGGAGCTGTTAGAAGAGCTCTCCAGCCATTCGTGCTACATGGGCAACAGCAGAGGTAATAAGAGCTATACAACAGCCTCTTCAACCGTTCAGTTTCAATCCCCTGCTTCATATGAATCACAGTCTTAGGTGAGCAGATATACAGAAACCGGCCTGGCTTTAAAGCAAACCCAGAACTGCGCAGGCAAGCTACAGGAAAAACACACAGTCAAAGGCTCTGAGCACTTCACCTGCCACACTCTTACCATATGCATTTCTTCATGCAAATTAACAACAGCAATTTGGGAGAGTTGCAGGTTTTCTGCAGTATTTAACAGTAAAGCATATTTATATCTTACTTCCCATCAAATATATTTTTTTTTTATATTTATGAATAAAAAAGTAACATAAACAAGTCCAGAATCAATTTAAACTGCAAAGTGTAAATAGGGCTCATGAAACCATTATACAAAAAGAAATTCAAGAAGTAGCAACACAAGCACTAGAAGCACCTACTATTCTCTATTCCTCTGATTTACTGCTCTCAAATCAGACATGAAAACACACACAAGCCACACTAATGGTGCATAACACTGTGCATATATATCCTACACTTTGGTTTTCTTTGGACAGATCCACACTCAGACTGTATCCCCCAAATGAGGAAAGACTGTATTCCTATCCTAGAAGTCACAGTGATCTCAGAATACATATTTTTTTTACTTAACCCTATAAATACTGCCAACTGTACTAGTAAGCGTATTAATAACTGCACTAATAAGTACCAATGGCTGTACCTATTCCACATACTTAAGACCAGGGGGCAGCAATACTGTCAAACACAAACCAAAACAGGTTGATTTCTGACAAATTTTTTAGCAACCATGGCTTTGCCACATGAGGAAAATACACAGTTACTGTAATGGAAAAGTTATACAAGTTCTTCTAGATTACATAAAATATGTAATTTTATATACAATCTCACAATCACTCTATTACTTAGTCTGTTACTGTAAACAATAGTTCTGTTAAATTTCAAACATATCCAGTTTTGGTTTTTTCTATAGTACGTGATTTTCATCCTGTGAATTAGATTTTCCATACTCAACACTATCAGGAAAATGCCATGATTAATACCCCTTCCTTGAATACCCAATGCTTTTCTCATGCCAACACATTCAGCAAAACTAAAAAGAATCTATTAAACCCATCTCCTAGATACATGCTGGCTCCAAAAGAACTGACAAATACTTAATGAACTAAGTGTATAATCCAAGACAGCCACAACCTATATAACAATGGCAAAAACCTGGAATCTTTGATTGTCATTACTTTGGTACCTTTAACAAAGCGCAGGGCAAGAGAAGAGCTACACACTGTCTTCCTCTAAAGTCATTTGGAAGACATTTCCTCATTACTGCTGACCTAGTCCAAAGGAAATCACACTGAAACCTCAAATAGGAAGCAGTGGACTCACATCCCATAGAAACCAGCTTTGGAAGTTCACCCATTTTCGCATTCCTATTTCTTCTTAGCGAAGCAGGATGAACATTTAAATGACACTCATAATAAGCATTAGAAAAACAACCTTGAAGCCTCAGCATTGGGTTGCGATGCTGTGACCATATAATCACTACTCCTGCGTTATTTTGCTCTTTCCACCACCTACTTCGTTTTTGCATTATTTTCCTCACTCCACATTCATCTTTACCTCATTGCTTAAACAAGGTCTCCCTTGGCACGTTTCTGCAGCCAGACTTCTGCACTGACTTGATCTAACGAGGGGCTGGGGAAAACCTCTGCTAACGCTCCCAAATAAAACTCAACCTTCATCTTCCTTCTAAAAATTCCAACATTCATGCTTTTTTCCTACTTCAACAGCCGCCAATACAAAACAAACAAACAAAAAAGAAACCCCAACCCCAAGAAGTGCAAGAGTAATATTTAAGTTCAGGGAAGTGCTTTGCACGCTAATCTTTAAGGCACCAGGGCAGGGAGGCTTTCTGTAGCTGGCTCAACACAAGAGCAAAGTCCCACAATTAAAAGACCAGATTACATGCATACCAATGCCTCTAGCTCCCGCGGATTTGGGCGGGTGGTACTGCCCAGTCCCTGATGCTCTGTCTCAGAGACCAAAGCAAAGGAAAAACAAAATCGAAGCCCAACCAAAGATGAAAACCGAAGGCGGCAAGGGATGATTTACCTCTTCCAGCAGCGTGACCGTATTTCTGCAGTTCTGCAGCCGGGTGGTGAAGCTGGACGTGGTCGGGGAGTTGTAATCCTCTGTGGTCTCGGCGATGAACTCCGAAACGGTGATCTGGTCCGGCATGATCCTACCCCACCGGCAAAGCCCAGATGGGGCCGAGCACACAGATCCGGGGGAAGGGAAGCCAAGTTTCGGGAGAAAGGTGG